>CM049812.1:937410-1046331 GCA_027422405.1 Ptychobarbus kaznakovi | reverse complement strand
GAAATAAGTATTTTCATCATTCAAATTAAAAACACCTGTTTTAAATTACAATAATATTTTACAGTATTACTGTTTTTACTGTATTTTTGATCAAATAAATGCAGACTTGAGCAGAGGAGACTTCTTTCAAAAACATTTAATAAATCTTAAAGTTGCACACGATGGTCACGTGGAGGATGTGATGTCACTGAATGACTTCGAAGAAAACAATAAAATGTATTCAAGCAGCGTTTTTATGGTAATTGTTGTCATTGTGCAAAAAACATTTTTGGGGCAATGTCAGAATTAGTTTATTATTTAATATACACTATATAATAAATAAGTTTTTTTAAAATATAAAAGTCATTCAAAAATATTTAAAATAAAATACTTGTATAGTAGACTTTTAAATATATGAAATAAATTGTGATGCCACTGAATGACATTAAAAAATAAAATACTTGCAAACATTTTTGGACCCAAAGTGTTTTTGGGATGTCAGAATTAATGTATTGCCATAAAAAGAAAACCTTATATTGCCATCACAAGACACTTCTACTGTGGGACTTAGTATGACGTTTATTTTCTTTTCTTTTTTGTTGCCATAACACCTCTTTTAAATGATTTGTTAATGTTCTGCTGTCCTGAGCGCTTCTTTGTAAAGGACGTTTCTCTGATATTAACGCTGTCGCTGTGGTTCTTCACCTGTCTTTCAGTCTAACTATCTGAATGTTTTTGGGCTGAAGGGTCTGCAGGTGGAAGGTTAGTTTAATGACGGCTCGTGTGTTTGTGGGCTTTCAGGAGCAGATCTGTTTCTTTGCATGACGATCACTGCATGTTCACTGCTCTTTCCTTTGCTTGCAGTGTTTTAAACCCCAGTGGCCCGTATGAAGTGTTACTCCGTGTCTCTGCTGTTTTATTTCAGGCTTGAGATGCTCTGCATGGATTTGCTTGATCGTTTGGCTCCCAACACATCTCTGATAGTTTTACCTGATTGTGTTTCTGTAGGACGTCCCACTGAATGTCCAGTGACCAATCAGCAGCGGGGGGCGTGGCCTGTCCTCAGCAGCAGTGAAAACTCCTCCCACTGCAGCTGTTAGAAACTTCACACTGACTGTTGAGTCCTAACATCATGGTTTTCTCGTTTATTTTGCGTTCTTAATTTATTCCTCTCTTTTTGAGGTACGCTGATGCCGTTCAGAAGTATTTGCACATATACAGTGAGCATTTAACCGTGTAAAAGGGAATGATTTTTAAAGCAGAACAGATTTTCTCTTGTAAATACTTTGAGCTTTGGTTTTATACTGGTTTTAGACAGTCTCATGTGATGCTGTATTATCCTGCTTAAGATCTATTATTTTGATGTAAATGAGTGGTACATGTACATTAAATGAGCTCATGGTTTAATGTAGCAGTCTGTGTTTAAAGTAAATGTATAAACCCTGATAAAACGGTCTCTCTGCTTTCATGGAAACCCGGTTTGAATTATACAGGACTAATCAGCATTAGATTTCATACAGCAAGACTTAAGTCAGATTTTAATATATAGTAAATATATATTTATACTGGCAAAATGAGTGGCGGAATTTAAAAAAACTTATTTTAGCAAGGTTTCTTATCCATTCACTCAAATTTTTTCATGATTTTTGTATTAGTAAGCCTTAAATTTTTGTATAAGGCCTATGAAACATTTTTATTGGACATTTTAATGGAATAAACAAATCGAGGCTGAATGATGCATTTCTACAATGACATCCATAATATCACACAGCACTTATTACTGTATTAAATTACACACTTAACCAAAACAACTCAGTGTTAGTCATGCATGAACGAAACATGCTACGTATTTTTGCATACATTTATAAATATACTATTGCTTGTGCATGTTTGTTTGTAAAGCATTTTATATACATTTAAAAAAATGTCTACAAATACATTTTAATGTAGAATGTCAGAACATATTGTAGATTAATTTTGTTTGTTAGTTATATAATTAATGCGAATGCATTAAGGGCAGAACCTTATTTATTTGCCAGCACATTTAAAATAATATAATTGTAATGACATTAACATTTTTAATATTTCATATATAAAGGTTTTATGCATTGAAAAATGTTTTCCAACAATCAAATAAAAAAAATTCAAATTCAAAACGTAAATGTTACAAATATTTAATTATTGTCCAGCACAAGTGAGTGTGTGTCCATTCAAAAAAACAGGCCGTGTTCAGCGTTACACCCTTTCAGTTTATTATGGTTATAAGTCAAATATATGGCAACCGGGACAGAAATGTTTCGTACAAAACGGCTATAGCATACAATCATGACAAACATCTGTAACATGTTTTAATTATATACATGTAACTACAAAACATTCAATGTATTTTGACAGTTTTTATCAGCTGCTGTAGGACCGTCTGTATTTTTATGAGGAAACCGCTTTTAAATAGAAAAGGCCCCGTGTGCGCTGAGCGTTGGCACTAAACGGGCTCGTCGAAGCCTGAAACGGATTCATTGTGCTGAGATTCAGATCTCTGAATCAGTGTTTAATACAGAGCTCTACTCAGAGCGGGATGTGTGCGTCTAGCGCTGGACGTGCCGGACGAAGGCTTGGACCAGCTGGATGAAGGGCTCCTGGCCCTCCGGCGTGGCCTTGGATCCTGCTGTAGGTGCTTTGGGTTGCAGTGAGGGAAGCATCCCGCTGGCTGGGGAGGAAGGAGAACCACGGCGGAAAAAACGGAATAACGTCGACAACAATGTACTCTGAAAGAACAACAGGAAAATATTTGGGTGAATTTCAAGCAAATAGGTCGAAAACTGGTTCAGGTTCATTTTACCCCAAAATCAAAAAATATATTAAAAACATCTAATTTTGAATATCTCATGGTGACATTTATACTGCTCATAATCTGGAAAAAATACTGTGTCCAGATAGGATAATTATGGTTTTGTAGTAAAAATAAGTCACAAAACAGTACATCAATCATTTAATCATCCAAATAAATAAAAATGGCAATCTGTGGAAAACTGTCCAGAGAGGATGATTATAGTCCTGAAGCAAATATAAAATGTAGATATTTAAACAAAAATATACTAAATCTGGAATCTGTTGAAACAAACACTGTCCAGACAGGATGACTATACTCTTTCAGTAATAAAAAAAATCTCAATAAATAATACAAAGTGGAAGAAAATAAAACCCACCGCAGACAGGATGATTTAGGTCTTACAGTAATGAAAATAAATCACAAAACTGTAGATAGTTAAACAGATAAGTAAAAAATGGAAACAAATTGATTTTGAGGTCAAATAATTAAATTGATGCTTGGCTATAAAGTTGATTTAATGAATTAATTGAATATATTTTAAGCCTAAAGAAGGACTCACCAGCTCTGAGCTGAGCTCCTGTTTGAGTCTCTGTTTGTCTCTGGGCAAAACTGAAGGATCCTTCAGACAGCGAACAGCCTGAGAGATCAACACATAGAAGCAGTTCTCCATCGAGAACATCAGCAAAGACCTGAAAGCACAGAGAAAGAGCTTGAGACGACATCGAGATCAAACCCACACCGCACTGTAAACATCACAGCTCACTTCAGCGCTTGAGTGTCCTCAGAGACCACGAGTGGATCCTTCCTCTTCTCAATCTACAAACACAACAACACAATCAGCACAGAAACAAACTACATTCATTACACGAGAAGAGCTGAAAGTGCTGCACTACCTCTCCCAGCATGCTCAGCGCCACATTAATGGTGGCCATGAGAGTCCCAAACGACGGAGCCACATCAGAATCAAAAGCAGGAGTGGTGAAACTCAACACAAACAGCGTCCTGTACTCTGCAAGGTCCATAGACTAAACACACAGAGAGAGACGTGTGATGTAACGCTCCAGTCGTGAAGGGCGAGGGTTTATATTGTGTGGATGTGTACCTGGTCCAGCAGTATCTGACAGCAGTCCGGTGTGAAGTGCTGTAACGTGGCCAGGGTTTTGCTGAGGATCTTTAACAGACTGCACTGAACCGCCTGCAGCGCTTTAGACTCCGCCTCCTCTCTCTCCCCCTCCACCTGCTCTTTGGAGGCGGACTGTACGGCACGCTGGGGGTGTGGCCCCGGTGGAAGCCCCTCCCCATTCTTGGCCTGAGCAAACAGACTCATAATAAATAAACCACATACAGCACTGACAAACTAACGATGCATCAGAGCGTCACGTCTCATACCTGCAGGTAATGATGCAGCATTTTCTTGCTGTGCAGGAGGTATGTACACGTCTGACACAGATAGCACAGATTTACCTGAAACACACAAACAAACCTTTAGACCAGAGGTCTCAAACTCAATCCCTGGAGGGCCGCAGCTCCACATCACACCTGCGTGGAAGTCTGTAGTGATCCTGAAGAGCTTGATTAGCTGGATCAGGTGTGTTTGATTAGGGTTGGAGCTGTGGCCCTCCAGGAGACCAGTGCTTTAGGGGCTGTTTACACCTGGTCACCTGATCGGATAGCTCCTGAATCCTGAAAAGACCAGGTGTAAATGCCCTCCGAAACGCTTGAGACGGATATAAATCCGATCGCTCAAACCACTTCAGGAAGTGGTCTCCAGACCATATGCTAATTTTACTCCTCCCAAAATATTAAAATAATTAACTTGTGAGAGCGTTTTATAGGCTATATGGCATATTATAGTCAGATATGACAGCGCTAATGCAACAAGCATCGCAGACGAGCAGCTGAGTATCTCTTCAGCAAGCTGACGCTCAAACTGCTGCGCATGAAACTGAAAGTAAGTCGCAGACGCTCAACACACAATCATCTTCATTAAAAGTAGTGAGACTAACCCATCTTTCCGTGCTGATGCCGCACTCTCTCCTGTTGCAGTCTCTGATATTGAGATTATCTGATAATGAATAAAATACAGCGCGTATCTATTGTTTTCATTGACGTGAACTCTGTTAAATGTGCATATGGCGCGGGAATTGAAGAACAGATTTATATCTGTTTTGCAAAGACACATTTATGTGGCCAAGTGTAAATGGAAACGTTTTAACAAATCCAGATATCTGATCAGAGAAAACGCATGAAGTGACCCGGTGTAAACAGGCCCTTAGACAAAATCTCAGGAGACTTCAATTAACTTAATTAGTTAGGGAAAAAACTAACGCGGTTAAAATATTTTAACACAGTTAACACACTGGGCCACCCCCCAGACCTGTACGTCATCTTACACTTCATACAGTTTTCATACATACGCAGCTTTTTTTGACAGCTGACTAGGGCTGTCAATTAACTCCATAAGCGCACGTATGCCCTAAAATGTAAGATATTGGTGCAAAATCCCCTGTATGAGTTTTGGTTTCATATTTATATCACACGAGCAGCGAGAGCAATCACACAAGTGCTGGTTTTGTCCCGAATATAACAAGTGCAAATGTGATTTACAGTTCAGTAAATAAGAAGGTAACGTGTTATATTTTAAACAGTTTTTGCTCAGTTTTGCCAACAAAAATATTCCCTATAAAGCCACAGCAGAACTAGTTTCTGAATGAATCTGCGTTTTGAACAAATTGGGTGAATGAAAGACTCATAAAGACATATACCGCCACCTGCTGGCAGTTATAGTTTCTTCATTCCTTCCATTGCATGAATGAATAAAAGATTCAGATGAGAGATGTTTCTCAAATTATCTTCTTTTATGCTCCATAGTTTATATTGGCCCGTTGTAGCCTAAACGTTTATGTGTAATAAATGTTATGTTGAATCAAATAAAATATTTATTTCTAAAGCTACTATTTGTAATGTCTCATTTAACACAAAAATAGCATTAAATAATCTTTTGGGAGTATTTTCACAGCCAAATGTAATTTGCGATTAATTAATCGACACCGTGTAATTAATTCGATTCAATATTTGAATCGACTGACAGCCCTAATTTGAAGTCAATCAATAGCTCATAGTATTTGATACAAGTTACAGCACAAATACTGGTCTTAAATGAAAGAAAGCAGCCGTGCTGGAGTGTACCTGCACGTCTCGGAGCAGCTGCGGCAGGTGGAAGTGCCACTCTTTACAGAAGTTAGAGAGCTGGAGCAGGAAGCCCACCGTGTGATCGGCCTCATCCAGACACGCCAGAGACTGAACCGTCCTCACCGCGTTCAGACACTACAACACACAGCATCCTCAGGGAGCAGTCATACGCTCACACCAGAACACAACGGAAAAACTTACTCAGAAAACACAGAAAGTGAGAAAGATGGAATGGAGGGATGCACTTTGAGTGAATGTCAAGAAAACAACAACAACAAATGTTGGTTATATATCACCTCAAAAGCTAAATAATATATATTTTACATATATAATGTGGCCTAATTGTAGGACCTTTATTGTTTTTTTTCCAATGACAATTTCATTATAATTAAGTATATTAATTATAGCACTTCTTGAAATAATTTTAAATTATGCTCATAAAATCCACTGTAACCAGACAGGATCGTTACTATATTAAAAATGAAAATCACTATTGAGGATGAAAACTAGAAAAATAAAATAGTAAAATATATATATATAAAAAGTTCTACTGGTTGAATTACAAATGAAATTTAAGGAAATGAAAAAAAAAAATATATATATATATATATATATATATATTACTTTACTTTTTAGTCATTTAGCAGACGCTTTTATCCAAAGCGACTTACAAATAAGAAAAAGTAACTAAAACTATAAGTTACAAGTCTATAAATACTATATATACACACATTTAAGAAAATGAGAAATTAAATAAAATGACAAATGCATACAACAACATTTCAAAACTTAACATTTAAATGAAAACAAAAAATAAAGCTAAAAAATTTCAAAATATTAAAACAACCAAAGGTATGAGTATAAAAATGATTCTAACATGACACTAAGCCAAACACCCATATAATATATATATATGGTATTTCATTTCCATGCAGTATGTTGAAGTAACGTTACTAAAATAAATACAATGTATTAAAACTAAAACTAAAGTAAATACCTATAAAGACATATGAAATTCATACATAATTTATGTAAATTAAAATAGATAAATCAAACGGCAGTAGTTATCAGTAATCCTAAAAAAAAAATATATATACACACACACACACACACACACACACTCAACATAAACACAAAAACACACCTGCAGGATGCGCTCCTGGTGCACGCCAACAAAGTCGAGCGCTTCATTGATGAAGTTGTAACGGAGCGTTTTCAGCAGACTTTCCATCAGAGACAGACTCAGTCTGTACACACCCGGCCAGCTCGGGGCGTCCTGAGACTTGCGTACAAACACCTGACAGAGAGAGAGAGAGATAACAGCTGCGGTCATACAGGGCTGTGCCTAGAAGAGATACAGCTAAAACCAGAAGCTAACAATAAATATAATATTGTGTTTTATTAATGTCTACACCTACTCCAACCCTAAACCTACCCCTTACAATAATGTAAAACGGTAATTATTGTTGTACAGTGTGATTACACAACATTGATGTGCGCATGCCCAGTAGACGAATCTGTATACATCTAGTCTTAACCATCATACAGAGTCTGAGAAAGAAAACAAGTCAAATTAGGATGTTGTAGTTGTACCTGCGTGGCTCCGTTAGCTGGACCCTCATACACACTGAGCAGAGGAAGACAGATGCTCTGAATCACTCCAGCACCTGCCACTGCTGCTGCCCCCTACAGGAACATGACAAACATTCATCAGTTTCTTCATATATCGAGTAGTTTATTTCATTTTTGAGTCATCGCTTGATGTTCTCTAAGGCCTTGTCCCGAATCACACCCTAAACCCTCGCGGTCTTTCTCAGAGTCCGCACTTTCGTAATGCCGGTTTAACTGTCGAGTAGAAGTCTGCTGCGGAGCTCGTCCCAGTGAGGGCTCGGCAGAAGTGCGGATCAAGGGTGCATAGCGACGATTGGGACACTCTACGGTCTCGTGGGCTTAACTGAAACGCACACGCAGCGGCCATTGCAAGTCTGTAAGACCGCAAGTGCACATGAAGTGTTCCATTTGGGACAGGGCCTAAAGTACTAGTGTGTGGTACTTGTTCATTTTTGAAGTGAAATACATATTTAATGTTGTTTATGATTTTAACATGTCACCCATATCACAGCCATATCCCTTCGTTTCACATACACTCTGCATTAAAATCAGCGGTTCATAACCTTTTTGACTATTCATATGGATTCGTTTTGCGAGGTCTTTATGATCTGCTAAGTTTTGGCTACCTGGACCTCCCAGGTTTCATAAAAATATTTTCATTTGTGTTTTAACTAAAGTCTAACGGGTTTAGAAAGACATGAGGAAGAGTAAATGATGAATTTCCATTTTTAGGTGAACTAGGGCTTTTTAGGATAATAATTGTTTTTAAATATTTTTTTCTCACAGTTCAGTTACTACTAGAAAAAAAAAAAAAAAAAATAAATTATTCATAAAATATATAAAAATAAGCACAATTTACATGACTTTTCCATGTCTAGAAATCACACTGCTACCTTACATATCCCAGATTTCTATATCCTGGTGAACACGGTTGGCTTTTGTAAATTGCTTTGGATGAAGTGTCTGTGTACCTGCGGTGTTCTTGTGAGTGTGAGCAGCAGATGAAGCGCTGCCTCGGTGAAGTAAAGGTTCTGTTTGGAGCGCAGACTGAGTTCTAGAGCGCTCAGAACCGACGGCAGAACTGGCAGCTTCCGGACCACCTGCAGCCACTGCTCACCATCCTCATCAGCTCGACACAACTCTTTAGAGAGATGAAGAGCCAGCACACACACCTGAGACAGAGAGTCAGAGGAATGGAATAACTGCATACTGTATATACTGCCTATAAACTGTATGTGAATAGCATGCATTATATACTCAAGACTTTAAACCGTAACATGTAATGAAAGCTTGTTTTCAGCACAGAAAAAAAACTCAAAATAAAAAAAATCTAAATTCTCAATTTAGCCAAAAAATCCTAATTTTGAGACAAACACCTTTTTTTTTTAATGGGGCAAAAAAATATATATTGATATAAACTCAGACTTTTTTCTACATTTACATTTAGTCATTTAGCAGACAACAGAAGCAATCAAAATGAACAAAAGAGAAATGATATGCAAGTGCTATAACAAGTCTCAGCGTAATGCAGTGCATGTAGCAAGGTTGTGTTTTGACAGGAATTCTGAGTTTATTTCTTGGAATTATATTTTTTTTCTGCCATGGAATGTAAAAAAAGGTAATTGCAACTCATCACAATTCTGATATCTCACAATTCTGACTTTTTTTCTCTTAATTCTGAGTTTGTATGTCAATAGACAAATGTCAATTCTTGGGTTTTGGGAGTTTAAATTGTTAATATCAGGTCAAGTGCAGTGCATCATGGGATAGCATACATACATTCTATGTACATTATACACACACACACACACACTCACTGAGTCTTGCTGGTCTTTCTGGAAGTGTGGGCTGTCTGTCTCCATGCTGTCCTCCTGAACGTCACCTCTCTGTATCGTGTG
This sequence comes from Ptychobarbus kaznakovi, assembly GCA_027422405.1. Taxonomy (NCBI): domain Eukaryota; kingdom Metazoa; phylum Chordata; class Actinopteri; order Cypriniformes; family Cyprinidae; genus Ptychobarbus; species Ptychobarbus kaznakovi. The sequence continues at coordinate 1,036,821 of CM049812.1, read as the reverse complement.
ACGTGTGCTGTCAATCAACGCCAAGGCCTCGTCCTGAACCATCTCACACACACACAACAGCAGCTGGGGAAGCTGGGTAATCTCTCCTCCTAAACCAGGTAATGTTCAACAATTGTTCAAACAAACGCACACAGTTGGAGGAATGTGTTTCCCCAAACAAACCCGCAGACTGACCGTTGAGTCCTTGTATCTGCAGGGCTGAGATGAGAGCTGACAGGAGCTTGGCTTTGGTTCGGTCTGTGAGCTGTTGTTCAGCATGTAGAACGCTTTCCAGCATCAGAGACAGGGGCGGCAGTAGAGCGGGAGCGGACACCAACACACTGACACAAACCACAGCAGCAATATTAGATAACACGCTCGTTTGAAGAGTTTTAAATATTATATAGAGACACTACCGACGTTCAAAACACCCTCCCAGTTCATCGTGACCTCTTAGTTCATTGTTTTTATAGCTTATCTTCAGTAAACATAATTTCATGTTTTAAATTATATTAAAACTAAACAACTAAAACTTTAAAATCAAAACAAAAAAGGAAAATATTAGTGTTTGTGCGTAAAATCGCATGATACTAAAACGTTTTGTATTTTCCCCTTTTTGTTTTAATTTTAGGTCAATTTCATAAATGTTTTGTGTTTTTATCATTTACTGTGTTTTATGTCAGTATAGTTCTTATTCATTTTTATTTCAGTTTTACGTTTAGTTATTTTAGTACATCAAGTTAAACTAAATGAAAATGATATGTTGCTTTGGAAACTAGCTGTCATAAAATAAGTTATAAATAGGTTTTTTTATATTTAATTTACAGACCAGTAACAAACGTAATTTTTTTTGGTTTGAGTTTACTATAATAACCTTGATTTTCTATTAATTTCACACGTGAAGCTGAGCCCATCATTTACAAAAACAAACCTTTTCCACTGTTTGAGGAGGATGAGGAGCAGCGTGACCATCATGGACCCCAGACGCAGACAGAAAACAGACTGAGACATCAGCAGCTGAGAAAGAGAGAAAGAACATTAAAGGTCATTCGTAGATATATAGTCACGGGTGCTCATATGTATAAGGTAACCTACCGCTGCTTTGGTCCCTTCCAACACGTCCATGAAAAGCTTCTGCCTGACAGTGTCATCCTTCAGATGCATCACCTCAGACTACAAACACACGAGACCGGTTATGATAAACACCAGAGTATGACCGTGAGACGTGTGAAGTTGAGTGTAGCTGCTCACATGACTGGTGGAGAGTATTAAGAGCGTCCTCCAGGCGGAGATGAGCATCTGAGACTCGGACAGAGAGCGCAGACCCTCCTCTTCACCGTCACACGCCACACACACCAGATCACGCACGTAATCCGACCAGAATTCATAGCGGCGCTTACTGCTGAAACTCTCCAGAGCCGCTTTCAGAGACGGATCCAGCACACCACCAGACACACACAGAGACAGACACACACACACACACACACACACACAGAGAGACAGACACACACACACACACACACACACAGACAGCACACACACACACACACACACACACACACAGACAGACACACACACACACACACACAGAGACAGACACACACACACACACACACACACAGAGACAGACAGACACCACACACACACACAGACAGCCACACACACACACACACACACAGAGACAGACACACACACACACACACACACACAGAGACACACACACACACAGACACACACACACACACACACAGACAGACACACACACACACACACACACACACACACACACAGAGACACACACACACACACACACACACACACACACACACACACACACACACAGACACACACACACACACACACACACACACACACACAGAGACACACACAGAGACACACAGAGAGGACAGACACACACACACACAGACACACCACACACACACACAGACACACACACACACACACACACACACACACACACACACACACACACACACACACACACAGAGACACACAGACCACACACACACACACAAGCTGTATTGGTGCTGGTGCATTATTTCATCAATTTTGAAGCAGCTGTTAAGGCATGTTCACACCAAAGACAATAACTATAAAGATAAAGTTCTAAAAATCGTTCTCAATATTAAAAGTCCACACCAAAGCTATAATGATAAAGGCACAAATATCACTGGAATCACTTTCAGAACGATTCTTCCAGCTGATGAACGATACAAACATTGACATCCAATCAGAATCCATCCTGCTATCACAAGCTCGAAAATGTAAAGCAGCAGACGAGTGTGCGCTTAGAATAAACAGATCATCGTTCGCTGGTGTGGACGCTAATATCGCTATCGTTCTTGGTGTGAACGGGCCTTTATAGTAGAAGCTGTTTTGGAATGAAACAGCATATCCTGTGAGTATAGCCTCTTACACGCTTGTGTGGTTCATACCTAACAACATAGTAGATCTCAAGGCCGATTATCTTCATCACAAAGGCACAAGACTCCAGAACACACGGCTACACAAAAGAAACAATCAAACAAAATTATTAATTTTTCTAGTTATTACTATGTATGCACACAAACACACACATACCTCTGTGGACTCAGATGGGAGAGGTAAGTTTCCAAATAAAGGAGTTGTTAGGTTCTCCCAGAATTTCTCTCTGGAACGATAAAAGATTCACATGGTTTGTTTAATGCTTAATAACAACCAACCAAACGATGACTAACCTTGACTAAAGTAAGTGGACGTGGATGCTACAAAAGTGTAGAATATGGCCCCTACGACTGTGGTTCTCAACAAGGCATTGAATTAATACATTATTATTAATATTTTAAATCAAAATGCTTAAAAACTCAACTAAAATAATACAAATAAAAATGCATCAATTATATTTTTACTTCTATTCCCCAATTTAATAAAAAAAAACAGTTTTTGAAACTATTACAAAATGAACAGTGGCTAGTTACTTTAAAATATTAATATTAGCTTCTTTGTAAAAATGTTTGAAAATAGCAGCTTCATCATAACTATGACAGCATTACTGGAAATTGCCTCTCAGGAAGCCTCTGAACACTGTGTTGGACAACAGGGACCTTTGAGCAAAAAAGCTTGAGAAGCACTGCCCAACTCTTTCCGGCTCTTTCTGTGAAGGACGTTGAAGACATCTACCTATTCGGAACCATGATAACAGGTCTTCTGCTGATTGGATTAGGCTTTGCCCTGGGTTATCGAAGAATTCAGAAAACGGGAACAGCTGTCCAAAGCCTCACAAGGCTGCCCGTCATGATTGAAGCAGTGGGCAGAGCGGTCAGCATTGAGACTGAGACTATTAACCGCAATATGGATTACATCACGGAGAAGCTCACGGCTTTGCAAATTAAAATTGATGGTTTTTGGAGACCAGAATGGACAAAGAGAATAGCCGTGGAATTGGAATGCGGCTATTCGCCCCAAGACCAAACAATCGCAATCTTATCTTTTCGGCTCCCCCGTAACAGCACTGGCCTCGGCCAAGGCCACTGTTGGAAATCAACCCTGAGAAGAGCACTGCAGGGAGACGCTCTTGCGTTCCTCCCCCAATTCTACAGACACACACACACACACACACACACACACACACACACATATACGCACTCACCTCCCCACCCCCGATCCCACGCCTTCGTCGCTTATACCGCCAGCCTGACAAACAGGTCTGTGACCAGCGCTAAACTCGGCTGCAGGACCGGATGGCTGCTTGCCGGAGCTGGATTTGTAATTGTGTGTTTTTGTTGCTTGTTGCTGAGGTGTTTTTTCTGCTCTCACACTGTACTCCCCAAGGAGCATAGTCTGGGGGTTATTTTTTTTCTCCTCCCCTTCCTCATGTTATGCTGTATTTTTCTTCAATCATGATGGCGCCGCACATGGCTGCTTCGGTTTGTAAAAACCACAACAAATTCCTCGTGTGTTTGCACACACTTGGCGAATAAAGCTGATTCTGAACTGTGTCATGTGTGAGAGACTCACTTGGCCCTGAGCACCGAGAGCGCGCTCTCCCGTCTGTCCTGCCAGAGCGCGTGGAGGAAGGCCAGTGCCGCCCTGTGCAGGAGTGGAGGACACCAGTACTTCCCCTGCTGCTTCGAGTCCAACAACTCCAGCACCACAGACAAACAGCTCCACTCTCCCAGAGAAAACTCCTACACACAGAGAGAGACAATCACACACCGCTCTGACTCATTCACCACCACACACTGACTCTATGACCTCTGACCTTTGCCCCGTCGCTGCCGTCTTTGGTCTTCAGGTTGAGGAAGAGCTCAATGAGTCCAGGTTGTGTCTCCACAGCCACGGTGAGGAACTCCAGTATGGTGACTTTAATACGCATGTCTTCAGTTCTGCTCTGTAGTCGCGTCAGAAACGCATCTCTGATCGCAGCGGCATCGCTGCCCAGACAAGCGTACACGGACATGGGAGCCACCTGGACATAGCACACACACAATACACATTTCTTACAGCATACCGTTATTAAATTCAAATTACTATAACATAATTACCATAAACATTGAATTACTAGTATACATCAAGATATTTAATGACTGATACCGTTTATACTGAACATTGAATGACAAAATAAATAAAATGTTAAGGTTATTTATATACGTTAGAATATTTATTAATATTCTGAATTAGCTTTTATTTTTATATTTTCAGTTTTTAATTAGTGTAAATTTAGTTTAAGTGTTAGTAATTTTGTTGTGTTTTTGACATGTATTTGGCTTTTATTTCAGTTTTTTTTGTTTAATAATGATTACTAGTAATAATTTGTTTTACTAATGAATATATTGAACTGAGAATTAAAATCAATGGTCAAACCCATTATTGGCTTCTCTCAACTATTAATTTATTCAAACTAGTGTTATTTTTATACATTATAGTATTTATTAATATTTTTAATTAGCTCTTATTTTATATTTATAATTTAGTTTAAATTAGGTCTTTAGTAACGATAAAAACATTTTTTTTGTAATATTATATTGAACAGTGTGGATTCCCTAAACTAAAAAAGTTAAACTTACTAAACTTTTAGTTACTTTAGTGTGTGTGCGTGTGTACAGCACGTGTGTGTGTGTGTGTGTGTGTGTGTGTGTGTGTACAGCACGTGTGTGTGTGTGTGTCAGCACGTGTGTGTGTGTGTGTGTGTGTGTGTGTGTGTGTACAGCACGTGTGTGTGTGTGTGTGTGTGTACAGCACGTGTGTGTGTGTGTGTGTACAGCACGTGTGTGTGTGTGTGTGTGTGTGTACAGCACGTGTGTGTGTGTGTGTGTGTGTGTGTGTACAGCACGTGTGTGTGTGTGTGTGTGTGTGTGACAGCACGTGTGTGTGTGTGTGTGTGTGTGTGTGTGTGTGTGTGTGTGTGTGTGTTCATCCCACTCATCGATGTGAGCACAAGTATTGGGACAGTTGAACATAAGGCAGATATAAAGATTAAAAGCTGTTATTTAGTTGCAGATCCCTTGCTCACAATCACAGCAGTGAGTCTGTGACACATACTCTGTGTCTCACATCTTTCTTTCTTTCTGTTGATTTAGTATATTTGCATTTCTCTCCTTATTAGTTATTTATTGTTATTTTTCTCTCTTTTCTTATCTATTGTTCTTTTTCTCTCTTTTCTTATTTTGTATTTATTGTTATTTTCTTTCTTTCATTTTTTTTATTAATTATTTATTGTTGTTATTTCTTTTTCTCTTTTTCTTGTTATTATCTTTCTTTTTTATTGTTATTTTGTTTCTTTCCTTTCTTTCTTTGTTGTTGTTATTTATTTTTTGTAAAGTATTAATTATGAGAAAAGGTTTGAATAAAATAAAAGATTAATAGCAGAATTTACTGTTATTATTTATTGATAGTTTAACTAAAGATTTCATCAACTGATGAGAAAATAATAGATTAATTTAAAAATAATTGATCGATTAGTCGACTAATCGAAAAAATAATCGATAGATTAGTCGACAATAAAAATAATCGTTAGCTGCAGCTCTAATTTATATACAAAATATTTCTTAATATTCTGAATTAATTTTATTTTTATATATTTTCATATTTGTATGAAAATTACCATAAAACTTTGTATATATTTTATACTTGTCGTTTTTATTAGTTTTGATTTCTGTTATAATTAGTTTTTCATCTAATATTTTATTTCAAATGCATTGCAATTAACTAAAATGTCAAGATTTTTAACAGTTTAATTAACAATAACAACACTCACTCAAACCCCAAAGTTCAGGCATTTTACATGTAAACTACATTATTTAGTCCCTTTAAGAAGCTGTTTTGCACATGAAGACCACACCGTGTCACGAGCATTACCGTGGCGAGTCTCTTCAGCAGCTGTATAGCAAGCCGCGGCAGCGCTGGGTCGTGCTTGTGGTAAATATACTTCGCTAGCACAGCGATCAGGTTGCTGCTGTGACCACCTGCAAGAAAAAATAAAATAAAACACTTGCATGATCACTAGATGTCAGAAACAGAGAAATCTATGGGAAAAGTTTTATTTTGTATCAATTTATTATTATTAGCAATCCCTGACAGAACAGTCTAATATTTCACATGTACCATTCCCTGAAGTGTGTGTACTAACCGTGCTGTGTCAGTGCTTGCTCCAGAGGTGAGGCCGTATCAGACTGCGGTTTGAGTCGGATCACATTGTTGGTGACGGAGAACGCCAACTTCACAGTCTGGATCAGAACCTGACCAGGTCCCTCAGACCCACCACTGCAGACAGACACACACACACTCAAACCCACTGACTCACGTAAAGAGGATCCATATTAAAAGCTCAATAGTGTACCTGCTGGGCTGTGCTGCGAGCACCATGTTGATAGTGTCCACTCCCACACCCATGATGTTGACCACTGCCTGTCCTGCCTCGGTGTTGGCCAGACTGTAGATACACAACGACTGCAGACTCGGGGCGCTGCAGAGGTCACACATCAAGAAAGTGAGAACCACATGAAATAAATGAAAATGAAATATCTGCGTCCTCTTACCTGCCCTCTGACTCCCCCTCCTGACTCAGATTGAGAATAGCATGAACCAGCTCTAGAATCAAACAACCTGACAGAGAACCGGTGAGTAGAGACAGTGTTAAGCAAAGACCAGTACATTTAAGAGAATTTCAGACAATAATGTTGTGCGAGTTGCTCACCGATCCGCTCTCGCACTCCATAGGTGTTGTAGCGCCATTTATGATATGTAGGCAGCATTTCTTTCAGAACCAGCAGCACACATGGGATGAGTCCTCTGCTCTGAGTACTGCCCAACTGACCCTGAAAACACACACATTTTTAATTACTTAATATCCTGCACCAAGTCTGCATGAAAAAAAAAAATTCTAATTGCAAAAAAAAAAAACACATCCAGGTTTATTGTACTTATTTGTAGGGCTGTAAAATTTGGCCAAAAATGTTGTGATATTATTATATTCTTAGTAAATAAGATAAACCAAAAATATTACAGCTGTAACTTTGTTATAAAAAACGAAATACAGAAGAATAAAAAAGTATTTGATATAAAAATGTATATATTACTATTAGATTTTCTATTGTGTATTTAAATTATGTAATGATGTATTATGAAATAATTATTATTATTACCATTTAGAGTACCAATTACATTAAATGACCTACAATGATAATATTTATGGCTGTCTTAATTCATTTTCAAACCTTAAACTGAGACACTAAAACATAAAAATGAGACGGCGGACCACGAGCTGCTCGTGTGTAAAACAGTGCCACGCTTCACTCTGAAACATGCAGTCATATATTTATTTAATTGCAGCCTTTGCAAGCAATTTGATAATCCAAGCAACATTGTGAATTTGGTTTCATTTCAATTAATCATGCAGGAAATCAACCCAGTCAGGAAAAATGATGTCTGACCCGTCTCACATTTTGTATGAGGAATATTCATTTTTGCCATCTAACAGAAGTTGCATATTCTAGATTGAATAGGCTGTTATGTAAATCTTTAGTGTATCAGTCTGTAGAATTAATAAATCAGAATTGGGGGTTCAAATAAGCTTCTGGAAAATAGAAATGACTCACTAATCCGATGTGAGACGCACACTGGGAGATCCAAGACTAATTTTGGAAAGAATTCCAACAATAGCGTAATTGGATTGAATAATTGATTTTAAAAAGTAATATTAAAGCTAACAAATGCCTCTAGTTTTAATAATTTAACAGATCTTTGAAGTTTGGGCAAAAACTTTGAAGTTTGATATGTTTTTGTGCATTTTATTTTTTCACATGGTGATTGTGAAACACATCACTTACATGATTTTACGGTGACATTTGTTATTTTTAATGTTAATCGGGTCAATTTTGATCAAGAACAATGCACTGTGACTTTAATTCAGCATAAGTGGTGCAAAAAATATGCGCTGCTTACGCATGCAGTGTGAAGCCAGCGTTACAATGTAGTCTGCGTATTGTAGTGATACGTGGTTAGCTAAAAACTTGGTCATTTTGACATGATTGGTCATAACGGGTGATAAATGTATTACCTTGACGAGTGTGGTCACTAGTCTTAAAAAGGCGATGGTCACACTGTACTCTCCTCTGGGCTGTTCAATCAATACCAGCAGGTTGCCATAGTTACCTGCCTTCATGCCCTCTGCACTGAAAACACACACACACACATCACACACACAACATGACATTCTTCAGGTTTCTCCGACTTTAACAGATGAATATGCTGCTGTTCTTGTTCACTAGCTCTGCATGTGTGTATCACCTGATGGCCTGTGCCATGTTAGACAGAGGCGTGGAGGCGAACGGAAGGAAGCCGGTGTGATGCAGACTGGACCAAACCTGTATCAGGAGGAGGAAAGGCTGCTTAGTCCTAGATCATCACTTCATATAACCCTGACTAACTATAACTGTGAACATTTACCTTCGCAGGCTGCCGAGCAGCCAGAGCAATAAGGCAGTTGACGCAGGAAGTGATCACATCTACCGGAGGGTTAATAACAGAGGTCAACCTATAACACGAATCACACACCATCAGTTTCATTGATAATGCATCGTTCACTGTTTGGTCTTCATGTTTACATGTGCACGTCACCTCTGTAGCAGCATGTAGATCCGTGATGTGAGCGGCAGCAGACAGTCAGACACGGTCCAATCTGTGCTGATGATCTTATGAACCAGATCCAAGACGGGCTTCACTCGCTCGCAGTGTACCAACACATCTATTCACCCAAGACAGATGTCAATAGCAGGTAAAAAGGCAGCAACATTTTAATAAAATGTAAGCATCTTTAAATACATAGGGCTCTATGATTTCCACTATGTATCCAGTTAAAAATGCACAGTATATGTAATGGAAAATTCTGGATAAATGCAAAGTAGGGCTGTACACTTAATCAAATCTTGATATGGACTATTGACAATAAACCTGTTGTGTAGCACTTTGTTTGCTAAACAAATAAAAGCAATTGTTACATTTTCATTTGATTACATTTTAAAAGATGAATTAAATTGTTAATGTTAATATTATTAAATCAAATATCCAGAAAAAATTAAATGGACAACAGAATAAAAAAATAAAAAAAGTCCCATTATTGTATTAATTTTATTAAATTATTAAAATGTTGAAGTTTCACGAATTAAATTAATTAACATTCTTTGATTATTAATTAAGCCATTTAATTTAATAATTTAAACAGAATACATAATTTAAAAGGAAAACAGAATTTGAGAAAAATATATATTTAATTAAAATTCTAAAATTAATATTCTAAAAATGTAATGATAAATAAATTGTTTTAAATTGTATAAATGTCATGATTTCAATTAATTAGACATGCTTTTTGATTACTAAAATTGTATTTAATCATTAAGACAGAATTCAGAAAAATTCAAATGCAAAAAAAAAAAACAATTAACAGGAAAAATTGATTGGGGGGGTTTAATAGCGCCCTTAATACATGCGAGTTTTGAGTGTTCGTACCTGCAGAAGAAACGACGTGCAGCAGCATCTCGATCTCACAGGTGAAGAGAGTCCATGAGCTATAGCTATAGTCCCAGCGCACCAGGAACCCCTGTTCACCCAAAGACAGCTGCTTTCCTTCACACACCTGTCCAAAACATCCCTGAGGCATCCGCAGGTTGGTCTGACCCACCCCTGAACATCCCAAAGACATGTTTTCATACACCGATGCAATCAGGCAAAGATACGTCAAAACACATGTTTTCAGCACTGACCCAGAGGGTAGAGGAGTTTAGGAGTCTGTCTCCTCCACAGAGTGCCGTCCTCTCTGGAGATCACATCGTTGGGTTTGTGCTTATAGGCCTCAGTGTAGAACGACATCTTATCTAAAAAGGTGTACACCTGAGAGAGACCATGAAATGTCCACCAGATATAAGATATTGTGTAGAAGTGTGCATCTTCATATATAAGTTAAAAAATGTTAAGAGGGCCTTTTTAACCTTTAATTTTACCTTCTTAGCTGTAGATTTGTCAGACAGCAGTGCGGTGAGCAGCTGTAGTAAAGGTCCAGTCTTATATGGAAACACACCCACTGCACTGTCCAGAATCACACCGAGACCCATGTTTGGCTTCTGTAGGGCACAACCAGAGGTAAAAGGTCAAATCACAAACATTTCAGAGAAAACAGAGAATCTACAAATGGTGGTTTTATTTAATTTGCATCAATTGTTTGCTCACCGACTCCCAGAAAAGCTCAGCCAGACTCGGTGCAGCAAGAACTTCACATGATGCATTGATCAGATGCTAGACAGAATAATTATCAGACTTATCCAAGATGAATGCGTAACTTATTATTAATGCAGTAACACGATATGAAGTTTTGATCTCTGACTGTTGGTTTGTGTATTTTTGTACCTGTTGGCTGCCGAGTGTGTCTTCTTCAAAAGAGGTGATGACAAAAGACAGGAGACCATATATGCACATCCGCGCAGTGCTTGCTGTACACTAAAATGAGACAGAGACATGTGACAGTGTGCGTAAAGGTCCACGTCACCATTGGAGAAAGTTTTTTTTAATCTAAGCAATTTACGTTATGTCCAGTGCTGCCGAGTGCCTGCAGCATGTCGGTGAGGTACTGAAAGACTCCGAGCTGCAGCGTTGTGTGTCCTAGACGTCTGATCACAGTGCTCACTTCCTCTGGACGCAGTGTGTGTCGCAGCAGAACCCAGGCCAAGAGAACCGGCCCGTGGTGAGAGATGTCACCAAATGTCAACAGAATCTGATCCACTTCCTGCACACACACACACACACACAACAGTTGACAAACAAAAAAAGCAAATCCTCTACATTCGAAGTAAAACTAAATTGCTCATCCATTCAGATTTAAGAGCCAGAATTATCCATTTAAAAAAAGATAATTTCTAAATATGCATTTTCATTCTAATGTGTGTGGTCAGCAGGATTTTCTTTTTTACTTTTATTCAGCAAGGATGCATTAAGATTGCTCAAAAGTGACAGTAAAGACATTTGTGTTATCACAAAAGATTTATATTTCAAATAAAAGCTGTTCTTTTGAACTTTCTATTCATCAAAGAATCCTAAAATAAAATTATGGCAGTTTCCACAAAAATATGAAGCACCACAATTGTTCTCAACCCTGATAATGAGAAAAAATATTTCTGGAGCAGCATATTAGCAAGATTTCTGAAGGATCATGTGACACTGAAAATGATGCTGGAAATTCAGTTTTGATATCAGAAATAAATTACATTTTAAATTATATTCGAATAGAAAACACTTATTTTAAATTGCAATAATATTTCACAATATTACTGATCAAATGAATGCAGCCTTGGTGAGTATAAGAGAGTTCTTCAACATCTGTATGGTAGCGTATGTTCAATACCTTGCAAACATCCTGTTCGTCATAAAACTGATGCTGTTCTGTTCTGTCTTCAAGAGCACATTTATGCAGGAAGTCGACATCCATCCCCTCCACAAGAATCAAAGAACTGAAATAACTGTTGAGAGGATAACAACTTAGATATTTTAAAACATTGCTTGTGGTTGTATGAGAAGAAAAGGATCAGGTGACTGCATGTTCTGACCCAATGCGTTCAACCAGCACGTCCATGCTCTTGTCCACGAGGTGTCGATTGGTCTGCCGCTGTCCAAAGCCCTGCTCCTTAAACAGCCGCGTGAAGGTGGAAAGATCATTGGGCGGCATCTCGAAGTACGCATAATACAGGAACAAGATCTCCAGCAGCAGGGCCTGCTCCTTCAGACACTGCACAAACCAGTGGGACACCTGCCTCTCCGTCTACACAGAGTTGAACAGATCCTGAGTCAAATCCTACAGGTGATGCTGCTTTAAACACAATCATATCATCTTCTCACCATCAGGTTTCCATGCGTCTCCCATGTTGGAGCTTCTGATTTGGACAGCGACTCAAACTGCTGCCTGTAGTTGGACACCAGATCTTTCTCCAGTTTACTAACACAGTTGGAGTACTCTGCCTAAAAAGAAAAAGGATGTATTAAATTCATTTGGTTTCTGACTGTCTAATAGAATAGCGGATCTCTTGTTTACCGTGTATGGATGTCTCTCATCCTGGAAGTACGTGAGGAGGTGGAGAACGCAGCGCAGAACACACAGTCTCTCTTCATAGTAGTAATCTGCGATCTGTACAACACAATTTCAACATGCGTCACATTTCAATATATTTTAGAGTCATTTTTAGTGTTGAAGTAATATTTAGTTTCAAACCTTCAGCAGCAGAGCTTGACTCCGCCTCTCATCCTGCAGCACAGCCTGATGGGAACAAAGGAGGATTATTTATTGGGGCCAGTTGCATAAACTTAGCCTCTATGTTAAGATTGTGTCTTAAGTACAAGTTTGACAAACTAGCAGTTAGCAAAGGGGTAATCGGTCTGGTGAGGACTAACTTTTAAGACTAGTCTTAAACACACAAGCTGTGCGTGCATGAAAGCTCAAATGAGCCATGCGTGTGAACTGAGCCTTCATGGCTGAGTTGAAGCTGAACCTTGAAAACATGCACCACATGCTTCCGTCATTTGCATGCTTCAGCTGTACATGCGTGTACCACATGAAGCTGAGTTGAGTTTCGAGCTGTACATGCGTGTTGAAGCAGTGATTGAGCTGTACAGCAAGCATGTGCAGCCTCTCGTGTATGCTTCAGCTGTACATTGTACCACATGAAGCTGAGCTCACCTTGAGTGTGTTTCGTATATGCTTCAGCTGTACATGCGTGTACATGAAGCTGAGCTCACCTTGAGTGTGTTTCATGCTGTACATGCGTGACAGCTTCAAACATTCTGAGCTTGAGTGTGTTTCGTGTATGCTTCAGCTGTACATGCGTGTACCACATGAAGCTGAGCTCACCCTATGCTTCAGCTGTGTGTTCTGAGTAATGCTTCAGCTGTACATGCGTGTACCACATGAAGCTGAGCTCACCTTGAGTATGCTTCAACATGCGTGTACCACATGAAGCTGAGCTCACCTTGAAATATGCTTCAGCTGTACATGCGTGTACCACATGAAGCTGAGCTCACCCTATGCTTCAGCTGTGTGTACCACATGAAGCTGAGCTCACCTTGAATGCTTCAGCTGTACATGCGTGTACCACATGAAGCTGAGCTCACCGTGTACCACATGAAGCTGAGTAATGCTTCAGCTGTACATGCGTGTACCACATGAAGCTGAGCTCACCTTGAGTGTGTTTCGTGTATGCTTCAGCTGTACATGCGTGTACCACATGAAGCTGAGCTCACCTTGAGTGTGTTTCGTATATGCTTCAGCTGTACATGCGTGTACCACATGAAGCTGAGCTCACCTTGAGTGTGTTTCGTGCATGCTTCAGCTGTACATGCGTGTACCACATGAAGCTGAGCTCACCTGAGCTGTATGCGTGTGAAGCTGAGCTCCATGCTTCAGCTGTACATGCGTGTACCACATGAAGCTGAGCTCACCTTGAGTGTGTTTCGTATATGCTTCAGCTGTACATGCGTGTACCACATGAAGCTGAGCTCACCTTGATATGCTTCAGCTGTACATGTGTTTCCATGCTTCAGCTGTACATGCGTGTACCACATGAAGCTGAGCTCACCTTGAGTGTGTTTCGTATATGCTTCAGCTGTACATGCGTGTACCACATGAAGCTGAGCTCACCTTGAGTGTGTTTCGTGTATGCTTCAGCTGTATGCCACATGAAGCTGAGCTCACCTGTACAGCTGCGTGTACCACATGAAGCTGAGCTCACCTTGAGTGTGTTTCGTGCATGCTTCAGCTGTACATGCGTGTACCACATGAAGCTGAGCTCACCTTGAGTGAGTTTCGTATATGCTTCAGCTGTACATGCGTGTACCACATGAAGCTGAGCTCACCTTGAGTGTGTTTCGTGTGCCCCTGTAGTCCTCCTGAAGGTAACACTGAAGAATCTGCACGCTTTGCTGTTCATCCAAACCCTGACATGAAACACACAAATATTTCTCCACTCCTGATGTCTCAATCCAGTTACTCTTACTTAGCCAGTATGTATAAATCAAATAAGAGAGAGAGCAATGTTATCAAAAACCAAGAGAGACATCATCCTAAGCATTTTGGGTAAAAACATGCATATGATAAACTAAATAAATTGCTGCACTTTAAGTTGAGGTCCAAGTAGACAGCTCACTAGGTTTTAATATACATCTAACATGCCCAGACTCTCACCAGAAGTTTGCTGATCCGGAGTCCGAAGTCTTTGAGAGCTTGTGGTGTGTCTTTATCTGCTTTCAGCTTGTCTGCAGCCGATGTGCTGCACATAACATTTCATCATTTACAACATATTCAACAGCAAAAAGATCAATTTCATGAGGTATGTTTACATACACTAATTTCAGTGTTATTTTACCATCACATATACTATTATAGTTTTTGTTCATTTTGAATTAATCATTTTAATTGTAGTTTAATTTAGTACTTCATCTTAAACTAAATGAGAAATGCCACCTCGGCAAGTATGAATGAATGATGCATTTATATAGCGCTGTATTGTTGTACACCCAAAGCGCTTCACAATCATGTGGGTGGGGGCAAATATTTTTTTTTATGATAATAACCTGACTAATTATTAGTGCTGCCAAACAATTAACCGTCATTAATCGCATCCATAATAAAAGTTTTTGTTTATGTAATATATGTGAATGTATTGTGTATATTAATTATGTATATATAAATACACACACATACATGTATATTTTTATGTTTACGTAATTTATATTACATAGAAATATATTTAATATAGAAACATAATTTTTTCTTAAATAGATAGATGTATGTGTGTGTATTTATATATACATAATAAATATACACAATTCACGCACATATATTACGTAAACACATTTTTTATGGATGTGATTAATCGCGATTAATCGATTCCATATTCTGAAAAGTCCGTTTATGTAAACCAAAAATGTCCAATCCAATTTGCATATTTGTTTTCATGCACATTATATGTATTCTGAACAAAACTGAATGTGCTCAACAGATATACCACGGAGTATGTATATCATTAAATAATATCTCCCTAGCTTGACAAAGCCAAACTCTTCTTTGCGTTGACTGTTGAGGTTATTTATTTTTTGCACATTTGTAATGTTGTGTTACCTGGGTGGTTTGTAAAAGGACAGACCCTGCAGAAGTCTCTCCCAGTCCCGATCCAATTCAGCCTGGATTTGGGCCTGCAGGACCACACAAGAAGATCACAGGTCACAAATGATGGAGACAGGACCTCACCGAGACGCATTGTAAAAGAATACCTCATCACATCAGTACAGTTTAAGAATAAAACAGCTTTATTAAAAGGGTTTCTTCACAGAATTCTCTTAAACTAACCATTGTTGTATATACACAGCTGTCCAATTAAATCTGTGTACTTATGTTGTTATTAAATACATCAGAAATGATTGGTCTGAGTACTAACCGGTTCTCGAAGTGCAGATCTGCCCAGCAAGATAGTCCATAACTCTCGGCTGTGCAGAAAAGTATTCAGTCCATAACATTATGCCCACTGTAAGCCAGAGTAACTTTTATTTTATTTATTTAACATTAAATCGTATTCATAAAATAAGCCATTCATTTTCAACGTTTTAGAACATTAACTCGGGACAGTTTTTAACAGCTCAATTACTTATTTATATACATTTTATAAACTGTATATACACACACCATATATATCCTTTATTAATAAGTACCTTGTTTAGATGTGTAATAAGATAACGTTACATACACAATCAATGAAACTCATTCATCAATTCAAACTCCTATAATTCGTTCTCACCAAGAGAGTTAAAACAAGAGGAGCATTTGCACAATTAATCAAGGTTAATATTTATTTCGTATAATGTTTAAGAAGTTGACGGTTGTTTAAAAACTGTTATAAAATGCAGATTATCATTTGAATTGCAGTCGCGCGGGTCAGTCAGCCAGCACATGCGACCGACTCGTGCGGCCGTTAAATGTCAAATAAATAGCACGTTTAAGACATATAACCCACACATATTATTGCTAATTAGCAGGTATGAAATAACTACACATTATCCAACTACAAATTTCGTCGTAGCTCTTTGTAAACAACCTTTGTAAGTTTCGCTTTCTTCCATTTTACCTGACACACATCTCCGAGTCCGCCATCTTCACCCGGATCACGTGACTAACACAAACGAGCGCACTCCTATCACGTGACTTAATGAAATCTTATAATACATATATATATATAAAAAAATACTTATTTCAATACATGGATACATGTAAATTTGCAATATTAAAATGTTATAATTAAAAAAAATCTTAACTAGAACATCTTTGTTTTGACATTTGCCACGTGATTATTCTGACACCACGTGACCCGGTTGTCCTACGTGGTCAGTCATTGATCGCACAAAGCACGAGTCACAGCTAAACATTGGGAATATTCTTTTGTTCGAGAACCAAGCGTTAAATCTCATAAAAAGGGTAAGATGAACCATTATTTGCTGTAGTTTGATATTTCTGCGTTTATTTACTGTGCAGGGTGTTTGAACAGCTGTCATTTCTGCTGAAGAGCCCATCATCACCCTCTCTATCTCTGTACAAAACCCTATAAAATAACATAAAACATCAGTATTGCGTTTGGAATGGTATCATAGTTTAATATTAAGACTGACAATTCCTTATAATATATGTATAACATGTATACAATTGCATACTATCCATGTATTAATAAGCTAATGTGCTTCATCAAGGCTGTCAAACAATCCTTTCTATTATATTTTATGTCTAATAATACATTTATCGTTATTTACAAAAATATTATTTGTTTTAAATAAGTAATATAATACATTTTATGATTACCCAGAAATTGAATTAGGTTGTGCTAAATATAATAATATCTAAAATACTATTTTCAGAGTACTTAAAAAATATTTATATTATGTACACATTATTGTTATAATATTTCAAACACTAATATATTATATTAGGCCAGGTTATACAGGCCAGGTTTTCTCTATTATTCGTATATCATTAATCTGCCAGAGCATCCAGTCATTAAAAGCAGATCGCTTCACTTTCGCTGACAAAGCGACAGTCTTTTCATAATTGACCATGTTTAGATGTTGAGCGTTCAACAGTGCTAAAGTTCACAGTGTCCAGAGTTCAAACGCCGTTGAGAAATTTGACATCCTTCTTTAGTTTCACAGTGAGAGAATAGAAGCTCTGGACAGTACGGATGTGTCTCAAAGCCTAGTTAGCTCCCTATCTAGCATTTTTAGGGACGTCTATTGTGCTCAGAAATGCTGCTTGGGTAGTTTTGAGCCACTGCCTGTCTGTATGTGGCATCACATTGAATATCTCATAATATTGAGTAAATCAATTTCTTTCAGAATTTTTACCATGATATAATGATTTGAGAAACAAAAGCTATGGCTGTACCATTTAATAGTTTAATATCAGATGGTGACACAATAGTATTTTGACACATAACAAATTATACTACATGGTTAACCTACTTAATATTTGTAATTACCAAGTAAATGGTATTTACATTGTACTCAAAGTTACTTAAAATAATACTATGAAATTACCATGGTATATTTGCCAAAAAAAATACTGCTATTAGACATATTCATTAGCTTCAAAATGTACAAAAAAAAGATAGAGATATATATATATATACACACACACACACAGGCCACTTTATTAGGTACACCTTGCTAGTACCGGGTTGGACCCCTTTTGTCTTCAGAACTGCCTTAATTCTTCGTGGCATAGATTCAACAAGGTGTTGGAAACATTCCTCAGAGATTTTGGTCCATATTGTCATGATAGCATCACGCAGTTGCTGCAGATTTGTCGGCTGCACATCCATGATGTGAATCTCCCGTTCCACCACATCCCAAAGGTGCTCTATTGGATTGAGATCTGGTGACTGTGGAGGCCATTTGAGTAAAGTGAACTCATTGTCATGTTCAAGAAACCAGTCTGAGATGATTTGAGCTTTGTGACATGGTGCATTATCCTGCTGGAAGTACATCAGAAGATGGGTACACTGTAGTCATAAAGGGATGGACATGGTCAGCAACAATACTCAGGTAGACTGTGGTGTTTAAACGATGCTCAATTGGTACTAAGGGACCCAAAGTGTGCCAAGAAAATATCCCCCACACCATTACACCACCACCACCAGCCTGAACCGTTGAGACAAGGCAGGATGGATCCATGCTTTCATGTTCTTTACGCCAAATTCTGACCCTACCATCTGAATGTCGCAGCAGAAATCGAGACTCATCAGACCAGGCAACGTTTTTCCAATCTTCTATTGTCCAGTTTTGGTGATCCTGTGTGAATTGTATCCTCCGTGTCCTGTTCTTATCTGACAGGAGCGGCACCCGGTGTGGTCTTCTGCTGCTGGAGCCCATCTGCTTCAGGGTTCGACGTGTTGTGTGTTCAGAGATGGTATTCTGCATATCTTGGTTGTAACGAGTGGTTATTTGAGTTACTGTTGCCTTTCTATCATCTCTAACCAGTCTGCCCATTCTCCTCTGACCTCTGACATCAACAAGGCATTTTCGTCCACACAACTGCCGCTCACTGGATATTTTCTCTTTTTCAGACCATTCTCTGTAAACCCTAGAGATGGTTGTGTGTGAAAATCCCAGTAGATCAGCAGTTTTTGAAATACTCAGACCAGCCCGTCTGGCACCAACAACCATTCCACGTTCAAAGTCACTTAAATCCCCTTTCTTCCCCGTTCTGATGCTCGGTTTGAACTTCAGCAAGTCGTCTTCACCACATCTAGATGCCTAAATGCATTGAGTTGCTGCCATGTGATTGGCTGATTAGCAATTTGTGTTACCAAGCAATTAAACAGGTGTACCTAATAAAGTGGCCAATGCCAATACCATACATAGCACACAGAATTTTTATTTTAGCTTATGTGTTTTTATCTGGAGAAAAATATTGTATTATATTTTGTTTATTCTAGTTTACATGTTTTTGTTTGAGGAAAATACTAAAAGTGAGAGAAAACATTTTATTACTATTAGAGTTGGTTTATATTAGTTTATGCGTTTTTGTTCGAAAAAAAGCAAATATAGTATTACATTTTGTTTATTTTAGTGTATGTGTTTTTGTGTGGAGGAAATGCTAAAAATAGAAAATATCAAATATAAATTGTGTTTATTTTAGTTGATTATGTTTTTGTTTGTTGCTAAAAATCTGAGAAAATATTGCATTAAATTGTTTTAGTTTATGTTTTTGTGTGAAGAAAAAAATGCTAAAAACAGTAAGAGAAAACATTTTATTATTAAATTAAAGAATATTACATTATCATTTAAGCATTACATTTTGAAAGTTTTGTGGTTTGTCTAATGATATTTTGGTGTGTCTTTATTTACCCAGGTCTAATTTGCTGTGTGCAGGAGACGAAAAGTGGACAATGTTTGTGTGTTCACCAGGAACTTTCTGACAGACTGCCATATTCAAAGACTCAAATTCCTGGAAACCTTTGTCACACATACGCCCCACCATCATGCAGCTGGATCCAGTGCTGGTTGAATCCGCCGTGGTGTTCTCCGTGGTGATCTGCGTTCACCGTGCCGTGTGGAACCAGCTCTCCTGGTGCTGCATCGCTCTGGCCATCCAGGCTTTTTACGTGCAGCACAAATGGGATCGGCTCATTCGGAACGGTGCCGCCGTCTTCCAGTTCCGGCCTTCGGCCAACAGCGGCGTGTTACCGGCCAGCATGGTGCTGCCGCTGTTGGGACTGGTTTTGAGGGGGCGCTGCATCGCTGTGGGGAACGTTTACATGGAGCGATTCGCAATGCTCATAACAGTGATCGGTATGATGTTGGCGCTGTTCCTATCGCTCATCGCGTTGGGAATCACACGCCCGGTGCCCACAAATACCTGCGTTATAGCCGGCATCGCCAGCAGTGCCATTATGTACACAGTCAAGCAAACACTAACAGTCTCCGAGGTGATCGAAGTCTTGGAGGTGTTACTTATTTTTGTGTATCTAAGCTTAATCCTCTTGTACCTCCTCCCACGCTGCTTCACTCCCGGCGAGGCCCTCCTCATCCTCGGCTGGATCAGTTTTATCATCAACCAGCTCATCAAACGCTCTCTGGCCTCATCTGGGAATGCAAACGCAGACCCGCTTCCGTACTTCCTCCCGGTCGCTGTCTTAGGCTTAGTGATGCTGGGAATCTTCTTCGCCGTGCTTTTCGTATTCATGGAATCGGAAACCTGGTCGGCGTCGCTCTTCTTCCACACCATGACAGCTGTTTTGGGATTGGGCGTATTAGTTCCTTGGCTCTCCTTGCTCACGCAGCATCACCCCATCACCTGGTTGATGCATTTCATCACCGAAACCAACACTCGCCTATGGCTGATCGGATACTGGACCGCTTTGTTGCTTCTAGCGGTTGGCGTTGTGATGCATCAAAGTAGTCATCGCTCGGCCGGAAGCAAGAAGCACCAAGCCACGACGATCGTGCGAAAGTATTTCCACCTCCTCACCGTACTAACCTTCGCTCCTGGACTCGCACTAGATCGTCCTCTGCTACATCTAGCTGCGGTCGGATGCCTCTCAGTGTTTTTGTTCCTCGAATTTGTCCGCTATTTCCGCATCCGACCTCTGGGGGCGCCACTGCGTCACCTTCTTACTTTATTCCTGGATGAGAGAGACTCAGGACCGCTTATTCTCACCCACATCTACCTTCTCCTCGGCGTCGCCCTTCCAGTCTGGCTCACGCCCACGTCCTGCATCCCTACCGGAGGCCTAGGGGGCGCCGGTGGCCTGGTGCCCTACGCCGGCGTGTTGGCAGTGGGAGTCGGCGATACCGTTGCATCTGTTTTTGGCAGCACGGTCGGCGAGATCCGCTGGCCCGGCACCAAGAAGACCTTCGAGGGCACAGCGACCTCCGTATTCGCTCAGATCATCGCCGTGGTGGTTTTCCTCATCGCCGACAGCAGTATAAACCTGAACGCCAGCTACTCGTGGGTCGTGGGTTCGATCACAATGGTGGCCATGCTGGAGGCGTATACGTTGCAGATAGACAACCTGCTGCTTCCTTTGTACCTTTACATCCTCCTGCTGCTTTGAGATCAGACCCGTCCAGACAAATCAGACCATTATGCCAACGCACAGATATTAACAGCATTAAATTCATACGTTACAGCCCTGGTATTACGAGTTTGGAAAGCAAAATGCAATAATGAAACATCATTAGAATGTTTATGACCCTCGTGCAGTGAGTAGAAATTCACTGAAATGTATTCGAGAATAAACCGTTTCTTATAGTATTAGAGTGAAACGAACTAGAAAACTACTTGAAATGGCACAAAAACAGATGTTTGAAGGTGAAATGTGTATTTTTTTGGCAATTGCTGAATGCTTGTTAGAGTCGCACATGACAGCTTTGTTTGAAAACAGAGTTTGGCAGCTTTAAAGGCATAGTCCACTCATTTACTCAGCTTTATGTCGTCCAAACCCGTACGCATTTCTTTCTTCTGTCGAACACAGAATTTGAAGAATATTAGGAACCTAATTGTTTCGGGTCCCATTGTATGTTTTCCCTTGCTATGGCAGGTTACCAACATTCTTCAAAATATCTTTATTTTCACAGAAGAAAGAAACTCATGCATGTTTGTAACAGCCTGAAGGTGAGTAAAATACATAAATTGTCATTTTTGGGTGAACTATACCTTTAAGTATTCTTCATTTAGATTGTTCAAGGTGTACATGTGATAATTATGTTGTTTATGGCATTTCTTTTAGTGTGTCCTCTCAGAAAGCTCTGATGTCTTGAGACGCTGTTAATATTTCATTCGCTCAAATCCCGCGTCTGTCACTCCAGTATAAATGACAGGGGTCGGGTTGCACATTATTAAAATAAGAAATGCAAAATGCTATGCCCTTTAACAATGCCTGCACAAACACACAAACATACATCTTGGATGCAAACACAATACACATTTTTTGTATTTTATTTAGATGAATCTCATGAAAACATGTCTGCCTGTATTTTTTATATTTTCTATATAATTTTATATGTTTTTTGGGAAGCACATTTCTACAATTTTAAAATGTAAAAAAAAAAATCATAATTACTCTAATTACTGTACTGCTATATATAATATATATGCTATACATACTAATAATATATATACATATTCAGATGCAAAAGTCCTTCTGACCTTTTTTTCATCAGAATCCTATAAAATATCTACAAATATATATAAATGTGTGTGTGTGTGTGTGTGTGTGTAAGAGTACAGTGTGTGTAAGAGTACGTGTGTGTGTAAGAGTACGAGTGTGTGTGTGTGTGTGTAAGAGTACGAGTGTGTGTAAGAGTACGAGTGTGTGTGTGTACGAGTGTGTGTGTGTGTGTGTGTAAGAGTACGTGTGTGTGTGTGTGTGTGTGTGTGTGTAAGAGTACGTGAGTGTGAGTGTGTGTGTGTGTGTGTGTGTGTAAAAGTAATGGACCAGAAACCAATGAAATGGCATCATTGTCAAATTCTTCAAAAGTATAATGTGTTAAGTTGTGATAATCTTTTAAAGTTTTCATTTATAAAACCAGTATTTAAGTGTATATGGCCTTGGCCCTGATATAGTCAGGGTATAGTATAACTCAGCAGCGATGGGGCAGTACGAGGGGATTGTAGAGTTCAGAGATGCAGAACTACTGTGGGTCAATCATTCTTCTCAGTAAAAGAGGTTCACATCGAAGGAATATAACGGCTGTTGATCTAAAGTGCAATCAGAACTCACAGCTTTCTCTACTGAGCTGAAACAATGGCTGAAATCATTACAGCAATGCTCAGGCTTATTCAGGCTGGTTTAGTTGACATTTTCTTTCTGAATGCATATACATATACACACACAGTTATCTGTTTATATGTTTATTTGTACTCGTGATGATTGTGCTTGTTTATTATTTGATGTAAAAGCCTAACCAGGGACGAGGGCTGCAAACTAGCTTTATGCTATATGCACTATGTACACGGCATCGGTTGTCTGTGTGTAACAATGCCTGGTGTATTGTCCCTGTTAAATAAACAAACAAATATATATATATATATATATATACACACACACACACACACACACACAAGACTTGTGACTATTATGCACATTCAATTCTTATTGTTATTAGTCTGTATATTTTATAGGTTAACACTATTATGTGTGTGTATATATATATATATATATATACTTGGTTATTTTAATTATTTAAAATATTTAATTACACATTTAATATTATTTTAAACTAGTCATTTTTGCATTACAATAATTAGAATATACATTATAAAGTTGTGGAAATGTGCTTATGTCAAATTGCAAAAAAATAGGATTTTATTTCAGCAAAACATAATTTCTTTCTTTTGATTTTGTAGTAAAGTATGACCCTTGACATGTTTTATCAGATTTACCCGTTTTATGAAAATATAATTAATATTTTCAGTCTTTTATAACAGCATATATGCATCACTTGAGCCGTGGAAGAACACCACTGTTTTTCTATTATACGACAAATATACTCAAATATCATTTATGGATCTGCCTTTACGTCCAGTGCAATATGAAGGACTGGCAGCATAGCTTGTCGCCTTAACACGTGTTTTGTACGTTGAATAGTTCAATGCTATTAGTGTTTTGTCTGCATGGGTCTGTATTTAGATATTAATATACAGATCACTATCCTGTAAACGCATGTATGCAATTCAGCTGTTGTCTTTACTCCGATAAAGAGTGCGTAATTCTGACATTTCATCAATTATGTATGTTCAACTTTAATTTATTCGTGATATTTGACTGAGGCCTTTTTTGTTGCTCTCAGCGTTTTGTGTTGTGTATTACGTTGACGGTTGTCATGGGAACTGTGTTTGAAGCGTCAATCCGCTGTTCGGTTTGAAGTGCATTCTGGGACATTGGCATGACACTCTTGTTTAAGTGTGAACTTGCTGTTAAACTGCCTGGCAACTGTAATAAATGTGTTACTTAATGGTCCATATTTTGACATTGGGATATGACAAAGATTGTTGGATGTTTATTTTGAAAATCATCATTTTTAATGGTTTGTGTGTTTACAGAAAACACTTTTTGTTCAAATAATTGCTTTTACTTTGCATCAAAAGACCAGTTTTTAGCATGAAACAATAATATAAGTAACTTTCAGACTATTGTGAAAAAAATCTCTTGGAACTTTTTTATGTTAAATATCATGTTTTTTTTGCTATCTTTGTTGAAGTAGTTTTTTTTAGCAATGACTATAAATATTATTTTTCAGATTTTCCAGATTTTGGTTGACATGAGAACTGCAGTTTGCTCATTTATTTTCTTGGTCTTGATTAAATCCAGATTATACTTCTCTAACATTCATACCTTTTCTATATTGTATTGATTTTTTTGTTGGGTACTCCGAGAATGTTGCGTTAAAGGAAATATGTGAATTTCTAATCAAATTAAATGTTTCTTGCTTTCTAAAACTCAGATTATAAATAATAAACACTCTTTGGTTAACAAAAACTAGCCTTTTATTAACACTGTTGTGGTTGTAGATCAAATCTACAGATTTTTGGTCCATTTACAAAACCTCATATTTAAAGGGGTCGAGATGTTAAAACGGCTCGTTGTAGTCATGTGACTGTCCTGATATCTTCAGCATCATTGGTAACACGTGTACTAGGTCTGTTTTGGTGTCGTGTCTTTAGTTGTAGAGGGATGGGAAGGGCAGCTCGTCTGTTGGTTGTAGCCTGAGAGATAAAAACAGATTCACTTTACAAACTAGGCTTTCTACGAAGCGTCCTAACGCAAGTCCTGCATTACCCAGCATGCACTGTTCTTACCAATTCTCAGGACTCCAAACGGTGTTTTGAGTCTCCATAATGTGAAAGGTGTAAACGTGGCGCGAGGCGTCAGATGTGTTTGCAGCGCTGCGATGGACGACTTCACCGTGAATCAGAACCGCTCCTCCTACAGTGCCACAAACATTCGACAAAAGTGGTCCAAAAATTGTATTCAGCAAAGATGCATTACATTGATCAAAAGTGGCCTTTGTTTAATGTTAGTAAAGGCTTATATTTTTTTTTTTAAATAGTCTTGAAAAACATTTATCAAATTTTCCACAAAAATATGAAGCAGCACAACTGTTTTAACATTGATAATAATCAGAAATGTTTGTTGAGCAGCAAATCTGCATATTATTATGATTTCTGAAGATCATGTGACACTGAAGACTGGAGTAATGATGCTGAAAATACAGCTTTACATCACAGAAAAAAATACATTTTACAATATATTCACATAGAAAACAGTTATTTTAAATTGTAATAATATTTTACAATATTATTTGTTTTTACTTCATTTTTGATCAAAGAACAGAAGAGACTTCATAAAAAAATTTTTTTTATATAAAATATATACAATTAAATAAAAATATAAAACTTAATCTGAAATTTTCTGCAATTGTGTTGTGTGTTATAGTTTTAGTATTAATGTTTTTAATTATTTTTGCAAAAAAAAATATATATATTACAAAAATAATTAAAAACATTTATATATATATATATATATTAATGCTGTCAAATTATAAAATACAAATATAAGATACTTCATAAAATAGTTGATATACAATTAAATAAAAATATAAAACTTAATATTTTCTGCAGAAACTTTCTGCAATTGTGTTGTGTTATAGTTTAAGTATTAATGTTTTAATTATTTTTGTAAAAAAAAAAAATATATATATATATATATATTAGTGCTGTCAAATGATTAATCGTGATTAATCACATACAAAATAAAAGTTTTTGTTTACATAATATATGTGTGAATACTGTCATATATATATAAATACACACACATGCATGTATACATTTAAGAAAAGTTACGTTTATATATTAAATATATTTTATAAATTATATGAATATTAATATATAAATATTTTCTAAATATATGCTGTATGTGTGTATTTATATATACATAATAAATATAAACAGCACACACTTATATTATGTAAACAAGACTTTTATTTTGGAGGCGATTAATCACAATTCATCGTTTGACAGCACTATAAACAGACTCATTTTTCTCTACCGTTATTATTAATGTTTGACAGCTCATTTGACTTCTGGTACGAGTAGTTTCACACTGAACTGCGAAACCAAATAAAACCCTAAAACTTTAACAAACAAAAACAACCTATAACTCACCTTTTTTAACAGGAGCGGGAACGAAGAGCTTGTCGTCGTAATTCTTCTCTCGGCCAATGAAATCAGTGCCTTTAGGTGTCCGCACCATTCGCCTGGTAACCCCATCTAACACACGCAGGAAAAGAGCCACACAAACACATTTTAAATACAAAACAAAGCTTCGCTCAAGCAGCACGCGTGCACAAATGAATCTGCCTAACGCTTGTGAAGTCACCCTTGTGTGATGCCGGTATGAACCACAGACAGCCGTTCTCCAGCGTAGCGTCCTCCAGAGCCATCCACACGCCCATCACTCTTCCCAGAGGCTGCGTGTAAAGGAAGGTGGCGTCCTGGTGAGGGCTCACTGAAGTCCAAGATCAAAGGTCAAACGAGTGTTGTTGTACTGCATTCCTATTGGTTAAATAGGGGGAGGGTCTTACCTTCTCCACCAATCCCTGCTTGCTGTTGACAGAAGAGGCGAGTAATGAAATAAGTACCCTTACAATGTGTGTAAGTAACATTATATAAGTGCTGTATGTTACTGTACCTTAAAGATGTACATACTCTGCAGAAGAACAGGATTTATCAGGCCGAGTTTCTTTGCCAGATTCTGCAGATAAGAAACAAACACACATTTTGACAAACTAAAGCGGATGGCTAGCGTTAGATTGAAACCAGAGTGGTCTAGGTCAGTGTTATTTATATAATATCATAGTACTAACAGTACTTATTAATATTTTGAGTTTTAAGTAAGTTTTTTTCATATTTCTATATAGCTTTAATCAATTTTATATTTCAGGTATAGTTTTAGTAATAATATTTGAATTAGTTTTAATTTGTATATTTTTGGTTTTAATTTTAGTTTATATTTTACGACATTTTGTTATTTGCTTTTGTCATATTTTAAAATATTTCTATATAGATTTAATAGATTTTTATTTCAGTTACAGTTTTAGTAATAATATTTGAATTAGTTTTAATTTTAGTTCACATTTGAGACATTTTGTTATTAGCTTTTGTCATATTTTTTTAATTTCTATATAGATTTAATTGATTTTTATTTCAGTTACAGTTTTAGTAATAATATTTAGATTCGTTTTATTTTTTGTTTACAGTTAATTCAAGAATTAAGTAATTTTGTAATGTGCTTTTTTTCATTTTTTACATTTATATAGCTTTAATTCATTTTTATTCAGTTATATAGAACTTCAGCTTATTTCATTCAAGGTTTTTGTTTTTATAAAAAAAAATACATTCTAATATTTATCTTATTCCAGCTTTTTTTCAAATACTGAAGTAATTTGTAATAGTTTTATTGTACAACACTGGTCTCTGGGTGGTCTGGTTTTAAAGTCTGGTTCTCATAAATCTTCTGATTAAATCAAACGAGTTTCGGCGTGAGTGTACGGTTTATATAAGGAGCACAGTTTTCATGGAAGTAAACAGTACTTGAACTGTAGGTGAGTGGGTGACTGCTTTAAACAGTGGCTCATACGCGTGGAGAGCTGTGGGAAAGATAAACACATAATTATGAGCAGGTTATGTTTAAATATGACTGAATTATATGAAATGCTATTTTCGTTAATACCCACCATGTCCGATTTTATTCAAGGATTGTTCTCTTGGCACAATGAACTCTCCTGAAAACACAACAGACTTATTATAAGATGAATTTACTATCTTTATCTATCAACATGACAAACGAAGCAACTAAGCTACAAACCTTTATCATCAAACACTCCTTTCTCAAAGAAGAAACGGATCTGGTCTCCACTGGTGATGAAATAGTCTGCATTTCCCTGAATAAACACCAAATATGATCATGATTTGACTGTTTTAACTGCTTCTGAATGGACAAGGGACATTTTTCCAGTTATGACAGGGTTTGTAACTAATCCAGGTAACTATATTTACCTGCATCTTTACCCAGAAACATTTGGTTGCATGTGGGAAGTAAATCGTAGAAGAATGGTCATTATGGCACTACTGTGAATGCTTGCTGATGATGCATTCTGGGTATTTACCTGTACTTTAAGCTGCTCGTCGTGGTCAGTGGAGAAGTGTGTCCTGCAGTGTTCAGGGACATCCATCCGCTCAATGATCTCACTCATACGGTCCCGTAAAGCATCACACTCCTCTGGGGTCAGAAGGCCATCCAGCACCAGATAGCCCTCATCCTGGTACTGCACAATCAATACATATCACAAACATATTCAAATGTGATCAGGACATCAACATCAATTGCTGTTTCAGACATCACAAAAAAGTAGAAAAAGTACCATTACCCGGTTGAAAAACTGCATTTGCTAGTTAGGTATGTTTTATAGCAGAACCAGCTGGTTTGAGCTGATTTAAGCTGGTTCTGACCATGAGGTAGTTTGCTTAGTAAAACCAGCACATGACCAGCTTAAAACAGCTCATAACCACCTTATAACCAGTTCAGGACCCACTTAAACCAGCTCATGACCAACTAAGGACCAGTTTAAACCAGCTCAAACCACCTGCCATGCTTCATACCTAACCAGCACATTTCAACAGTTAAATATTTGTGACCCTGGACCTGGACCTGGACTTAAGTCGCTGAGGTATATTTGTAGCAATAGCCAAAAATACATTGTATTGGGTCAAAATCATTAGGACATTAAGTAAAGATCATGTTCCATGAAGATATTTAGTAAATTTCCTACTGTAAATATATCAAAACTTAATTTTTCATTAGTAATATGCATAGCTAAGAACTTCATTTGGACAACTTTAAAGGGGATTTTCTCTTTTTTTTGCACACTCAGATTCCAGATTTTCAAACGTATCTCAGCCAAAATAAAATGGAAAGCTTATTTATTCATCAAATCTTTATGACTGGTTTTGTGGTCCATGGTCACATTTCTGTATTTCCCATGTACCATGGTAGTGGCATGTACATTATTTTAAAATACTATGTAAATTGAATGTAATATGAGTATGTTGATCGTTCAGTATCAAGATATGATAAAAGTACTGTGGTATTTCTATCCTCGTACTATCTAATAAAAACTGAATGTGTTTTGGGGAGAAAATACAGTTGATTTACTTTTCCTTTTTGACTCCTTTCTTTTAAAGTGAGTACAATACAAATCCACTAACTTCTGTTTTGCTGTTGTTTTACCGCCACATGATTTTTTGAGGTAAAGATTTGCAAATTTGTATCAAATGTGCTAATATATATTATATAAAAAATTAAATAAGTTTAATTAATCTTTACAACTGGTAGAATAAAAGACATGATCCAGTAATAAAAAATACTGTGAAAGTAATAGTTTTCATAGGACACATAAGTCTACGCGTCGGGACATTAATAATAATATTAATAAATAAACTATAATGCTACCACTACTACTACTAATAATAATGATAGCCGTTAAACTAAAAAACGACACACTGAACAGTTCTGATTACTTTAAGGCTTTGTCTGCAAGCCCCGCCCCTTACGTCATTCCACATCCGTTCTACCAGCTTGTCCTGTTTCTAGCGTATTACGCAACACGCTTCAAATGAGCAGAAAACTTATTCCACACGTGCTTTCACCAATATACATAGATTTAGATTTTGTGTATCTTTTGCAAGCGTGCACGCGGCGCTGATCTATGAAAATATTTAATATTAAAGAAGCAAAACATTGATTGTCATCTAACAGCATTGTAATCGTAAATCTGCGTTTTCCAGCGTTTCTAATGAACGTGCATAAAAACACAACAGCTGTCGTATTGAAGAGTTGCTATTTCAATTTACCTTTTGCAGGTCTTGATCTGTCAAAACATCCATGCTGATGAAGACAGTCTGAGAAGAAGACTAAAGGAAGGCTGTCCCATGATCCAAATCTCTCTCTCTCTCTCGCTCCAAGCAACCACGTGGTTGTCCCGTGTCAAATTCGATTAAACTGTAACCATGGTGATGCAATAACTGGATTTTGAACAGTAACTCTATCATTACACTGCATGAAACTCAATGTGCAGTCATAACTGGAGTCACGTGTTCAGGTGGACCTAAAAGGTAAACACGTGCGTACAGTTAACTTCATTCCCGGTAAACGTGAACACAGGTCACCGTCTGTCCCGTGGAGGATGGAAAACTGTGTTTGACAGAGTATTACGTGCAAGATTGATGTCATGAAGATACTTCACAAAACAGATTCAGGCTTTGAAAAACGTAGCTATAGATTTAGTCAGTGTCTAAATTACTTTTTATAAAGTTGGTCAAAATGTATAATCTACACGAATGATTTAATAATTAATACTGGTTCAGTGCATTTTAAAACATTAATGAACTAATACAGTGTGTGCAAACTTCACTTCTGAATCAATCTTGTGTTCTTCACACAAAGACATGAGAAAGATGCAAGTGTTTTCAGCTGGGATTTAAAGAAATAGCTCACTTCTGTCATTATTTACTCACACTCGCCTTCTTTCTTCTGCGGAACACAAAAGATGATGTAAAAAACATTGCACAATTATTTATTTTATTAGAAATATATTACAAAGTCAATAAACAAAAATCGGAACACTGCCTACTTACAAGTACACGTAATATTTTACAAGCTCTTAAATTTAAGCAACTTCTCCTGGAAGCTATTATTGTTAATATTGTGACTATGTAATACCTCTTGCTCTCGTGTCATTTGAAAAAAAATATATATTGTATGAGTCAAATGTAAAATTTATATAGGCGAATCAATGGTAAATAGTCACTTTTTTCCTTCAAAATTTCACAGAGGTTTGCCAGTTTCATTATGGGGTGAGTTATCCATTTAAGTCCATACATATTTTGATATAAAAATAATATTCATCTCAGTTATGAAATCTGCCTCTACCTAAACAATACTTTTTGAAGGATACAGCTCAATGCAACAAGAGTTTATAGTGAGCACTGCATGTTAACTGATCCAGTTCTCATGTTCAACTTCAAGATTGTTGATGAATAAGTACTTTGAGATGAATGAGAGCACATTTGGTTGGGCCTACATCAATGCTTTCATGTCTGTACCTGGAGAGGGAGCCTGCGTCACAGACTGTCTTCTGCTTGATCTTCAGTGCTCTTCAGTGAATCTGCTTTAACACAAAGGATATGGAGGAAGCCAAAGCTTAACAGAGATGATGACCTAGTAGTCGGAGAAATCTGAATGCTTTAATCAATTAACAAACACAATTCTGATCTCAAACCAGTTAAGGGAAAAAACTTTAGTCAGCCATACAGTAACAGTTCCAGTCCCTCATATTCGACGGATACTAAACAATCCTCTTATTCTAACCCAGATTGGAGACAGAAATGTACAGAATTCCAATTAACGAGACCGTGTTCTCCATTAACACATTGTAATTGTAGGTTTCATTAACACCTTGTCATTGTAAGTTTGTGATGGCTGTGCACCATTCAGACTAGCTTTCATACAGTGTTTGAAAAGTTTCAAGTGCATACTAACTTATTTGGTTTAATTGGCTGCCATTTGGTTGGAAGTGACCATGACTTCACTAACAGACAGAGAGAGAGAGAGAGAGAGAGAGAGAGAGAGAATGGGAGCTTTTATGTGGCGTGGCGCTTGTACTCACCTCTGCTTACTCACAGAAAACAGAAAGAAAGGCCCAGTGTTCACGGACACAAGTGTGTGTGTTGTTGAGAGATGTGGTGCGCAAGAACTTATGGGCCAGTGTCTATGGGTATTTTCAGAAAACAATGCCAAGCGTGGCTATGACTTAATAACTTTGTCACATTATTTGATCAGTTTGATAGTAATTAGTGCATAACACCATATCACATTTTATTAATAAAACTACTTTAAAAGTGTTTCAACAGAATATCTGCCAATTTGCACACACACACACCATTACATTTAAAGGAATGGTTCAGCCGAAATGTTAAATTAGCCGAAAATCCACTCACCCTCAGGCCATCCAAGATGTAGATGAGTTTGCCTCTTCGTCAGATTTAGAGAAATGTAGCATTGCATCACTTACTCACCAATGGATCCTCTGCAGTGAATGGGTGCCGTCAGAATGAGAGTCCAAACAGATTAATACAATCTCAATTCACACCACTCCAGTCCATCAAATAACATCATGTGAAGCAAAAACTGTGTTTTTAAGAAATAAATCCATCCAGACATTTTAACTTTAAAATGTTGCTTCTGGGTAAATTACAAGACCATAATATCGCTTTCTGCAGTGAAAAAGGTTGTCTGCCAAG
Source organism: Ptychobarbus kaznakovi (assembly GCA_027422405.1). Lineage (NCBI taxonomy): Eukaryota > Metazoa > Chordata > Actinopteri > Cypriniformes > Cyprinidae > Ptychobarbus > Ptychobarbus kaznakovi. The sequence continues at coordinate 1,003,907 of CM049812.1, read as the reverse complement.
CACTGTTTATAAGTGAAAACAGTCCAAAACAGTTCTAAACAAATGTGGGTGGATTTTGAAGTGAGAAACAACAGGAGATGGACTTTTTTACTTCATGAAATGTTATTACAGATATAAGTGATGGACTGAAGGCTCTTTTTTGGGGTGAACTTTTCCTCTAAATGGGTTATCATTTTTGGACCACATGATTCAGAAGTTTCTTTTTTCCAGTGTTTTATATTGTTTACTTTTATATTTGCATCATCTAGAATTAACCATGTGTTATGCAAAACCAACTGCAGCAAATGCTTAAAAATAATGACCCATCTCTGTGAAAAATATGAAAATGTTTGAATGTTTATCAGAAGTCTTTACTTGGTTTTGTTTAAAGCCATACTGTGTACATTAGACAATCTTCCGAACAGAAAGAAAAGTTCAAATAAGAAATAATAAAATCATAAGAACACATACATATAAAAAAGATACGTTAACGCATAGGATTGTTTTTCTTGCAAACACATGAACAGTTTGCATGAGTCTGTGCTTTCTTTTTGTTCTTTCTCTTTTTTTGTTGTAAAATTATAAACACAAAACGCACACTTTATCTTTGAGATGAGCTCCAGCTTACAGCTCAGAGAGAGTTAAGGCCATGATAGTGTGGGAACCGACATTAGTCATTATGATGTCATCACTCCCTTTGAGAAGTCGACCAATGGCATGCGACGTACAGGTCACATGATCCAAATGAGAGTCCATCCGAAACAGTAAAAGAGTTCATTTTGTCTAGAGTCTGTGGAGTGTAAGACTTCAGGAAGACATGTATGGCATCATATTCATAGTCTTTAAAAGCATATATAAGTAGTAGATTTTGTATATGACCTGTTTGGCATTTAATTCTGTGGGTATTGGCTTTAAAATTTTAATTTTACATATTCGATAACTCAGCTGGCACATTCATAAACAGTCGACTCTTCCCTGATTGGATGCAGCCGCTAAGTAAATAATGCACAAACCACATATTGCTTGTTATATCTATTCATTCCCATAATGCCACTGCTTTAACATAGGCACTCGCATTCACATGTTAACCATGTAGTCGTCGTTTATATGCAGCCCCTCCGTGCCTATAGGGGGCAGTACACAAATGACTTGACCTTGCAAAAAAGTGTGTTTGTGTATGAGAACGTGTTTAAGTGAGTGTATCAGTGAATGTTTCTAAGCACAGATGGCACTGTACTCTCCACAACTTCCCTTTATATGGAGAAGAAATGTTATCGCCCAAATATAAAAATAATGAATTGAAAGCAGAACGATCACTTAATTTACCCCTAAAATTAAAATTGGCTGAAAAATTTCTCACTGTCAGCATATCAAAGATGTAGATGAGCTTGTTTCTTCATCAGATTTGGAGAAATGTAGCATTACGTAACTTGCTCACCAATGGATGCTCTGCAGTGAATGGGTGCCGTCAGAATGAGAGTCCAAACAGCTGATAAAAACATCACAATAATGCACACCACTCCAGTCCATCAGTTAACATCTTGAGAAGTGTTGCTTTTGGCTAAATATAAATCCACAATATTGCTTTCTGCAGTGAAAACGCCATCTCGTCTGAATTAGGAGAAATGTGTACAGAGCAAGAGACATGTTTACAAGCAAAAATGTATTAAGTTAACTGATGGACTGGAGTGGTGTGGATTACTTGTAATGTTTTTATCAGATGTTTGGACTCTCATTCTGACGGCACCCATTCACTGCATAGCATCCGTTGGTGAGTAAGTGATGCAATGTTACATTTCTCTAAATCTGATGAAGAAACAAACTCATCTACATCTAGGATGGCCTGAGGGTGAGGACATATTCAGCAAACGGTGATTTTTGGGTGGACTATGCCTTTAAGAGTTCCTCTGTCTCGCTCAGGCTTGTTCTTTTTCGGTTCTCCACAGCTGCTCCTTGACCTCCGGCGGCAGGGTGTTGAAGAGGTCTTCTTCTACGATCAGCCCGGAGCGCTTGAGAAGGCGACACTCGGAGAGCTCCACCGGTAATCCCTCCAGACGGTTTCCGCGGAGCTCCAGCTGCATGAGGCCGGTTAACTCTCCGAAACGTGACGGCAGCGTCGTAAGGCAGTTAGTTCCCAGGTTCAGCGTCCGCAGCTTCTTACACTGGAACAACTCTGGTGGCAGCGCCTCGATCTGTAACGGAGAAAAACATGGTTCACACACAAGCGCTGCGATATGATTCTTTAATTAGTGTGTAAACTGTAATCTAATGACAGAAAATAAAAAAACTTTATTGCATGTAACTTTCATTAAAACCACAAAAAAAAAAAAAATACAATAAAACTAAATATTCCTTTTATTATGTATAATGCACAGGTCTCTGCAATAATTATTTTTCTGCAATAAAAGGTTATTACACAATTTTTTTTCAGTTTTCACCAGAAAATATGTAGTTTATAAAAACTGCAAATTAATTTTTTATTTTCATTCTATCTTTTTTTATGTCTATATACGTAGTTTATTTTTTTATTCAAATTTTTTTTATTTTTCAGTTTTTTATTTTTAGCTAAAATAAAATAAGTTTATATTTAAATAAAATATTTTTTTTAAGTTGAAGTTTATTGTATTTGAAGTAAGGAAAATGTGTTTTTAAGATTTAAGCTTTAGTTTCAGTTAACTATTATAACCCTGGTGTATATCAATGTCAATGTGACTATAACAATAATAATAATAATAACAATTAATTACTTATTATTAGTAGTAACTAAAAACCTAAATAAAAATATAAAACACATTTAATTAAATTTCAGCCTTTGCTGTTTGATAAATCATACTTAGTCATGTTGCAATTTTGGCTTTATTTCAGTAGCTAATAAACTATTTTCAGTTATTTTTGTTAATGGAGTAAATAAGTGTTCATCTGATTTCAAGTCATTAAGTCATTCAATCTGTGTTTTGTGCAGTATGTAACGGTAATGTACAGTCATGTGATCAGGTGTCTTGCTTCGGGTTTATTTTGCAATAATAACCAACTGATTGAAGAGAAACCCAAACCCTGCAGAGTCACGCAGGCAATAGCTTGTGTGGCCAAACGGTCAGTTATCCAGTTTAACCGCCATTATGAAACAATATTTGACTGCAGAATGCCACGACTGACCAATCAGAATCAAGTATTTCAGAGAGCCATGTAATATGATCTATCCGTAATAAACTACGTGTCCCATTTAAAGCCACTCGCTCAGCAGGGCGGAGACCCAGGAAACATATTATACACCGGAAAACCAATTATCTCCAGAGTAAGCGGCTAATTTTGGCACACACACACACACACACACACACACACACACACACACACACACACACACACACACACACACACACACACACACACACACACACACACACACACACACACACACACACACACACACACACACACACACACACACACACACACACACACACACACACACACACACACACACACACACACACACTCTTTCGCTCTCTAAAAAAAGCAAACATGTGCATCTAGTTACCGTCCGCCTTGATTCTCAACAAATTACACAACTCATTTAGATAACAACGAGCTAATGAAAGAACCGGGAAGGTTGTGTGTGTGTGTGTGTGTGTGTGTGTGTGTGTGTGTAAGTGCACACACTCCTCAACAGGAGGTCCCATAAAGCCGCTATTTTCAGAAACATGCCACACACGCTCCCCAACACGGCCATTACTAAAAACAAGCACGAGTGCCCGTCAAACTCAAAACACATGAGACACATGTTGTGTGTGCTGCATCAATGTTCCTGAACTTTATGTCTGTGTGTTCCCTGTTGACTCACATCCAAAGAATCCAGATTAAACAAAACAACGGCGCCGTCTAATGCCGCTTACGCCCCAGAGACAGCTCAGATGGGCGTCTGACCGATGGATAGGTATGCGTAAGCCGTGATTTGAGGGTGTGGAAAGACGGGAGCTGCTGAAAAATCAGGCTTTAATGCAGCAAACAGGATTTCCCAAAGCACAACTGGAGCCGCCTTTCTGATACACTGTCACTGGCACTGTGCGTTTGCAGAGGACTGCCGTCCTGAAACACTACACACACACTAATTCATATTACAAATCTCAAAATATTTGCTATGATTGCCCTAATTTAATTAGTTAACTAGCATTACATAGCTGTTTACTACTGCAATAATTTAAGAAAGGATGTGTTACCTACAACAGTAAGCAAAAACAATGACTAAATGGCCATTTTGCTAATGGGCGACATTAATCAATATGTCTGCGCAGCTTAAGTGACGCTAGCTAAAAAGTTAATTTAGATGTTAGCAAGTTTGTACATAAAAGATTATGAAAACATTTTCTTCTTTGGTAGGCTATAACATGCACTTATGAATCATTTACAATAAGACCAGGAACATACTGAAGTATTAAAAGAATGTATATTGACTGTTTAAAGCATCAGGAAGAAAAAAAATATTACACACACACACACACACACACACACACGCACACGCACACGCACACGCACACTGTGTGTGTGTATATATATTTTCAAATACAACTATTAAAAAAGGTTCAAACATTGATGCTCCAGAAGGAAACACGATGCATTAAGAGCCGGGGGTGAAAACTTGTGAATTTGAAGATAAATTGTACTTAATATGTCTTTCGGGAAACATGCAAGTACCTTCCGTTGCTTCCGAAGGGCAGTACTAAATGGAAAAAATATATTTCTACAAAATAAGAAATATTTGGACACCTTCATACTGCATTGTGTTTCTTTCTGGAGCATCAATGTTTGAACCTTTTTTAATAGTTCATTTTAATAGTCCCTCAATCGTCCTCAGTGTGAAAAGATGGATCTCAAAATCATACAGTCATTACTGGAAAGGGTTCAAATATGCAAAAGATGCTGGAAAACTGAATAAATTGTTTTTGTAACCTTATAAGTTTCTTTGTCACTTGCGTACTTGCTGAAGAAAATCATTAATTTATTATTATTCTTTAAATCTTACAGACTCTAAACTTTGGAATGGTAGTGTATATTTAATTCAGTTTGTTTATTAGGAATAACTTCTGGAAATGTACTATATATATATATATGGCATATATAAGGACAGCCCAAAGACGTAACAGTCTGCCCTGCGATAACCTCCCCTTGCTGGGGTGCGTCGAAAGATGATGATCGACCATAGCCAGAGATATCGTCAAAAACATCAATTACTGGCATTTCCAATTCATGTAGGCCTTATTTTACTTCTTATCATTATTTTTTATTAGGCCTATTATTATTATGAAGTTACTTTTATTATTAAATTAAAATGACACTTAATTTCCCCCGCAATATTACCGCATAACTGACTCGCTGCGAGGATAACAAAAGACTAGGCTATTTATTCCCCAAGTAAAATGTTTTAAAAAAGTCTATTTTTATTAATAATTCAAATATTAACACTGCAGTCAGTTAAATATCAATGAAATCAAAAGCTTTAGCCTTTTTCAAGCACTGACTTTCAAAAACAACCACGAAATATGTTTCTTCTCATTTGTTTTCACTATGTACAGGTCACAAGAGAAATATTAAGAGAATAAATGAGAACAGTTAGCTATGTACCGTTATCAGCATACGGTGAAGTAGATTTGTCTCTCGTCATCAGATGCCGAAAGCTCCGTCGTTCCGTTTTTACTTTCTCTTTCTGCATAGTGAACTGCCTGAGATTAAGGGTGAATCCCAATTCTCTGTCTTACCCCTTCCCCTTAGTTTAGCGCGTTCACGTGAGAGTAAGGGCTAATTCTGGTTTTGATCGAGGGGTGGGGTAAGGGGAAGGGTAGATAGCCCTTAAAACCAAGAATTTTCGTGAGCTTACTTGAAACCAAGGTTCCCAGAACACACTGATCCAGATCATCCAGAGAGTATTTTCGGCTTAAATAATTGATTTAAAATTACCAGTCTTGTTTTGTGCTCTACACAGTCCTGTACTTACATATATATTTGCAACCATGCTCTTAATTGAAACGTTTTTAAAAATCGCTATTTTTCCACGCTAACGTTACATTGCTGATTTGCACAACAGTCCCGCGTTTTCTGACTAGAGAAAACATCACTAAAACCACGCAACGACACACACCACACACACACACACACACACACACACACACACACACACACACACACACACACACACACACCACACACACACACACACACACACACACACTTTTAGACGGAGAGTTTGTGATCAACACTTGTCTCCTCTGGTGACGTAGCAGCAGCTAGCGACGATGTATGATGACGTAACAGTAACCAAGTGTTGTCTCATTTCATAGGGGTATGTTTTCACCCCTAGCGCTTACAACTCGGTTTCGAGGGACAAGGGGTAAGACGAAGGGGAAGGGGTAAGACAGAGAAATGGGATTCACCCTAAGACGTTCACCGGCATAACTCTTGCACAAAGTTTACACGTTGCCTGTGTGATATCCATTGGCTCGCCTTCATAGTTTAAAACTGAAATATTTCCTACATTGTGACGCAACTAATACCTAACTAATTACCCCCCCCTCCCCTGTAATTGGGTAATTTGATAATTGGATAAATAACTTTTTGGCATAAAAGAAAAATCGATAATTTTGACCAATACATTGTATTTTTGGCTATTGCTATAAATATACCCCAGCTACTTGCATTTATGCATTTAGCAGACGCTTTTATCCAAAGCGACTTACAGTGCATTCAGGCTACACTTATGACTGGTTTTGTGGTCACATATAGCACATCTGCAGTTTTACAGGAAACGATAAACTCAGATAGCGGCGTCTGAGGGAATCTCACAGGATCGTGAGGTGACGTGTACGTTTCTGCTCAACTCACTCTGTTGGCCGTCACAGCAAAGTACTGCAGGTTCTGCAGGAAGCCGATGTCCGCAGGGATGCTGGTCAGGTTGTTGTGGCTGAGGTCCAGGTAACGCAGCTTCCTGCAGTAGAAGAGCTGGGCAGGAATCTTCTCGATCTTGTTCCTGTTCAGGTACAGGCGCTCCAGGTTGGTGAGCGTGCCGATCTGGATGGGGATGTAGGCGATCTGGTTGTACCAGAGCTTGAGGCACACCAGTCTGTGGAGATGCTGGAAGCTGATGATCTCCTCGATGGTCTTCAAGTTGTTGTCTTTCAGATCGATCTCCTACAGACAGGAGTTGATGTGCATGTCAGAATAAGTGAACAGGGTAACACTTCACAATAAGGTTCATTTAGTTAACATGAGACACAAGAAGAATACAGCATTTATTAATCTTAGTTAATGTTAAAATCACAAGTTGTGTTTGTTAACATTAGTTAATACACCGTGAACTAACTGAACAAACAATGAACAATTGTATGTTCATTAACTAGCATTAACAAAGATGAATAAATAGAGTAATACATGCATTGTTTGTTCATGTTAGTTAATACATTAATTTTTACAAAAAACACCTTATTGTAAAGTGTTACCATGAACAGAGCTTGTTCAAGCATGAAAATACCTGTGGTAAGATGCTAAGCATTAAGAAATGTACAACATTTATACAACGCAGCAGGTTTGAGACACTCAATAATTTGGTTTTACATAGTAAATGATTGCATCTTTTAAAACAACAGCAAAAAAGGCCCAAATATTACCTAATTTGATAATGCAAAGTTCAAAAATTCTAATTAAACTTTCCATAATGATTGGAAAATACATTATGCCCACGCATAGGTACTATGCAGAGTCTTCGTGCTGCTAGATGAAGGATGACTGATGACCTGTAGATTGTGCAGGCTGAAGATGGAGTGCGGGATCCGCTCTAGATCACAGCGCAGCAGCTCCAGCTCCGTCAGGTTCACCATCTTCTTCAGACTGTTCAGAACCATCAGTTTGGTCCCTTCGTTATTGATGGAGAGCTTCTGCAGGTGAACGCCCACGTCCGTCACCACCTGCGGGGGGGGGGGGGGGGGGGGAGATGTGCTGGAATCATTACTTTGTCCTGAAGGAGTTATAAACACCATTCTGAGAGAATATATTCAGCTGTTAGATTAAAACAGTACCAGAGGTAAGAACATTAGGATGATTATCAGAGTTTCCACATCGTCTTATATTTCACTTTATGTAGTAAATTACATATAATATTTACAAAAATACCTACCATAAGCATTAAACACCAGCATCATAACACGATGCATAAATACAGAAGCTCATTTTACAATTGGTCAATTTTGCAGATTATCTCTGAAGGAAAGAACAATTTTTTATTAAATACAATATAAATAATATAATTATCTATATAATTTATTAGATGTACTAAATTTATTATAAACATTATAAAATATATTACATTTATTATATTAATTTAAATTATATAAATTCATATCATTATATAAATATTTTAAGTTATATAATTATATCATGTGTTGAATATTTGAACACAAATATAAAAAATACAGTATATAATATTGTATCAATTATATTATTAAATTTAATTAGAATTGTTTTATATTTAATCTCTATAAATATTTTTTTTTAGTTATATAATTATATAAGGGATATATTTTGTATACACTATTTTATTATAAAATAACAAAAATACTGTATATATAATATTACATAATAATTAAATTGTTAATTGACTGTTTGTTTCTTTTACACACACACACACACACACACACACACACACACACACACACACACACACACACACACACACACACACACACACACACACACACACACACACACACACACACACACACACACACACAACACCCACACCACACACACACACACACACACACACACACACACACACAACACACACACACACACACACACACACACACACACACACACACACACACACACACACACACACACACACACACACACACACACACTCTTTTCTATAACATACATAATATCATAAATATTTTTTTACCAAAAGATAAAACAATTACTTTATAAAAAAATATTTAAACAATACTATCGTATTGATATATTTATATTAACAATGTATTTATACATTATTTAAATTACAAACCATTTAAATGATACATAAATTATTTATATATAATTTATACAAAACTTTTTTTTGCTACAAGAATTCAATCAAATATTTTTTTGTCTCCATCATAATGTGCACTGATAAACCAAGCACAACAAGACTATAAACGTAATAAGAAAGCTAATAGTTTCGACATCATGTCTTTCTGCACGCACTGATGACGCTCTGAGAGTAGCATCATCTCACCTGAGGCAGTTTAGTGAGGTTGCTCTTCAGCCGCAGGAACTTGAGCCTCTTGAGCTCCCGCAGGCCGTCGATGACGATGAATCGGTTGTTATCTGCGCTGAGGTTTCCGGTCAGATGAAGCTCGCTGAGGTTCTTGAGGCTGTAGATCCACAGTGGGATCTCCTTAATGTCTGTGAACTTTATGTGTAGTGATTTGAGGTTCTCGCGGAGGAAGGCCAGAGCAGGAGCCTCGATTTTGGCCGGCGTGTGGTAAAGCCACATCTCTCTCAGGTTAGACAGCTGTGCGATTATGGGCGGGATCGTAACATCAGGGATCAGCTCCAATTTCAGCACCTGCGGGAAACACAGAGAATGCATTTACCTGCAGTTAAAGCAGAGGTTCTCAATTCCAGTCCTCGCGCCCCCCCGCTCTGCATATTTCGTATGTTACTCTTATATGTTACTCTTATCGCTTCAGATGTTTGTTCTATTCGAACGTAAGTGCCCTGCGAAGTGGACACATCACAGGATATTCCGCCATGATTCCAGTTCGAAGCGAACGTATATATTCCATTCAAAGTGCATTGAAGTGTGCAAGACGTGAATTAAAATTGTATATATTTACAGAGGTATATGATGTCACACTCGTCCGTGCGTGAAGACGTTGCGCAGCGCAAATCCATGAATGAATGTTCCGAAATAAAGTAAACTTCAGCGGATTTCCCTGCTCAGGGAGTAGGGAGCAATGGACCCTGTGTAGGGAGCAATGGACCCTGTGTAGGGAGCAATGGACCCTGTGTAGGGAGCAATGGACCCTGTGTAGGGAGCAATGGACCCTGTGTAGGGAGCAATGGGCAATGGACCCTGTGTAGGGAGCAATGGACCCTGTGTAGGGAGCAATGGACCCTGTGTGTGTAGGGAGCAATGGACCCTGTGTAGGGAGCAATGACCCTGTGTAGGGAGCAATGGACCCTGTGTAGGGAGCAATGGACCCTGTGTAGGGAGCAATGGACCCTGTGTAGGGAGCAATGGACCCTGTGTAGGGAGCACCCTGTGTAGGGAGCAATGGACCCTGTGTAGGGAGCAATGGACCCTGTGTAGGGAGCAAACCCTGTGTAGGGAGCCCTGTGTAGGGAGCAATGGACCCTGTGTAGGGAGCAATGGACCCTGTGTAGGGAGCATGTCAATCGGAACACAGTTCATGCACGGAGCGCACTTCTAACAAGCTGATTATCTGAATCAGGTGTGTTAACAAAGAGAGACATGCAAAATATGCAGAGCGGGGGGGCGCGAGGACTGGAATTGAGAACCTCTGAGTTAAAGCAACCAGTGGTGTGTGACTGGGGCGGGGCTATCTCTTTCGACCAATAGCATAGAGGATATTATTCCAGAAACCTCATTATTTTTGCAATTCCATTTGGTGACATCAGTGGCACAGAAGTGACACACTTTGCCTTTAAGAATTAAAAGCCTGACAGAAAAAGCAATGTGTGAGGAAACCGCTCTAACTTCCTCCTAAGCAGCTGTGAAAAGTAAAACGTGATCTTACGGAGTCATCTTACCGCACGCGAGCGGTTATTAAGGGGAAGCGGATTTGGACTTGTAAGGCTGCATGATTTGAGGAAAAAAACAATTTATTTAAATAAATCATTTAAAATAATAATAATATTGTTGTTTTATAGTCATATTGATATAATCACCAAATGTTTGGTCAAATTATACAGCCCTAAAAACAATTAATTTAAATAAATTAAATATTTAGATTTATTTAAAATCATTGTTTTATAGTCATATTGAGGAATTCACCAAATGACTGACCAAATTATACAGCCCTACAAATTATCTAATTTATAATAATAATATTTTCAATTACTTATTTAAATAAAATTAGGGCTGTATAATTTGTCAATATGACTATAAAACAACAACATTAATAATAATAAATATTTTTTATTATTTTAAATTATTTATTTAAATAAATTAGGGCTGGTAAGCGATTCAAAATTGTAATTAATTAATTACATGATGTGGCGAATAATTAATTAAATCGCACATCAAATTTGGCTGAGAAATGACTCCCAAAAGATCATTTAAAGTCATTGTTGTGTAAAACATCAAACAGACATTACAAAAAGTAGCTTCAGCAAAAAATATTTAGTTTGATCAAATTTATTACATATACTTTTTTGGACCATGAGGGTGAGTAAATGATGACACAAATGTCATTTTTGGGTGGGTGAACTATACCTTTAATAATTAATTGTATTAACTACTTGGCTAAAACACAATGAAACACGTATGTACGTGCGCCTATTTAACAGATAACATCACACTTGTGTTATCTCCCCCGCGCTTTCTCTCTCTCACACACACATACATTAGGCTATAATCGTACCTTTCAGAAGCGCGTGTCTGGCTTTAAAACTCATCAGACAGCACCAGCAGCAAAAAGCCTTCATGGATGGTTTTATTCGTTTGATGACATTTATGAATGCTGGGGGCGGCGCGGGAGCAGCATTACTATGAAGCAAAGTTCATTTAGATTTAGAATAACTAAGGGGTGATAACGAATGCCCAAAAGATAAACTAAAAACATCTGTCCTTTTTGCCGCCCTGACTGTGACTGCCTAGTTCGGCTAACCCTATATGCGCGCGCCGGCCCTGGATGCAGTCTTTCCCGTCTCTGAGAGCTCATTATATGCACTCACCTGCGAGCAATCGCCCACACCTAGATACAAAACAATACAATTATCTCATTTTCATCATTTTTGAAAGAAGACCTACTATGAGGAATTGACCTCATAAGAACAGCGCGATCTGACATGGCTTTATTCAGCAGAGAAGATCATTTCTAGTCATGTATTCTTACCTACATTAGTTAACGTGTTATTTTTATATAAACGTGCAGATTTTACTAGTTGGGCTTTTCCTGAACATCTTGCCAAACTGAAATGTATTGTTTAACTTCCGATATTTTGCAGAGTAATTCTATTTGTTAACCAAAGAAGGTTACATTTTTTATAAAAAAAATTAAGTATTACAATTTTTTTTTAAAGCTAAGCTAAACTATTCTACGTTTGACTCAAATTGAAAGAATAAAGAGTTTAATTTCTATTAAGGTTTATAGGTATTTTAAGCCCAATTAGCGATTTTAATAATTAAGTTACTTATTGAGTAACTTAAGTTACTTTTCAGACAGAGTAATTAGTCAAGTAATTTAAATACGATATTGATGAAGTAATTAGTAACTGTAATTAATTACTTTTTGAAAGTACCCAACACTGCGTTGAGGCACGTTTTATAATGGATGGATGCGCTTTATTTGACTTCTTTTGGACTGTTGAACAAAAACACCCGCTTAGTGCCATTATAAAGCTTGGAAAAGCAGGACAATTTTTAATATAACTCCGATTGGATTTGTCCGAAAGAAGAAAGTCACATACATCTAGGATGCCTCGAGGGCGAGTAAAACATGGGCTAATTTTCATTTTTGGGTGAACTAAACCTTAAAGGTGCAGTGTGTAGTTTTTAGCGGCATCTAGCGGTTGAGTTTGCGAATTGCAACCAACGGCTCAGTCCTCCGCTCACCCCTCCCTTTAGAGAAGCTACGGTGGCCGATACAGGGCTAAGATTTTCCGCGAGAACAACATAGTGACGATACGCGCTCTGTAGAGCAGTTTGTCCGTTTAGGGCTACTGTAGAAACATGATGGCGACTTCCATGTGAGGGGACCCGCGGTATATGTAGTTATAAATCGCTCATTCTAAGGTAATACAAACATAACAGTTCATTAAGTAAGGTCTTTATACTCCTCTGAAAACGTAGTTATGTATATTATATTGCATTTCGGTCTATAGACTATCCTAAATATTACACAGTCTGGACTAAAAAATTCATAAGGATCATAAGTAATAAGGGTTATATGTAATGCTTTCCATTGATATATGGTTTGTTATGATAGGACAATATTTGGCAGAGATACAACTATTTGAAAATCTGAGCAAAAAAAATCTAAATATTAAAAAAAATCACTTTAAAGTTGTCCAAATGAAGGTCTTAGCAATGCATATTACTAATCAAAAATTAAGTTTAGATATATTTACAGTAGGAAATTTACAAAATATCTTCATAGAACATGATCTTTACTTAATGTCCTAATGATTTTTGACATAAAAGAAAAATCTATAATTTTGACCCATACAATGTATTGTATGCTACAACGCTATTGCTACAAATATACCCCAGCGACTTATGACTGGTTTTGTGCTCCAGGGTCACATATGCAAACGTTGACGCACACACCTCCAGCTCGACCAGGTCGAACACTGTGTCCGGGATGCCGATCAGCATGAAGAGGTGCAGCTCCAGCTTCTCCTGCGAGTTTTTGGTTATCCTCTGTCGGAGTTTCTCCAGAGTCCATTCGTTATTCAGGTTCAGCTGCCGCAGTTTGTTCTCGCTGACCTCCGACAGGAAGACGGCGAAGCGCTTGGAGTACAGCGGGTCGTACTGATCGATCATGTGCAGCATGAAGGCGAAGTCGTTCTTGACGTCGGGGATGTCGCTGTAGCTGCTCTCCTCGCGGATGGACTCGAAGGAGTAGCGCTTTAGCGAGCGGCTGATGATCCAGTAGAGTGTGTACATGCAGATGAGACCGTAAACCAACACCAGGCTGATGTAGAAGCAGGCCAGGATCTTAAAGAGCGTGGCCAGAGGATGGGCGCAGTGGTACGTGCGATAACCGGTCAGCCGCTCGATGTCCACGGTGCACGGCACGCTGAACTTGATGTGGTGGACGTAGTACATGGTGTAGCAGAAGATGATGATGAACTGGATAACTTTGATGATGATTTGGCGGATGTAAAGACTGTGAACGATGTCGCCCTCCTCCACGTGGATACGGAACTTTTTCACCTGAAAAGAGAGAAGGATGAGATGAGACGATATATTCAGAATATTTGGGCTCCGTTCCAAAACCTAGTGGACTACCTCCTTGTTCACTACTTACAGGTACATCTAAAAAAAAATGAATATGGTGAAAAAGTTATTTTTGTCTTGTAACTTATTTCAAAAAGTGAAACTTTCATATATTTTAGATTCATTACATATAGAGGGAAATATTTCAAGCCTTTATTTCTTGAAATTATTGATTATGGCTTACAGATAATGAAAACCCCAAATTCAGTGTCTCAGAAAATTAGAATATTACATAAGATCAATAAAAAAAGGATATTTTAATCAGATGTCAGGCTTCTGTTAAAAGTATGTGATACAAAAATACTGTACATAGACAGCATCCTTCAAAGGCATTCTAACTGAAATGTTAACAATGTGACACATAAAATGAAATTAAATACATATTTTTTTATATTTACCAATAACTATGTTTTATTTAGAAGTGTATTAAATAACTATACTTTTAAGATAAATATATAATTGTATATATATATATATTAATAAATAACATATTTTTCAGCATTGGATTAAATAACTGTATTTTTTATTTATTAGTATACAAAGTAAGCAAAAATTATAAACATTTATTAAATATATTAATTTATATTTAATAATATTTTCATTAACACAACTTTTATATATTAATATTAAGTAAGCATTAATGTATAAATATATGTATTAAACACATAGCAATATATAAATATGTATTTATTAGATATATTTAGCTATTATTTTTAGCATTGTATATAATATATAACAATATTTTATTTATTAGAGTATTAAGTAAATATGTGCGTGCTGTGTGTTAATACTTTTCAGTATAGGCTAAATAAATAATATACTGCTAATAAACAAAATATAGTTGAGTAAATATAAATTATAAACATATTTATTAAATATATTAATTTATAAATATTTATGTAATAATTTTCAGCATTGGCTGTTATAACTATATTTTATATATTATATGAATTATGTATAAGTATAAATTAGTATATGAATAAGTATACATTTTAAATATATTTAATAAATAATTATCTATGTAATAATATTTATAAATACTTTTTTGATAAATAACCAATTTATTTATTAGTATATGAAGTACATTTTAAATATATTTATTACGTGTAAATATATATATAATATTATTAATCGATATTTCCGAATTGGTTGAAATAGGTATATTTTATTTATTAGTATATCAAGCATTAATGTACACATTATAAATACATTCATATTTAAATCACAATGCAAATCTATGATCGCACTCTACACTAATGCTGCCTTTGAATTTAGCCAAAAGAAGGCATTTTTGAGGAATAGATAAAAAAAAAGTGCACCAATGATGCCTTGAAACGCTCACTAAACGCTCACTACAGAGGCAGCTCACTAGGTTTTGGAACACAGCGCTGTTCACTAGACGTCCCGCTTGTGACTTGAGAGCAACTCTTGAATAAATCATACGCACACACCTTCTCAAACAGCGCTTTGGCCTGCTCTCCTTCCTTCTTATCCAGGACGCCCGTCTCCGAACGGTCCACGATGCCCTGCTCGATGCGGGACTTGGTCCTCTGCAGCATGGGAATGCTTGCCTCCACATCCTGGTCACTGACGCTGGTGGTTTTCCTATCCATCGAGCCGTTCATCTTCCCCGCCGGCTTCGGGTCGCTCTCCTCCACCACCGTCTCAGAAAGCGCGCGCGTCGTCCACGGCGAGTCGAAACACTTCAGCAGGATCGACACGAAATGCTCCAGCTTCGAACTGGTCCGTGGAAACTTAAACCAGAAGTTACTACATGCTAGGAAGATCAGCGTGTGCAGCAGCACCAGATACGGGAAGTACTTTGCGAACCAGTGCAGCTTGTTCTCGTAACACACGGCATCCACGTAGTTGTACTGGTGTCGGTCGAGGTCGTACTGGATGCCCTTGGGCTCGTGGTTGAGCGGCACGCTGACGTTGAGTTGTTCGCAGGTCTGGTTGACGACCCATTTGCACGGAAGGCAAATCATTTTGTCCTGCGTGACCTGCAGCGTGCCACCGAACACCGCGATCATCAGCATGACGATGGAGATGTAGTCTGTGAACACGTCCCACCATGGTTTCAGAATCCGATACGCCGGCTGTGTATCAACAAAGTATCGCAACTCAGTGATGGGAATCATGACAGTTTACCTGAGAAACAGAGAGAACCAAGAAATGACAAACTGTGAGTGACAGGCCGATAATCAATCTATCAAATGTCCACGTCATGTCCAGCTAAAAAAATTAAAAATAATTGGTGGTGGATGAGGAGACTCCCCCCCCTTCTATGTAAAGCTTTGAGTACCCAGAAAAGCGCTACATAAATGTAACAAATTATTATTATTACATTAAATAAATATTTAGCATAAGGTAACTTCTAAGCCTTTTATATCATTCTCAACCTTTTCCAAATAGTAATTTCCACCTAAAAATAAAAAGATTATGAATAAATAAATAAATATAATAATAATATTTTGGATAGGCAGTGTCATTTCTATGTCTTTCACATCATTCTGCAAAAGGTCTACCTGAAAATAAAAAATAAATAAAAAATAAAATAAAAATATAATATAATATAAAAAAGTAGTACTGATTCTCAATCTT
The DNA here is from genome assembly GCA_027422405.1 of Ptychobarbus kaznakovi. Taxonomy (NCBI): domain Eukaryota; kingdom Metazoa; phylum Chordata; class Actinopteri; order Cypriniformes; family Cyprinidae; genus Ptychobarbus; species Ptychobarbus kaznakovi. The sequence goes on along the minus strand of CM049812.1, from coordinate 987,112 downwards.
TAGCAGAAGTTAATTTCGACCTAAAAATAATGTTAAATATATAAATTAACAAATAAATGAAATATTTAGCATTAGTTCATTTAAGTGTTTGTATGATTCTCAAGGTAATTTATAAAATAAATAAATATAAATATTATTGTTAGTCATATTCTCAATCTTTTGCAAAAGGTAGTTTCTGCCTAAAAAATTAAATCAATTAAATGTAATTAAAAAAATAAAATAATTGTATAAATAAATAAATAATACATTTAATTGATTAATACATTAATTTCTAAGTCTTTCATATCATTATCAAATATTTTGCAAAAGGTTATTTTTTATAAAAACAAGGTAATTTATATCCAAGCCTTTTCTTCACCTTGTTCAAATGATAATTTCTACCTGTAAATAAAATATAAAACCTAAATATTTTGCATATAGACAATGAAACCATTTGTGCATTGCGAGTGTGACATTATTTTCATGACTATCATTCAAGCACATTCATAACACAACTCCCATAAAGACAAACATATTCCCCTTGAAATAACATTCACTGTTACATTGTTCACGGAAAACTCGGAATGATAAACGGACAAAAAAAACTAAGTAAAAAACCTACAAAAATCGTTTTAACTGTGAGAGAAAACACGCTTTCTAATGACCTTTAACCCTGTTCTGACTGCTGCTCCTTTCACTTCACACACACACACACACACACACACACACACACACACACACACACACACACACACACACACACACACACACACACACACACACACACACACACACACACACACACACACACACACACACACACACACACACACACACACACACACACACACACACACTTTCCCTTAATTGAGTCTCCTATCTTTGTCTTACAGTACGAGTCTGAGCTCAGATCATGGACAGAGGAAGCGGCTGGAATGAGTCAGCAAACCATCCTCAGCTGTGCGTGTGTTTGCAGGAGTAGTTACAGAGGACAAGAAAACTCCATTAAATCTCTCTCTCACACTCACACACACACAAAATCAGAGCTGTGCCTAATTTTAGCACTAGCAGGCATTTTCAAGGCACATATGATGCATGTATACACACACACACACACACACACACGCAGTAGTGTGGTTAAATCCAGCAGAGCGCTTGACTTTATAAAGGCTGTTTATGACTAGTCTGGGGACTGATGTTTCGGAGGCGTAACATCATTAGGGTTGCCAGATTGGAGCTGAGAATTACCAACAGCTGCTATGAGCCAAACAAAAAGTGACCCAAATCATAGCTTGCTGAAAACAGGAAGTAATGAAATACGCTTTCTGGTGGATTCTTTAAAGTGCGAGTCCTCAAAAAGCAGAGCAAGATTACAAAAGAATGCATGAAATTATTAAAAAGAAATATGTAAGTGTCTGCCATATCTATAAATGCATTTTCATCCAATATTGCCCAATTCCTTCCTGTTTTCACAAGTTTGGTTGGCAAGATTGGTTTTGGTTTGTTTGTTTTGAAAGATGTCTCCTCTGCAAAGGCTGCATTTATTTGATCAAAAATACAGTAAAAACTGAACTATTATAATTTAAAATAACCATATTCTCTTTGATATACTGTGATGCACAGCTGAATGTTCAGCATCATTACTCCAGTCTTCAGAGTCACATGATCTCCAGAAATCATACTAATATACTGATTTACTACTGATTTCTGATTATTATCAGTGTTGAAAACTGTTTATTTTTTGTGGAAACTGTGATTCTTTGATGAATAGAAAGCTCAAAAGAACAACATTTATTTGAAATAGATTTTCTTGTAACATTAATAAAGGTCTTTACTGTATCTTTCACTTCTGATCAAACATCCTCGCTGAATAAAGGTATTCATTTCTTTCAAATAAAACTCTTCCTGACTCCAAACTTTTGAACAGTAGCGTGTGAACCTAAAAAAGTATAATAATGATATTTGTATATAATATTTGCTATTTTAGTAATAAAGAACCAGCAAAGATGGTAATTTGAGCATAATTTGTACATACCGTATGCTGCAAAGGGGTATTATTTTGACAACACCAGTGAAATACACACTTTTAGTCCATATGCAGATAGCTTAGGACACAAACAAACCCATGACTTCATGACTATTCAACCTTTCTAGATGATTGTGCATTAACAGAATGAAAGTAAAAAAATGAATGATGTCCGCTGAAAAAGCCTTGTGTGAGGAACAGACCAAAATGTAAGCTGCAATAACTTACAATATTTCTTTAAATAATGGCAATTCTATACAAAAAGGTTTGAATAGCAGACACAAGCATTAGGAGAGGAGAGGAGGGACGGGAAAAGGAGAAGAGCTGGTGAGTTTATTAGCTGGGGAAAAGGCTAAAAGAACACAAGTGAAGAGATGAAGAAAGAAAGAGTGAAATAATGAGGCATCCAGACAGATAATTCATCATTTCCTACCCTCAACCAATCACTCCAGCCTTTAGACGACCACCACAGACACCAAACAAACACACCTCTGGAGATCGAGAACCGCTCCGGCTGACATCTATACTTAGAGTCGGAAAGGCTGGGAATTTTCCGTTTGGGATTCAGGAGCTGGAGTGCAAACGCAGAAAAGGCCCCTGCGATTGTTTAGTGAGAGACCTTGTAAAAATTCCACGAAATGACTAGAGCACCTCCGTTTCAAAACATCCTCAACTGGAGTATACGGTATAGTCAAAGATTATAGATGCTTTAAAATATTATATTGATTTGTCTTATTTAGGTAAGCATGTTAAGATTAAGCCATCTGGCTATATTAACTGAAATGCATATATAGCCATTTGTATGCCTCTCTGCGTATGTGGGGCCCTTTAAGGAGTTATGAGACAATTAAAATCTCTACAGTAAAACTAAACACATTTTAGAGTGGCCTTTTATTGTGGCCAGCCTAAAGCACACCTGTGCAATAATCATGCTGTCTAATCAGCATCTTGATATGCCACACCTGTGAGGTGGATGGATTATCTCATGCTCACTAACACAGATTTAGACAGATTTGTGAACAATATTTGAGAGGAATAGACCTTCTTGTGTACATAGAAACAGTCTTATATCTTTGAGTGCAGCTCATGAAAAATGGGGCAAAAACAAAAGTGTTGCGTTTATAATTTTGTTCAGTGTATTTTAAATATTTCTGTGTTGATGGATAAGTCTGTAGTTGAAAACAATTCTCAATTTAATTTTAGTTTAAATTATGTACTTTTGCTATACATTAATTTGTCATTTCTATTTATATATTATTATTTTAGTTAGATTTTTTCAAGTTAAAACTATACGTTTTCATTTAAATTTGATTTTAGGTTTAGTAATTGTTGCGTCATTTTTTTATTTTTACATTTAAATGTAAACATTTTAGTTATTTTTTTTATTTCAGCTTTAGAAGTTTTAGTACGTCAACCTAAACTTCACTTAGTTGTCAAGGTAACTAATTTTTACTTTGTTTTTCATCTAATTGGAAAAAGACTGGTGGTGGAATTTTTTTTACAGTGCTGTTTATTTTATTTCCGCTTTATTTCTATCAAATGATAACAGTTTTTATTACAGTTATAGTTTTAGTTAACAATAACAACACTTTCAACCACATAGCAACCAAATACCAATATGCAAAAACCACTCAGAAAACCAATAGAAAATACCCACAACACCATATTTACACGAAAACCTCTTTATCTCCCAAACACACATTCTCTATGTGGAATATTCACACACTATTCACACATCCTTCACAACTGACTATTCACACTAAAATTCAGACAATAACCAACAATCACTATAGCTGCAACAGTTCCTTGGAAAAAGAAAGGCAAACATAACGTGCACTGAAGAATATAGTTCAATGCTAATGAACAAAAACCTTCAGTGGTAATACAAACACACCTGAAATACGGGAAATAAAGCACACGTAAAACAACTTAAACGAATAGTTAATCCCAAATTGACAATTCTGTCCACTTCTACGGAGTCTTTTGTTGTTCAAATGATGTTGCATTTCACAGCATGTTAATTTGGTGCCTCAAGCCATGTTATGTTTAAGACAGCGGTTCTCAATTCCACGTTCGAAGCGAACGCATATTCCACTCTTATCGCTTCATGGATGTTTGTTCTATTCGAAGCGTAATTTCCCTGCAAGTGGACATCACAGGAGCATGATGGACCCTGTGTAGCGAACGTATATATTCCATGAACTGTGTGCATTGAAGTGTGCAAGACGTGAATTAAAATTGTATATATTTACCCAGATGTATAGGGAGCAATGGACCCTGTGTAGGACTCGTCCGTGCGTGAAGATGGAGCGCTGTGGACATAGGGATGAATGTTCCTGTGTAGGGAGAATGAACCCTGTAAACTGTAGGGAGCAATGGACCCTGTGTAGGGAGCAATGGACCCTGTGTAGGGAGCAATGGACCCTGTGTAGGGAGCAATGGACCCTGTGTAGGGAGCAATGGACCCTGTGTAGGGAGCAATGGACCCTGTGTAGGGAGCAATGGGAGCTGTGTGGACCCTGTGTAGGGACCCTGTGCATTGGACCCTGGACCCTGTGTAGGGAGACCCTGGACCCTGTAGGGAGCAATGGACCCTGTGTAGGGAGTTCATGTCAATGGAGCGCACTTCAAGCATAACGAGCTGATTATCTGAATCAGGTGTGTTAACAAAGAGAGACATGCAAAATATGCAGAGCGGTGGGGGGGCGCGAGGACTGGAATTGAGAACCTCTGGTTTAAGACAATTGATCACAAGAGCATCTTAGACGATCAGTAAAGATAAGGGTAGGTAAATGAAGACAGAATTTAATTTATGAACTATTCCTAAAATAATTCAAGTGCACTGAGATGTCTGAACACGTCCCCCCGAGTCCACGGGTCTCAGCTGAGAGTCTATTAACAATTAACAAACACCAACCTTCGAACACAGAGACACAAACACTTCACATATACACGCAAACGGCCTCCTTCACCAAGCAGGGAGTACTTTAACAAACTTCAAGTATTCCAGAAGCATCATCTAAACAGACAATCTCTTCAAGTAAATAAGACGGCGTGTGTGCGTGTGTTGAGGATCAGTTTCTATCCTTTAGGAGTGTTTGGAGACGTGTTGTTTTAACACAAGGCCCGCTGAGAGTGTTAGTCTCCGTCCGGCTCCTCACACTGTCTGCCGATCCAGTCTAGACCAGCGCTGGCCATCCATGAGACGTCTGTTCCATCACAATAACCTTTAGCAACACCACACACAAACACCCCCCCCCCCCCCCCAAGATAAAAGCCTCTTTCTTTGAATGTAATTACACTTGACATTTCCCTCAGCATTCTGGATTCCACACTTAACAACCCATTCCTCATCACAGTAATGATAATACTGCAAAAATAGCTCAGTGCTTTCCCTCATAGTGTACGTTAAAGTTATAAATACTTTCATAAAGTAAGCAGTATTGACTTCTCTCATAACCTCCAGAAAGCAACGTCATCTCACCGAAAAAAGCCCATCAGCAGGAAAGCTGAGAGAGAAACTGTATGTTCCTATTTCTCTGAATCTGAACATAATGCCATAATAACAGACGGTTAGATTTATGTGCATTACAGTCTGTGCTCCCTTGAGTTGCCAACACATACAGGACAAGAAATGAGACTTCACCATCAGAATATGGCAGAACATCCTTTATAATGGAGCATCTTGATCACTATGGGGCTGTTTACACCTGGTCACTTCATGCGTTTTTTCTGATCAGATAGCTCCTGAATCCTGAAAAGACCAGGTGTAAATGCCCTCCGAAACGCTTGAGACGGATATAAACCAACCACTTCAGGAAGTGGTCTCCAGACGAAACTGGACAAGTGTAAATGCATCTGGATGTAGAAACCACATATGCTCATTTTACTCCTCCCAAAATATTAAAATAATAGACGTTTTATAGACTATATGGCATGTTATAGTCAGATACGCAACAAGCATCGCCGTGGACGAGCAGCTGAGTATCTCTTCAGCAAGCTGCCGCGCATGAAACTGAAAGTAAGTCGCAGACGCTCAACACAATCATCTTCATTAAAAGTAGTGAGACTAACCCATCCTTTCCGTGCTGATGCGCACTCTCTCCTGTTCTCTCTCTGATGAGATTATCTGATAATGAATAAAATACAGCGCGTATCTATTGTTTTCATTGACGTGAACTCTGTTAAATGTGCATATGGCGCGGGAATTGAAGAACAGATTTATATCTGTTTTGCAAAGACACATTTATGTGGCCAAGTGTAAATGGAAACGTTTTAACAAATCGATAGATATCTGATCAGAGAAAACGCATGAAGTGACCCGGTGTAAACAGGCCCTATATGGCCAAAAAATGCTATAGTGGAATATTTTGCTCACTATATGGTAGGGTTGTGACGGTGAGGAAATTTTCCCACCGGTTAATCGACGCGTGACAACACCAGTAATACAGAGTTTTCCCTCACTTTCCTTTGCTTAAATAGCTTATAAAAGCTCAGTGTGCATTTACTTTCACTTTTATATTAGCGGCAATTCGGCATCAATTGCTTGAATTCAATTCAAGCGACAACAAAATACAACTCAGAACATATAAATACACAAATAAAAATACAACATGCTATATGCCTAATATAAAATAACTTACAAAGTTTAAATAGGTATACAATTTAAAAAATCAGTAAAGACTGAGGAACAAATAATTATGAAACGTAGAACGTTTATTAACAAAACTAATAAGAAAGTTTGGAGGCACACACCTTGATGTAAAATAATGGGAAAAAATGCACAGTTTAAATAAAAATAAAAATCAGCAAATACTGTGGAACCAAATAAATGAGAAACGAATGTAAAAAAAACTCCCATTATCACTTAGATTAATGGCAGAAGTGTCAACAGACTTTTCAAAATCCAAAATATTTTTCACACAGTGTTTTTAAATTTGGTTTTGAAACTCTTCTGCCATCGTCTTGTCTGTGTCACCTCACTCTCCTCACGTGATAAATTAACTCTCTGTCGTTCGTTCGGTGAGCTGCATTGAGCAGCCGCGTTCAGTTTTAATTGTGGTGTCCTGGTCTCTAACTGAACTAAATTATTTTTATTACTATTAAAAAAAATCTAAATTATGGTGAGGGATGGTGGGCAAGTGACGTCACGTAACCGGTGTTGCGGCTTAACACCGGTATCACCGCCAACACAGTCTATCGCAGCAAGACTACTATATGTACAAAAAAGACTTCTATAATGGAACATCTTGATTACTTTAAAACCATTTTATAATAGAGCATCGTAATATCTTTGTGGCAAAGAACCTTCTATTATGCAACATCTTGATCAATACAGCAAAGAACTAGTTTTGAAAAGTTCAATCACAACGATCCCCGTGCTGGTTTGCTGTATCTAGAATAGGAAATAAATGGTCAAATATCTATCCTCACATTAATGTATATTTGTTACTGGAAAAACTGCACAGCATATTACAGATCATCAATACTTAGAGCTCTGCTCACGCCCTTCTAAACAAAGAACATTATTGATGACGTCTCATGACTGTATCTGACCACTGGCATGCTTTTAAAACCGGTGAGATGAAATGAACTCGTCTTCCGTACAACATTTTGTCCCGAGTGCCGTGGACTCCATGTGCATCTCGCAAACACACACAAAGGGTCTGTTGTTAAACTCACTCTCTGTTTAGCTTCCCCAAGGGCATGCTGTCCCATCTGCTGTTAACGGCTGGCATTAAAGATGGACACAACCCAAACACACACGATCGTGCATCATCCCCAAAACCACCACACTCTGTCCTGTCAGCAAAAGAGATGAACAACACTGAGATACAGAGAGAGAAAGGAGGCTTTAATGTGTCATATTCTCTTCACAGGCCCATGAGAGCAATAGATCTGACCAAATGATCACAGAAATCTGACATGATGAATGGCTCCTCTACGAAACGCTTTTATAATAAACGCTGGCTATTTCTCACCACTATCCGAAAAGTCCTCAAGAGTGACTCCGAAGAATACAGATGGAGTTAAACCACTCAAAGCAATTCAACTCTGTTTGTAACATGTTTCCAACTAGCACAGAGAATAATTTGCACTTATCCACCAAGCAAAAGATGCATTTACAGTAATGGGAAAAAAACATTACACTGAGAAACGGAACGAATCAATTCACTGATCCGAACGAAAGAATGATTCATTGATGAATCAGACATCTCTACTTTCCCATGAACATGCCAAGGACAGCGAGGGCAGATATCAAGATTTTCAGTAAACAATAACTATACGGACTAAACTATACTGCTTCTTACAATAAGCACTGCAAATGTATACAGGCTTTATTTCAAAATATCAGATTTTTACATATTAAAATATCTTAGATCCATGACACTTGTTTTAGTAAATATATACATTTGATATATTTTATTTTTATATTTATTATATTAATAGTATTATATATTTGTTATTTTACTTATAATACATTTTCAGATTTTGCCATCTTTTTGTTAGTCTTTGATACTGACCTTATACAGAATATCATTACATAGAGTTTTATATAATTTAACATGTAAAATGTTATATTATTTATGTTTAACAATTTCTAGATTTTACATTTAAAATGTAAAAATTTGTTTTACATGTAATATATTATATAAAACGTGTATAGGCAGAGCCACTGAGATCTCAAAAACTGGAACAATCCAATTTGTGAATGAATCATTTTGAGAACCGGTATAAACCGATTCACTAAAACGATCTGACTCAAAGGAATGACTCATTCACAAATCAGACATGTCTAGATTAAATTACAGCCCGTTTCACACAAGAAGCTATTATATGACTTCAGAAGACTCAGAACGCAGTCAAGAACTGCTTTTATTGATTTCTTCCATGCAAAAAAGACATGAGCGTATATACAGTTTGTGCATTCGTTCTGATGCATTTAGTGAGTTAATGGAGTCAGCGGTGTAGTGTGTGGCGTCCCACAGACACAGGCTTTGGGTTTTACACACCAGTCAATTACGGGTGTTTCCTGCTCAGATCAAGCATGCTGCTGCTGCTCCAGCGAAACAAAGACAACTTCACACGCGTGGAGAAAAAACATCAGGCCCGCACTTGTTCAAAACACACACTTCTCTCGCCTCAGGGTCCAACTTTAGAGCAAATTCCTTGTTCTAGGACACAGCAGACTAAATTACAATAAAAGCAAATGAAGGAAAAGGCATTGTAAAGGAGTCTGTCTTATTATTTTGTATCAGTTTTGGGTGAAAAACATCCAAATTGATGTAGTTTTCAGTTGTATAATGATGGTACACCATTCACCCTTCTGAGGTTTACACCTACAACCAACAGGGACCACTAAACCACAACACACCCAGGAGGGAGTGTCTCAAATCACTTTGTTTCTACATTAAGTAGAGAAAAACACGGAACCGGCCTTGTATCAGTGTCTGTAATCTAATAGTATAAAGCAGGGGTTTTCAATAATTTAGATGATCTGAACCCTCAAATATCATCAGTCTCATGCAAGGGACCTCCCATCCTAAAATGTATAATGCAGCTATATATTCCAAAGTATAAACACCCAATTTATACTATTAGAAATATGTGCAATAGTTTTCTTTACATTACTTTATTGCATGTTCCCCCGACACATTATAGTACTGTTCTGTTAGATGTATTATTTATTCATTTTTTTGTATTATCTATACATTTATTTTAGTCATTTTCAATTTGTTTTAATTACATTTATTTATTACGTTTTTAAAATGTATTATTACGTTACTTATGTTTCTACTGTTTTTCTCTGAACATTTACCCCCCTAGTGCTCCCTTGTGGGTCTCCGGACCCTTGGTCAAAGGGGCCCTATAATAAAAATACATGAGGTGTTACAATAATCAGATCAGATTTATGGCTACAACACATAAACCTGTGTTCCTGTGGCTCAGTGGAAAAGCATTGCGTTAGCAGCACAAAAGGTTGTGGGTTCAATTCCCAGGGAACACACATACTGGTAAAAATGTATAGCCTGAAAGCACTGTAAGCCGCTTTGAATAAAAGTGTCTGCCAAATATGTAAATATAAATAACACACACAACCACAGGACACACACACACACACACACACACACACACACACACACACACACACACACACACACACACACACACACACACACACACACACACACACACACACACACACACACACACACACACACACACACACACACACACACACACACACACACACACACACACACACACACACTGCTAGGCCTGCAGTCTAATGGGTTTCCGTGGGTGGAAAATTAAAGCTTGTCTCTTTGGTCTCTTAAAAGCGTGTTGTTTTGTCGAACACACTCAAAGCCCTGAGAAACACACACATTTCCGGCGCAACTCACCGTCCTCGTTACTGAGTGCTTCTGTGGCGCATAACTGATACATGTCTTTCCTCCGGTCCACGATCCACAGCAGCAGCCTCAAACTCCCGCAGCCCGAGGAATGAGTTGAGGAGCGCGGATAAACCACGCCCAGGAACTGGCTTCAGCCGAACCGCCCGGGACGCGCGTGCTTCGAATTCTACTACGGCGAAGGCTCAGCTCATTACATTGATGACGTAACTTTACACCGGGAGCGGTAGACGCACCTGATTGGCTGATAGAGACTCTATGGCCCCTAGCATAGATTTGTTTGATAGCTTAACGAATCTTTTCAATTTAATGGAGCTTTATTTGCATGGCAATAGAATAGAGAGTCAAAAAAAAAAAACTGGACCAGCTTACTTTTTCTATAAATCTAAAAAACATGAGCAGTTGGGGTTCGGTGCTTGCTCAAGGGCACCTCAGTGTGTATTGAGGGTGAAAGCAATTGCCAAAAATAACAAAGATGAAATTGTGTGCTTCTAATTTTATGCAACAATAATTTCATGAGTACAATCTTAATGTTTAACATATAATGAATTCTATGGAATTGTGGCTTCTAATTTTATAGCAAAAGTTACATTTTATAGCAACACCTCTGGTGTGACTTTAAATGCAACCTTGAGCCAAAAACTCATCACCAAACACCAATGACTTGTGGACAAAAGTATTAGGAAAAAGGCACTTCCAGTGTCTAAAATTACTTATTACTGTACCCATATGTACAAGTCATTGGTGTTTGGTGATGCGTTTTTGGCTCATTTAACAGAGGTGTTCAGCTGTCAAGTTCTTCCACCACTGCTGAATCATCATTTCTTTGATTGTATTTTATCCAGCATTATCACACGTACATAGAAAACTGTCCAAACTGTTGCTAATAGAAAATTACTTTGATTCAGCACACAATTCACTCACAAATATCATTATATGCTTAAACATAAAGATTTGAACTCATGGAAATTACTAAAGTAGTCAAACCTTTCATTAGGGGGGGGGGGGGGCAATACTTTTGGCAATATAGTGTATATCCAACATAAACATTGGCATTCCTTTTTAAAGGCTGTGGTCATGAATATTTAATTAGGTTGCGTGACAAACGCTGCGACAACTTTCCTAAGCAACGTCAGCGTGAGTCACTTAATATTCATGAGCCAGATCTTCGCCATAGTAGGATCTGTACTGCGGCGCGTGAGTGGAGCTGCGCTGATACAGCACGAGCGGGCGTGACTGACGCAGCGCGCCGCGGACGCTGCAGACTATCCTTCTGCGATGAAGGTCGTTTACTGTAACCGAAGGATCTGTCGCAAGACACGGACGCGGGGGAAGCCAAGACGAGACGCAACTGTTGAATAACGGAAAGTTACTATGACATCATACATTCTTGTGTATTTACTAGTATGATGATTACATAAATAAGTCATATATCTGAACCATTATGATATATCTATAGCAACATAAAAACAAATAAATAAATAATATAAAAACAAACAATAATATTTGGCCAGGAAAGCAGCAGAGGAAATGTTACCGTCACACCCAAAACAACCTAATATTTTAATAATTATCACATTGTCATACGTTAAAAACTTGATAATTATTAGATGATTCAGTTTATGTGTATGATCCTTTTTGTTGTTCTCTGGGGATTTTAAAGAAACAAAATGTTTTATTTTTCTTCAAAAACAATTATTTTCTATTTTAATTAATTTATTAAAATGAATCAAATATCTGGATAACAAATTTCAAGATAAATGTAAAATGTAATAATATATAAAATATAAAAGAGCTGAAAAAATAATCCGTGATCTGCCTCTCATCGTTTGTTGATCATTTTTTTTCTTAAATTGAATGATAATATTATTTTAATAAAATATATATGTTTTATTTTAAGTGATTCATCTCCAAATTCCCCCAAACATCACGCGTCTTTCATCTCAAACCGATGTAACGGTAATAATCCTCATGTCGCTGGCGGATAAACACGATGGGCGGGGCTTCGCTGGCGGATAAACATGATGGGCGGGGCTTCGGTGCGTCTCTGTCGTCATCGGCAAGCGACGAGTGATGGGTAGAGAGATTACGTGTGTATTTAAAAAAGAACAGTTTGCTCGGTAACGTTTCGATAATGACTTCTCGATTATGTTTCTTTGTATTCAGACAGAGAATACCCAGATCACGCGGTGCGGTACCCAAAACATCATGTAGTACTGCTAGAGGCAAGCATGAGGAGGCACAGAAAAGAGCTCCTAACACCTCTTTAGACTTCTCTCGTTCGTTACTGGGGACTTCTGTGTCCCTCAGCGGAGGCAGACTGAGTTTCTGCAGGAGCTTCACGACTTCTGCAAGCAGGACTGAAGCCATTGGACAGCTGCAGACAACACACTATCGCCTGGTTTACACCTGCAAAGTAAGATTATACTTCTGTCTGTGCTTGACTTCTTATGTAAGGGAACTTTTGACTACGTATGTAATGTTCAGTCATTTAATTGTATATGTTGTCTCTAGGTGTGCTCCACTCGCTCTATGAAGAAGATATCCAAGATAGCCTATCACAAGGGTGTTGTCATTGTGACCTGTCCCGGATGTGAAAACCACCACGTGATCGCTGATAATCTCAAGTGGTTCTCTGACCTGGAGGGGAAACGGTGTGTATGTTTTATCAATGTTTAAAAACTGAAAAGAATGAACTGCGACAGCTGTTCCATGCTGTATTTGATTATTTTCTCTAAAGCAAGTGTCTACATTTTGAGATATCATTTTGGGAAATATGATGTGAGGGACCCCCATCCTACAAATTAAAAATTTTTATTTTTTTATAATTTAATGCAATTTATAAAAAAAATTTTTTCAAAATCAATGTGTGTAAATATGATTTTTTTTTTTTTTAAATCAATTTGGTTACATTTTTGTCAATTTTACAGTTTGTGAAATCTGATTTTGTTTATATATTAGAATTAATTTTTTATATATTTAGCAGCCCCCTGGCGAACCTCAGTTTGAAAATCCCCATTTAAAATGATTAAAATTATTATTAATTATACATATGTAAAATATTGTTAGATTTTTTTTGTTTCTGTTACATTACAGTATTATTTCTACCAGCTATAGTACTGTACTGCTAGATTTTTATTATTTATTTGAATCTAAATGAATGGCCTGAGTTGGACCCAAGAGTATTATGACTAAAACTTTACTGCGACGTTCTGTCTTGCCACAGAAATATAGAGGAGATCTTGGCTGCTAAAGGAGAATCCGTCCGAAGAGTTCAAGGGGACGAGGCCCTGGAAATTGTTGCTGAGGAATCAATAAAGGAGGCGACAAGAAATAATCCAGATGATCCGAAACCACCACATCTGACCGATGGATCAGACAAAACATGATTGAGATTTGTCACTTGCATCACTGGACATTTATTAGTGTTATATTTTTAATAATCTTCTTAATAAAGCATTAAAACAACCATCTGATCACTCTGGAGAAGTTTATTTTTAAGTGTTTGCCCCCCCTTGTGGTCACTGCTACATTTTCACTTGAGTGTCCTTCGATGTTTTCAAACTCGTCACACTTTATCAGCGACCTTCGACTGGTAAACATGAATACAACTAAATCAATACTGTCATTGCTACACCTTTTCGCGTTTTTTACGAGTTACAAACGTATATTTTAGTATAATTATTTAAAAATATATTTAAAAAATCTTAATTTTTCCTTTCAATTAAAGGGAAATAATGTTTGTTCATTAAAAAAAACTCAATTAATACAAAACAGAAAGACAAATCTTTGAAGAGGGTTTGATTACACGTTTTGTGGAGTTAGCGTAGCGTGCTGTGACGCAGTCAAGTTCAGAAGCGACAGCATATAAATAGAACAAACCGGTAGAATGGCATCAACAGAGAAAGAGGTGTTCGGCGATGGGCGGGGCTTATTGGCGTGCTCTTATTGGTCAGGGTAAAAAATAATTTTCCTACTTCAGTTCTATACAATCTATTCTTAGTTCAACATAAATGAAAGTTTCTCAGTATCGTTTCTCAATCGTAAATTATTGTCAAGACCGCTGAAGAAACATCGCATTGATCGAGTCACATGACACCTGTTACTTTTCTCAGCGCTGCACTAAACGGACCAATCACGATCGTTAGCGGTTAATAACACGGCTGCTTTAAAACAGCATTCCTCTGAAGCGGTTTCCAATCATATGTCAGGAATCAATCTCGGGCATATGTAGATTTAAAAAATGATATATTCTAATCTACAAATGTCTCAAGTAAGACAAAAAATGCCATGGCATTTGAACGAGCCTCAATGGAGACTCGCCCTTCGGAGTCACCTAACGCCCTCCTCTGGAGGAACAGAAATGTCCCATACATATTTACTAACTAGTACAGAAACAGTGGAGTCATTATCGGCCGTGACTGATAGTTAAACCAGGCGGTAATCGAGCACACCGCCCAGACAGCCTCCAACTGATGACCGATCATCTACAGAAGGTGTTTATGCATTCCCCCGGACTCCATACTTGAAGAAAACGCCGTGTTTGTTACTGTACCAGCATGAATTCAGCCGGACTGCTGTGTGAAACCGAGCGGCACCGTCCTTTCCTGATCGGGGTGAGCGGAGGAACGGCCAGCGGAAAGGTGCGAAACACTAACGTTACATGCATGAAGGAAACAGATGCATATCGCTGTTATAGGCCTTTTAATGCATGCACACCTGCTATTTTCTTTTAGCCAAGTCACAGTCAGTATGGTAACTCCTTTAACGTTATGCCTTAACCCTCTAGTCTACAGCATGCCCCATACTCAGTACAAGTCTTTTAAATGATTGCAACCAATTCAAATGTTTGAAAAGTATCAAAGAACAGTCATATATGGTGTGCTCTGTCATGCACCATTTGAAGATAGGACTTCCTTTTCTGACACATGGTCACAGGATGCATGTGAGAGAAGGCAAAATCATTTGCTTTAGTAATCTTATTTAAAATGCCATGAACTGTACATCAAAAATGTGTGTGTATGAAGGTGTAGAGAAGACTTTTGTCAGGTTTTATGATTTAATTTATTTTATTTTGCATGTTCAGAAATTCAGTTTTTCTTTTCGTTGCCTCAGGGCACATTGTGCGACAAGGGGTAAAGAAGCATTGGTTCGAATAACGTGTGACAAAAAGGGAATATGCAAGGTTCCTGGGTGCACAGGAACACCCAAAGTGATGTGCAGAAAGTGTAAGGTGCACCTCTGTTTCACATCAGAGAAGAAGTGCTTTTCGAAGCACACTGAGTAAAATCTCATTCCATCAAGTACATGATATGACATCACATCAGGAGTACAACATATGCTTGTGATGCCCTTTAATTATTTATTTATTTAATTTGATTAAAATCTGTCAAGAACTTGCGGTTGAATTTTATAATTTTGAAAGTTCAGTTAATAAAAACAAACAAAAACTTAGGTCCTGGAGGGCCACTGTCCTGCAGAGTTAATCAAACACATCAGAACCAGCTAATGAATGTCTTTAAAACACATCAGAACCAGCTAATGAATGTCTTTAAGATCACTAGTAAGCCACAGGCAGGTGTGTTTAATTAGGGTTGAGCTAAGCTCTGCTGGATACCCGCACTACGATACAAACTGTATCAAAAATGCAATATATCAATGTGTTTCAAGTGTTTTTCCCTTTTCATTTAATGATTTCTTGACAGATTTGTTATTTTGTATTGCTCTCTGAACATTGTCTTATGAAATATGAATGGAGAATTTCTGTGATTCTACGCCATTGATGCACAAGGCAACGAAAAATATTTATTTTGGGATGAGAGGGTGGTCCAAAAAAATGTTTTATCAATCAAATGTTCCCAAATAAACCAAAGAATGACGTGGAATTATTTTTTTTTATCATGTACCATCAAAATGTGTGCAGTAGAGGGTTAAATATATAGTGCATGTTTGCATTTAAGTGGAATGCATGCAAGAACAGCATGCAAAATACAATTACAAACAGGGAAATTACATTTTTGTAGGAATTTACAGATAACCTATAGCGATAGCAACAGGCCCTTGTATTATTAACATCCAGTGTCCACTTGTAACAGCATCTGTAATGATATTCATGCTGATGCAATTGCAAATAGACACTAGATTCTTCAGTCCAGGACAATAACTGCTGTTTTTCTCCTGTCAGTCCACAGTGTGTGCAAAAATCATGGAGCTTTTGGGTCAGAATAAGGTGGATCATCACCAGAGGAAGGTCACTATCGTCACCCAGGACAGTTTCTACCGGGTGCTCACTCCAGAACAGAAGGCCAAAGCCTTTAAAGGCCAGTACAACTTTGACCATCCAGGTAAAAAACAATAAGGAATTATCCACCCGTGTGTAAAAATGCTGTGATTTGATCTTTATGTCCTTAAAGGTGCACTGTGTAATATTTAGGATAATCTATAGACAGAAATGCAATATAATATACATAACTACGTTTTCAGAGGAGTATAAAGACCTTACTTAATGAACTGTTATGTTTTTATTACCTTAGAATGAGCGATTTATAACTACATATACCGCGGGTCCCCTCACATGGAAGTCGCCATCATGTTTCTACAGTAGCCCTAAACGGACAAACTGCTCTACAGAGCGCGTATGGCGATGACGACGGCATCTTAGCCCTGTATCGGCCACCGTAGCTTCTCTAAAGGGAGGGGTGAGCGGAGGACTGAGCCGTTGGTTGCAATTCACAAACTCAACCGCTAGATGCCGCTAAAAACTACACACTGCACCTTTAATACACAAAAGCATCGCAAGAACAGTTGAGGAAACAGATGTGGAGGGTCGTTAAAGGGCATTTTTAATGCACTATTATGTTTTCTCTCTCTCAGATGCGTTCGATACAGAGTTAATGTGTCAGACGCTGAAGGACATCGTAGAAGGAAAGGTGGTGGAGGTTCCCACGTATGACTTCATCACCCATTCCAGGCAATGAGACACACTTTCTCTTCATGTGTACATGACAGCGTGTGCTTGTCTGATAACAGACTGTGGATTGTGTGTGTGCAGGCTGCCAGGGAAGATATGTGTGTATCCCGCTGATGTGGTGCTGTTTGAGGGGATTCTGGTGTTCTACACACAGGAAGTCCGAGACATGTTCCACATGAAGCTGTTTGTGGACACAGACTCAGACGTGCGCCTGTCTCGCAGAGGTAATGCACAAATTATCGTAATTTTTTTTTTTATAGCAAAGTTTTTATTTTTGCATTTTCAAATGATTTCTACACATTAAAAAAATATTTTTTTAATATAACATACTGTGTCAGGTTTTGCTATATCCAGTTTGTTTTGTTTTATTTCAGACACATTTCAATTTTGTATTTTTAGATATATTATTAATTACAGTTATGAAATAGTATATTTTAAAAAATAAGTTTTAAAATATGATATTAGAATTTTAAATTAGCAAAACCTGACACAAAAAAAAATCACAAAAATGATTGTGTACAAATTCAAACATTTGAGGTCATTATGATTTTTAAATGTTTTTAATTTACTCTAATGCTCACCAAGGCTTGATTAAAAAAAAGAGTAAAACTGTGAAATATTACTATTTACAATAACGGTTTTCAATTTAAATATATTTTAAGATGTCATTTATTTCTGTGATGCGCAGCTGTATTTTCAGCATCATTACTCCAGTCGTCAGTGTCACATGATCTTCAGAAATCATAATAATATATTTAATAATATGCTCAACAAACATTTCTTGTTAATAGTATTGAAACCAGTTTTTTTGTGTGCATGGAAACTGACACTTTAGAAAGTTCAAAAGAATAGTTTTTATTTAAAATACATTTTAAATTTAGTATTTTGCAACATTAAAAAGTATTTACTGACAGTTTTGATCAATTTAATGATTCCTTGCTAAATAAAAATATTAATAAAAAACCCGTACTGATCTTACTGACCCCAAAATATTTAGTTTAGTTTTTAGTCAAAATATCATATTTTATGGAAACATACAATATGAATCACCCTAGCTGTATAACAGCATGCATTTTGTGTGTTTAGTTCTGCGCGACATGAGAAGAGGTCGAGATCTGGAACAGATTCTCACACAATACACCACGTTTGTTAAACCAGCCTTCGAAGAGTTCTGCCTTCCGGTGAGAAAACACTCTTAACAAAAGATGAACTGACATTGGATAGTTGTGTTATAGTTATATGATGCATTCATGACATCTCTCTCCGACCACTCAGACCAAGAAATATGCAGATGTCATAATACCTCGTGGAGTTGATAACATGGGTAAATATGAGTCAAAAGGCAATAAATATTCTAAAATAAGCCTTGCTTTTCTAAACTGTTGCTTGTCTTTTGAATCTTCTTTAGTGGCAATAAACCTGATTGTGCAGCATATTCAGGACATCCTCAATGGTGACATCTGCAAATGGCAGAGGGGTTCTGTCAATGGCCACGCCCATGGGCGGAGCCTAAAGAGGGGCGTGGCCGAACACAGCGAGATATCTAGCGGAGGCGGGAACATGCTGGCGAAACGCCCCCTACTGGAGCCCAGCACACGACCACATTAAAGGCCAAAGTATACTTCACTTTGTACGCGTACGCGAGGGACAGCGTACAGTGCGTGTGACGCGAATTTCGTCATAAGAATAGTACGTGTGTACTGTACGCGCACCCCTGGATTTTTTTATTTTTTTGTACTTTGTACGCACAGGTCGCACATGTGCATTAAACTCTCTTTCAGTAATTAGTTTAACCTTAAGGTGGAAACGCTGATTCACAGGTGGGAAAAATACATAAACATATGGCTTCACACACCTCTGGAATAAGCTTAGACACTGTCCGGTTCCCAAACGGTAGCTTGCAGCAATACTTGAGGTGCGTCCGAAATCGCATACTTCCCTACTATATAGTATGCGAAAAACAGTATGCGAGGCAGTAGTATGTCCGAATTCATAGTATTCGAAAAACAGTAGGCGAGAGTACCCGGATGACCTACTACTTCCGCCCGAATTCTGTAGTAGGCATACGATGGACACTTTACTATCCCATGAGGCCACGGGAGAGGAGGCGTCTTTAAATTTTCGCACTGTTGTGACGACGCATGACACGTGACAACATAAACATGGCGGATGTAGTACGTCCGAATTCCATTCATACTACCCTCATTCATACTATATAGAACGTACTTTTTTAACAGTCGAGAAGTACGTTTGAATTCAAATGTAGTACCTACACAAGTAGTATGCGATTTCGCACGCAGCTTCAGTCAAAGCTAGCCTTTCCGCTGTGCTTACCGGACTTCTATTAAGTTTTTCTTCCGTGTCCTTCGTCACACTGTAATCTTCATAACTGCTCCCTACGGGCCCCGCTAGGCCAGGAGAGGTATTGCAATTTGGCGCAAAGCGCATGCGTCGAACGTCTGTGTACGCGTATGAGTCAAATTAAGTATACTTTGCATGGCTGCGCGTACGACTGTGCGCATACGCTAACGTACGCGTAAAAAAAGAAGTATACTTAGGCCTTTACACACACAGAAGAGAGTCATACCATCAAAAAACCTGAAAGCTTGAATTTTTCTGCATGCTTCCACACAATCTCTGTCAGGCTCTCTTTTCATAGAATTGAAATCACACCCTCAGGCCTTCCAAGATGTAGATGAGTTTCTTCATGGGAAAAGATTTGGAGAAATGTAGCATTCCATCACATGCTCACCAATCGATCCTCTGCAGTGAATGGGTGCCGTCAGAATGAGAGTCCAAACTGCTGATAAACACATCACAATAATCTGCAAGTCATCCAGTCTGTCAATTAACGTCTTGTGAAGTGAAAAGTTGCGTGTTTGCGCAGTTGCGTCTTCTATCCACAATATTGTTTTCTCCAGTGAAAAAGTCGTCTCATCTGAATCAGGAGAGAAATATGCACTGATCAAGCACTGTTTACAGATTAAAACTGTTCTAAACAAATGTATATAAGATATGAGATTTTGATGCGAGAGGACAACAGGAGATTCACTTTTTCACTGGAAGAAGCGTTATTATGGATTGTGGACTCGTATTTAGCCAGAAGGTGATGGTTTGATGTTAAAAACATCTTTGTGATGGATTTGTTTCTTACAAACACTCACCTTTTCACTTCTCAAGGTGTTAACTGATGAACTGGAGTGGTGTGGATTATTGTGATGTTTTTATCAGATGTTTGGACTCTCATTCTGACGGCACCCATTCACTGCAGAGCATCCATTGGTGAGCAAGTGATGCAATGCTACATTTCTCCAAATCTGATGAAGAAATAAACTCATCTACCTCTTGGATGACCTGAGAGTGAGGACATTCTCAGCAAATTTTCATTTTTGGGTGAACTATTCCTGTTTATCAGCTGAAGTCACTGAGTCACCTGACCCTCAGCGTGAACTTTAACCTGTAGTCACATCTTTCTCAAAGAGGACCTGTTCTGTATTTATAAAATAGTGAATGTCCTACATGTCACAATTCACATGCTAATCACATTAATCTCTACTCATATGATATTTATAAGTAGTCAGTACTTGTAGCAGGGTCAACTCAATGCACATCAGCCCAGTCTGCCTGATCGGTCTCGTTAAGGTTGTAATTTCACCACTATAAAACATGAGATTGTAATTACACTTGTAGAATATAAAAGTCAACGTGTTTTGTTGCTATTATCAAGTAGAATGGCTTTTTAACAGCTGAAGTAAAGTTTCAGTGCTTCATAAAGGTGTTACTGCCGTGTCTAGATCATAAACTCTGTTTGGTCAGGAGAAGACGTGAATGAAGTCATGCTTCTAGTGAATTAGTGATAGTTTAGTATTTCAAATATTGATCTCACTATATCACTGATTTGGCTATTTATTTTTAATGTTCTGTATAATTTATGTTGTTCAACTCTCTGTAATTTGTCCCTAAATGAATATTTTAAAATAGATCTTTATTTGTAAACAGATTTTGCATTTTTCTTGTACGAATCTTTTTTTAAACATTAAAGAGAATATGCTTATGTGACTAAATGTCTTTTTTTTTACATTGTGTTTGATAAAATAAATAGTGTCAGATACAAGAAATAATGAAACATTCATTTGATTTATTTGTATCATATTCCTATGAAAAGCACTATGCAAATGAAGGTGATGTACCATAGTAATACATGGAAATACCATGGTACTTAAATGACGATTTACACACAAATACCGTTGTGTATGTCTGAGAAACATGCTATTAGTTCAAGACGTGGTAGTATTGTATCATAGCACTGATTCTGAAAATCATGGTATTACTATGGTAACTAGTAACTTGATCCATATTGATTACCCTATTCATTGATCATGATATTTACATAATACTAAGATACACTATTGTTTAATAGTTTTGAGTCTGTAAGATTTTTCAATGTTTTAGAAAGAAGTCCAAAAAATACAGTAATATTGTGAAATATTATTACAATGTATAATAACTGTTTTCTATGTGAATATGTTAAAATGTAACAGATTGAAGTGATCAAAGCTGTATTTTCAGCATCATTACTCCAGTCTTCAGTGTCACATGATCTTCAGAAATCATACTAATATACTGATTTATTGCTCAACAAACATTTCTGATTATTATCAATGCTGAAAACAGTTGTGCTGCCAAATATTTTAGTTGAAACCATTATGCATTTTTTGATGAATAGAAAGTTCAAAAGAACTTCATTTATTTGAACATTAAATTGGCTGTCATATTTGATCAAATTAGTGTATTGCTGAATCAAAGTATTAATTTCTTTAGTAATGGCACTTTTTTAGGTGTAAACGTGAAAAATGTAATGCTGGAAAAATACACATACAATACAAAGAGAGCAGTTTTATTGGTGGTTGAATATACAGGATGTTATAGGTATAGGAGGAAAAAAAACAGAAGTCGGTAAACATCTCTCTCTCTCACACACACACACACACACACACACACACACACACACACACACACACCACACACACACACACACACACACACACACACACACACACACACACACACACACACACACACACACACACACACACACACACACACACACACACACACACACACACACACACACACACACACACACACACGCCCAGAGATCACAGCATATTCAGTCCTCAAGTCTTTTTTGCCTCATAATGGTAGTTATTTTAGTGCATGACTCGTTTGGTTTGAAAATATATTTCCTCTGCCCTCTCTACATGATGGGAGATTATACATCAACTGTACATATACATTTATACAGAACATATACACATCCCCAAAACAAAACCCATCCATACGCACCGCACGCTGTCAAACTGAGCCCCGCCCCTCTCTGTGACATCATAGTCTGCTTCTGTAAATATTACGGTCGTTTTTTGCAATAAACAAAAGATTAAAAAAATATAAATTAGATTTAAAAAAGCCATTAAGTTATATATCTGTTTTTGCATTACTTTATTCATGACAATTAAGCTTGAGATTACTAAAATTGCATAAAGGCTTTATGAACAATTTAGATTTCTTTATGTTTTTGTTTTATGAATGTGACCCAGTTTCCCTTCAAATCAGCGTAAATTTAATTCACAGTACAACAAATACTATCATTAAGTTTGTTCCTTACAAATGCAATTCATTTTTTTAATGAGTATCGATTTTACTCATTAAATAGATTTTAAATTAACATTTATATTTTTATATTGATGTATTTTTTATGTGATTATTTTTGTGCATTTTGCAAGCTACTGGGAATTGGGAAGAGAAAGAAATGTGCATGAAAGGAAATCGTCATGAAAATAATGTCACAATGTAAAATGTGTCTTTTTATTTTGAGGTAAAAAAAGCACGTTCTTGATTTATTTGGAAGTCGAGGGGCTTTTTAGCGTTGTGACGGGGTAAACAGTTATAATGAAGGGTGCACATGATCACACACAAAACAATATAGCAATATGATGTGAAAAATGAGTCCAAACGTCCAGCTCATTCTTTCATTTTCAAATTAATATATTCCATATATAGTCCATTGCTCACCGCATCAGTCAAAACATATTCATCTCAACAGATCAGCGAATATTCCTTATAAAACGCTTATACGATTGCACACGTCCGCCCGTTTCCCCGTGGACCCAGGTCCAAACGGGCGAATCGTAGGTTGGATCAGACCTTTGGAAGGTCAAACGGTACGTCCGAGCGGGACAAACAAACACAAACTCACTCCATCAGGCACAGTGTATTACGATCAAATGAACCAAGCCCTCTTAGAGTGTGTCTTTCTGTACAGCCACACATCAACACACGCTAACATAGAAAGATGTGAGGATTTATCTTTATATCACAGCGTTAGGGTCCTCTGTGCGCGAGCGAGTGCATATCTGTGTCTATACTGCATCAGGATTCCCCTCGAGAGTCAGGGGAAAATACTGCCAATGTCTCAGGTTACTGGTGCTAATAGGAGCTTGCATGTGTCGGTTCAGCCCATTTCAGCTCCAGAACTCTAGGTTCTGCAGGAGGTTCAGGTCTCACCGTAAATTGTCTCTGAGGTTCTAGATTTCAGGTTCTAGGTCTTCTCCTCGCGCTCTGTCCTGCGCCGCGTGATGTTTCGTGGTTTGATCTTGAGCGAGAGCTCCCATAATGCCTCCTCTGCCAGGTGATCGCTGAAGTCGTTGAAGAACGAGACGATGTCTTCGTTCCGTTTCAGATCGTAGTGTCTGGATTAAGATAAAATAAAATACAAATTAAACAGATTTTAAATCATTTACTCGTGAAACCTGCAACTGATATGTGAAATGTATATAACATTAAATATTATTACAAAATATATAAAAAAAATCATAATAATATGCATAAATAAAAATCTTGCACATTTAAAAAACTAATAGTTCTAGCTCTAAAATATATGAAGGGGGAAAAAAAATCATGTTTCGGTAAATAATTATTGTAATTTGAATTTAGACTTTTTTTGCTTTTTGGTATAATTTTTCATAATTCTGCTTCCTTATCTCACAGGGACTCAGTATCTCAATTTAGAATTTTAATGTCATAATTATGCCTTTTATGTCATAATTTCGACTTTCTCATAACATATGACTCGGTCATAATTATGTTTTTCTGTCAATTTCGAAATTTTATCTCATAATGAGTCAATATCTCAATTTCGACCCATAATTGTTTTTAATGACAATTTTGACGTTTTATGTTATGTCATAATTATCACTTTGTCCTAATTGTTTTGTCATCATTTCAACTTTCTATCTCATTACTCAGTATCTCATAATTTAGATTTTTTTTGTCATAATTATACATTTTGTCATAATTGTATGTTATAATTCTGACTTATGACTGCCATAATAAATATGACTGTCATAATTTCAACTATCAATTAGTTTTTTTTGTCATAATTTAAACTTTTTATCTCATGTTAAAAAACCCATTTTGGATTCAGTATCTCATAATCATTACTTTTATGCAAAGATGAACAAAACAAATGTTATGTGTCAGAAATAAGTGATGTTTGATTTGACCAGTCCTTCACGCCTCGTTGCTTCACTCTTAAGGCCCGTACACACCGGGACGAATTTCGCGCGCGATATTCGCCGACGTTTAACGCCTTGTGACTAAACAAAGGGCGCCAATGTGAGTGTGCACACCGACGCGAAAAACGGCACGCGTAAAAGCGTCATTTTTTTTAAAAACGCCTCGGGTTCGTTTTTTTGGTTTGACGCGCCGCGTCAAAAACTATCCGACCAATGAGATTGGCGCTTTTGCTCACGTGTCTGGAGCTGCTGAAGTTACAGTAAAACACAACTTGGGGGCGCTCAAACACAAAACAGTCTTGCCGAGCGAGCACACATACGTAACGACGAAGAAGATATACGCCAAGTAGCGTCTACACTGCCGGGAAGAAATAAGAAGACAAAGAAGATGCAAGGCAAGATGAATGTAGAGCTGCTGGTCTCGTTGGTGTCTGAACACAAAGAACTTTATGACATGTTTTCTTTGTATGATTTTGACAAGCGCGTAAATACTTGCTCTCTTCTTCTGAGTGACAAGCGAGTGTCAGAAGCGTAAAGTTGCGCAGCGCCACCTTGTGTACCGGGGTATTTCTGTTTTACATTAAGCGCCATCTAATGTCAGGGAATGAATTTGCATGTTCACTCGGCTCATCGTCAGCGAAAATCGCTTGGGTGTGAACACAAAAAACGCTGGCGAATAACGCGCGCCGATATTCGTCCCGGTGTGTACGGGCCTTTAGTCTGTCAGAGCAGCGTCTCCGGCAGAGTTCGGACTGCAGCTCGAGTCACACGTAATCTAATCATGCTGCTCAAACGCTGGCTTTCAGCACGTTACTCACACTTGCTGGAAACGTCTCATGCTGTCCAGGATGTTGAACTGCTGCCAGCGCTTGGAGAAATTCACTTTACCGTCAAGAAAATCCGGGTTTCCGAGGTGAACGAATGTCAAGTCCTGTAGGATTAAACCCCTGTGAAAACAAATCAAACATTATTAGCAAAACTAAAACAATCTTCAATAACTGTCATGTATATATCGTTCACATCAGATTAATGCGGTTTGTTTTTATTGATTTATTTGAATGAGCTATATTTTAGTAGAGTTTAGTTTATTCTCACAGGTATGGTATGCATGGAGGCTCCACTTCTGCTAGCGCCGCTCTGTACGCTCTGAAGGACGATGAACTGTCAATCAAGGTGCAGTACTCCTCCAAACCCTGCACACAACAGACAGAGGTTACGAAAGTGAGGAAGAGTTCATTTGGCAGTGAGAAGGAAGTCAGACTGGTGTGACTGACCTCAGACGTCTGCTTCTGCCATTCCAGTCGTCTGATTGGAGCAGAGTCCAGCGCCGAGAGAATCGCCAAATACGAGTTGAAGTTATTCAGTTTCCGCAAGTGCTATGAGCGATACAAAACCATTGAATTACTCAGAAAATACAGAGAGTGATGCGTTCAGAATCCCCCCCACGGCCACAAATAAAGCCTGAAGCGGTTTAGAGTGATCGATGGTGCGTGATCAAGATTTGGGCGTGTGTGTGTTACTCCAGTCACCTTCATGATTTTGATGAATTTGAGCAGCAGTTTCTCTCTGTCCTGAGCTTTCTCCTGCTGGATGATGATAGAGCGCACCCTAGTGGACAGGAGGAATCACATCTCAGTACACATGACAGATATCGAGTGAGGATGGGGAATATGTAGTAGGGCATGAGAGGCTGGAATATAGGGTTACAGCTTGATATTAACTACACAGAAACTCTTGAAGATATGGACAAATGTATCACTATTGTACAGTAGAATGTACTTTTCATAGTAATAATGTTGAATATTTTTAAGGAATATTGCATAATTTTCCTCCATGTTTTAATTTTAACAACCAACCTCTGTTTTGCATCACTTTTTTTGGCAAAAATAAAAGGAATTGTTCAATTTGAATTTTATTTCATTTTAAAAAGATGAATTAATTTGATGTTTGACGCATTCATTTGAATACCACAATTTTGATAATAAATTCATATTACATTTTAAATCCAAAAACATTCCAACAGCCAACACAGAATTTCTGGGGGAAAATTAAAATTAATAATAAAACTTCAAAGGGCCATATTAAATGTTTTTTTCTTTCTTTTTTTAAATATCTAAATTATTAAATTGTTTTATGAATTTAATTGATTAGACATGTTTTTTATTATTAACATTTAATTAAACCATTAACCGATTATAAAAAAAAAATGTCAATGGAAAACACAGAATTTGGGAAAAATAAAAGATTTTATAGGGCTCAAAAAAGTCATTTTTGTTAAACCTTTAATACATTGCTTTTAAATTGTTTAAGTCTCATGATTTCAATTACTTAAAAATAATTTTTGATTGATAATATTTAAGAATTAAAACTGAATCCAGAAAATTAAAGCAGGAAAAATTTAATTTGGGAAAAAAGTACTATACAATGGATTTCATAAGGCCCTATGACTATATTAAGTTTAAGAGAAATTACAACTAAAATGATAACTTCAAAATTCATCTACACAATTCCAGAGCCCAGTTCTTCCTCAGAAGTAATCCTTGTATCAGCCTGGCGTCATCCAGCCAATCACACACAAGCACGCTGTTTTAAGATATGTTTGTGTGTATATAGAGAACGTGTCATTTTGAAGGGATAGCAGGAATCAGTAAATATGTACCAGTAGCTCATGTTGTTAAAGTGCTCTGTAAACTGGGTCAGATTTGGACTTTTCTCTTCATTCTGTTCCTTCGCCCAAAGCAGCACCTCAGGAATCTGAAGACAGAGATGACAGTGAGAACAGAAGGCATTACTTGTTACACTCACAAATCTTTTTTCCCATTACTGTATCAACAGTGTGTGTGTGTGTGTGTGTGTGTGTGTGTGTGTGTGTGTGTGTGTGTGTGTGTGTGTGTGTGTGTGTGTGTGTGTGTGTGTGTGTGTGTGTGTGTGTTGTGTTACCTCAATCTTGTAAAACAGTGTCTGTGTGTGTGTGTGTGTGTGTGTGTGTGTGTGTGTGTGTGTGTGTGTTGTGTGTGTGTGTGTGTATGTGTTACCTCAATCTTGTAAAACAGTGTCTGTGTGTGTGTGTGTGTGTGTGTGTGTGTGTGTGTGTGTGTGTGTGTGTGTGTGTGTGTGTGTGTGTGTGTGTGTGTGTGTGTGTGTGTGTGTGTGTGTGTGTGTGTGTGTGTGTGTGTGTGTGTGTTACCTCAATCTTGTAAAACAGTGTCTGTGTGTGTGTGTGTGTGTGTGTGTGTGTATGTGTTACCTCAATCTTGTAAAACAGTGTCTGTGTGTGTGTGTGTGTGTGTGTGTGTGTGTGTGTGTGTGTGTGTGTGTGTGTGTGTGTGTGTGTGTGTGTGTGTGTGTGTGTGTGTGTGTGTGTGTGTGTTTGCTCAATCTTTTTAAAGTGTGTCTGTGTGTGTGTGTGTGTGTGTGTGTGTGTGTGTGTGTGTGTGTGTGTGTGTGTGTGTGTGTGTCGTGTGTGTGTGTGTGTGTGTGTGTGTGTGAGTGTGTGTGTGTGTGTGTGATGTGTGTGTGTGTGTGTGTGTGTGTGATGTGTGTGTGTGTGTGTAAAACACTGTGTGTCTGTGTGTGTGTGTGTGTGTGTGTGTGTGATTGTGTGTGTGTGTGTGTGTGTGTGTGTGTGTGTGTGTGTGTGTGTGTGTGTGTGTGTGTGTGTGTGTGTGTGTGTGTGTGTGTGTGTGTGTGTGTGTTACCTCAATCTTGTAAAACAGTTCTGCGTCCAGCAACGTCAGCTGATCGGCGATCTCATGACTGCGGAAATCATGCAGCGTTCCGGGTCTGTGGAGAAAGAGCCGATTAAACACTGACAAACCCGCACAGATGAGAATGACCCTCTGAACTTTGACCTTCACCTGGCAGAGACGCCCCGCGCGGCGAGAGGTTTCAGCATGTGCATGTGTCGCAGGAGCCTCTTCTGTTCCACTTTATCCAGGATGTTCTTTCGCAGGACCCGCGCCAGACTCAGTTCTCCATTACAGACCAGCCGGAAGACCAGATCCATCAGCTGCCGCAGGATGTCCTCGGTCAACTCCACCAGACTGACACAGACAACACGAGAGGTCACTCAATCACATACACTGGGCTCAGGCAGATTTCATTATTCATATTTGTATTCAGCAAGGACACATTCATTTGATCAAAAGTGAGAGTAAACATTTATAATGTTACAAGATTTCGATTTCAAATAAATGTTCTTTTGAACTTTTTATTTCACAGTTTCCACAAAAACATGAAGCAGCACAACTGTTTTCAACATTGATAATAATGATAAATGCCTCTTGAGCAGCAAATCAGCATATTATTATGATTTCTGAAGATCATGTGACACTGAAGACTGGAGTAATGATGCTGAAAATACAGCTGTGCATCACAGAAATAAATGACATTTTAATATATATTCACATAGAAAACAGTTCTGTAATAATATTTCACAATGTTACTGTTTTTACTGTATTTAAATGCAGCCTTGGTGAGCAGAAGAGACTCATTGTTAAATATGTTACATAAAATATGGCTATTCAAATTGAAAAAGTCTTAAGATACATATAAAAGATATATGTGACCCTGGACCACAAAACCAGTCACAAGTGTCAATTTTTCAAAATTGAGATTTGTACATCATCTGAAAAAATAAGTTATGATAGGACGATATTTGGCCGAGATACAACTATTTGAAAATCTGGATTCTGAGGGTGCACAAAAATCACAATATTGAGAAAATCGCTTTTAAAGTTGTCCAAATGAAGTTCTTAGCACTGAATATTCCTTATCAAAAAATAACTTTAGATATATTTACAGTAGGAAATTTACAAAACATCCTTATGGAACATGATATTTACTTAATATCCTAATGATTTATGGCATAAAAGATAAATTGATAATTTTGACCCATACAATGTATTTTGGGCTATTGCTACAAATATACATGTGCTGCTTATGACTGCTTCTGTGCTCCAGGGACACATATTATACATATAATTTATATAAAAGACACAAAACAAATAGGAACGTTATTTAAAATTAATCATTTGATCCAATCTTTTGATCTAGTACCTTGAATATGTTTCCTGAATGAACAGATTAGTTGAAAGAAACATTTCTTATTATCGTCAGTGTCAATTTTGATCAATTTAATGCAATCTTGCTGAATATATTTTTTTATTATTATTAATATATTTTTTTAAAGAAACAATGTTTATGACATGTTGCTATTGCTGTTTAAGTCCTTGTGTTTCTGGCAGATCAACTATTGAATTTACTGCAAAAATAAACTGAAAACATATTTTCTTCTTCAACTTAGTTAGCTACCTTTTGTTAGTAGCAGCCACATAAAACAAAAACATCATGCATTGACTCACCAGAGTTCATCCACGACTCTCACCAGCACGAAGAAGGTGTTTTTACTGACGCGCTTCCTGAAGGTGTCTGGACTGTGACAGAAACTAGTATATGTGCGGCGGAGTTAAGAAAACTGACTGCTACTGTACTAACAGATCAAAATAAACCACACCGTAGAGAAAGGATATCTGTAGTGTAGTTTTTTAATGAGGGCTTCAGGTGCTATGAAGGTTCTGTAGGTGGTGAGAAAAGCCTCGCAGTACAACACCAAATCTACAACACAAACAGACAAATATGATTAATATGCACTCAAGATATCCAGCAAACCTCCATCACACAAACACTGCAGGAATCAATCAGTCTAACAGACACGCTAAAGGCTAATTATAACAGACAGATACTGACGGAGCGAGCTTCATATGAAGAAAGCGTGTGAATTACCTTTGCGGTCTGTTTCTGTAGCGTGAACTAACAGTATATCACCAGAGCCGGCTCTCACATCAGGACCATCATCATTCTATCAGAGAGAGAGAGAAATATTACTGCAGGCAACTGAAGTCCGGCTCAGCTTGGCTCCGGCTGCCCAGCGCAGCACTGCACCAGCTGACGTCTGTGTGTGTGTGTGTGTGTGTGTGTGTGTGTGAGTGTGTGTGTGTGTGTGTGTGTGTGTGTGTGTGTGTGTGTGTGTGTGTGTGTGTGTGAGTGTGTGTGTGTGTGTGAGTGTGTGTGAGAGTGTGAGTGTGTGTGTGTGTGTGTGAGTGTGTGTGAGAGTGTGTGAGTGAGTGTGTGTGTGTGTGAGTGAGTGTGAGTGTGTGTGTGTGTGCGCGTGTGAGAGAGAGTGTGAGAGAGTGAGTGTGTGTGTGTGAGTGAGTGTGTGTGAGAGAGTGAGTGAGTGTGTGTGTGTGTGTGAGAGTGAGTGTGTGTGTGTGTGTGTGTGTGTGTGTGTGTGTGAGTGTGAGTGTGTGTGTGTGTGAGTGTGTGAGAGAGTGTGTGTGAGTGTGTGTGTGTGTGTGTGTGTGTGTGTGTGTGTGTGTGTGTGTGTGTGTGTGTGGTGTGTGTGTGTGTGTGAGTGTGTGAGTGTGTGAGTGTGTGTGTGTGTGTTGTGTGTGTGTGTGTGTGTGTTTTGACTTGCATCAACCGCTACAGAATTACTCTCGAAACACTGGAGGAAACAGACAAAAGCTCTGACCTTGTCAAAAAACACAATCCATAAAATACCCACATGCAACAGATTTTATGGATAAGCCGTTAATAATGAACATTCCGTGCGGAATTAACCCTACAGTGATTTTATTTTGTAGTTATGATTGGCTGACTGTACATCGCATACATAATTATGCTAATTTGATTGTCAATTTACATACTATTTGTGCCTCTACAGTTTTGTCATCTGTAAAGTACGTACTAATTCAGTTCTAAAACATTTAACCAATGAATTATCAGTTGTTTGTGTTTACTGGATAACGAGTTTTCACATTTTATTGATAATGCACAATAAGACCAATTTCTATGTGATGAAATAGTTTATATCTATATATATAATTTTTTTTTACATTTCTATGACTGAAGATTTTTCAAAACTTTTCCCGAACATGACATTTTAAAATATGAACATTTAAATACATGCACAACATGCATGGTATACTATTTAAATATAAATAAATAAATGGATTAAAAAACATAAAAATGCATGATAAAATCCACTACAAATGCATAAACACACAAATAAATCCATGCATAAATGGATAAATAAATGCATAAACAACTACATAAATGCATGCATAAATGGGTAAATAAATCCATGCATAAATACATGCACAAATGCATAAATAAATAAATGCATAAATGGATAAATAAATGCATAAACAACTACATAAATACATGCACAAATGCATAAATAAATAAATGCATAAATGCAGGCAAAAGTGTACAAATAAATGCATAAAAGAGCATGAATAAATAAATACAAATAACTAATCAAATCGATGTTAATATTCCCAGGTTTATCATGACTGTGTTCATTCTGGCTTTTGGTTTGAGCTGTTTAATGAACACCTTATACAGCTTTAAACCGTATTATTACCTCTGCTTTGAGTGTGATGCGGTTCATAATCTCATTATGATCAATGAGGGACAGTTCATCAACACCATCGATCTGACTATGACTGGGTTCCTTCGGCCTGTGAGCGAGAGATAATATCACACATATTCACATATCTCTGACCTGTCCATATGACAGCAAACACACACGTACAAAGACTGGAGTTCATACCTGTCCTTAGACAAAGCTTCCTTGCTATTGGAGTGGGTATGTGAGGGGTGTGGTCCTGAAGCACATCGTCACATGACGAGGGGTCCTGAAGAATTCAATCTAATGTATAAATGAACTCCAAACACATGCACACACAGCTTAACACAACTCCCACGCATACTTACAGTGCGGTGTGTGTTTTCTCCATTAGCCTGTGTGGAGGAGTACAGGTTCACATACTCTCCCTCACCGCCTTCATCCACGCTTTCACTCTAGAGCAACAACAACAGAGACAAACGCCACAGATCACTCAGACAGCCAGCACATATTCACCATCAAACACACCATGTGACGTATAGGCAGAACGTGAATTCTGTGCTAAATAATTGAAGGAAATTATTCCATGCAAAGATGATGCACAACAATAAGTAAGTTGTCACTTTTGATATTCTGGATGATTACAGGATTATATAATGTAGGGATTTACTTGAAACCCGGGCAGTTGTTCGAATTTTGATATTCTGGTCTCCCGGGCGCCGCAATACTTATGAACACATTTCACTCCTCATTATACCCAGAACCAGGGTTATTATTGTTAATTAAAACCATAAAAAGTCATTATTATTGATAAGAAAAAATACAATTAAGGATGCATAAAATAAGAACTAAAATAATCTAAATGTAAAAAAAAAAAAAAAAAAAAAACTATATGGAAATATTTAATCAGAAAAAAAAAACAATTACTGCAAATTTAACTAAAAAATAAATCTAATTATAATATATTTTCAAATATTAACATAAACTACAATAGTAAGTAACACAGCCCAGGACCCCTTTTATTGTCCCACACATGAACATTGTAACAGGACACCTCTCTTTCACTCAGAAACTCTACACA
Organism: Ptychobarbus kaznakovi; assembly: GCA_027422405.1. NCBI lineage: Eukaryota > Metazoa > Chordata > Actinopteri > Cypriniformes > Cyprinidae > Ptychobarbus > Ptychobarbus kaznakovi. The sequence goes on along the minus strand of CM049812.1, from coordinate 953,657 downwards.
GAGACATAATTGAGCACTAGATGGCGCTCGTTCACCTTATTTTGCACAATTCACATTCTCAAGGACCTGTCCTGCACACAATCTGACAGTCCAATGTATTTTCAGGAACATTAGAGATGAAGTTAAAGTAATTATGCATGTGTGTCTAAGGTATCTATGCTCTTCAGACAACTGCAACTCCTTTTGGAGACTTCTTTAGTGGGACATGCTTTATTTTTAATTCTAGAAATGCAATACAGAAAGTTATGTAGAGATAATTTGATTAATTAAACATTCAGTAAATCCATATTCATAAGAGTTTTTGAGGGTGTGTTTACCGCGGAGGTAAGAAGTGAATAAGAAAGAGAAGACTCAGAAGGAAGACAGGCGGCCAGAGAAACCAGAGAGCTGGTCAAGGACCCGTTAGAGACACACCCACCATCTAGAGCTTTGCCGGCGTTGGTCAAACCAACCAGGTCGGAACTCTGTGATTGGTCGAGACAGAAGAAAAGAGAAGAAATGGGAGAGGAAAGATGGAATCAGAGGAAGTGTATGGAAAAGATTGGAGGACGGAGAGGGAAATATGTTCTTGTTGAGTAATATACTGGGACAGTGAGTTTACATTTGTAACTATAAAGAGAAAACCTCCATCAGACGACACAACAACACTGGACAAGTCAAATCCTGGCTGAACTTCCAGATGTTGCTCAGAGAGATGACAGTCAGCACCTGCAGGGACTCGCCCGGATCACCAACAACATTCCAGATCATCCCATCACCACACACAGCAAACATGGTCCAACACGTTTCCCTGAGAGATCGGGAAGAGCAGCCCCCATTCTATTCCGTCTGGGACATCCCGGAATGTAAGCATTCCACAGAGACTCAGAGGAGGGAGTGAGGAAGAGAGATAGAAAGAGAAAAAAAACCTTCCATATGGTTACGCACAGCACGCCCACACAAACGCACACACACACACACACACACAGAGGAGGGAGTGAGGAAGAGAAGATAGAACACATATGGTTCCACACACACACACACACACACAGCACACACATACACACTCACACACACACAACACACACACACACACACACACACACACACACACACACACACACACACACACACACAACACACAACACCCCCACACACCACACACACACACACACACACACACACACACACACACACACACACACACACACACACAACACACACACACAACCACACACACACACACACACACACACACACACACACACACACACACACACACACACACCACACACACACACACACACACCACACACAGCACACTTCCATGGTTCCACACACACACACACACACACACACACACACACACACGCTGAGGCATACACACACACAGACAGCGCACACACACACACACACCCACACACACACACACACAAGCACACACACACACACAACACACACACGCACACACACACGCACACACACCAAAGTGTTGAACTCTTTCTTTAGGCAAACCACACACACACACGCTCACATAAACATCATATTGCTTCTGCTCTGACCTCTAAGGTCAGGGGTCAAGAGCACAGAACATTCCGGGACCATTCCCAGATTCCGTTACCATGACAAACTAGTCCCTAAAACTCATCACCAGGGAAAAGAACTGCAAATAGCACCTAACATAATAACCAGTGTCTAGTTATATACTATTTTAGTGTTTATTTAGCTTTTATTTTTATATTTTCAGTATTCATTTTAATTTCAGTTTTAGTTATTTTATGTACTTTTGTAATTTTACTGTTTTTAAAATAATTATAATTATTTATAAATATGTAGCTATAATAATTATATTAATATTTATTTAAAATGTAAGCACTTTAATGAAAATGTGAAATACTGGCTCTTTGAAGACTCTCTGAAGTCCATTTTCAGTGTAGCAGTTTTTAAAAAGCCATATCTAAGAATAAATATAATAAATATATAAATACATTTTAAAATAATATAATAAATACATTTTATATAAAACTATATGTATATGTATGTATTTATTTACTTAAAAAATCAGTGAGGACAGAAAAACGATTAAATGCTGGAAACATTAGATGCCATGCCTGCTCAGGACATGCCGTACATTAGTATTTCTTCTAGATGATCTTATCAACAGTAGAATCTGAAATTCTAGACAAAATATCACAGTTCATACGGCATAATGAGACTCGTGCGGGAAGAGCTGAAAACCTCTGATCAAATCTCTCACTTTCTTCTTCGTATAAACAATGACACATTCTGAATGATCTCAAGCTTAATAAAACATTTTAAAAACTCCAGAGATAACAAGATCCTGTTCAATAATTCACCCAAATTTATGTCAAAAATCTCAATTTTGACAACCTAAACCACCTCTGATGCAATGAGTTATTAACAGAATCGTGTCAAATGCAGCTCTGGAAGTTATTGGTGGAATCAAACACAACTGGAGCCCAGTTACAGTCCTTGCACACTGAATCCAAAATATTCATAAGCGTTTTTTCGTATTCGTCATCCTTTCCTATCAAAATGCTTGCTATGGATGTAAAAACGCAGAAAATCGAACCTGACCGAGTTTTTTATGACAGATGAAAGTTTTGGAGGCAGTGTGTAAACGTGATTGATGTGAGACAACATGAGGTCTTATTAATTTTTGTTCGAAAACTTCATATGAGAATTTCAGACTCCGTGTGCAAAGACCTTTAGTCAGTAAAATAACATAATCCATGAGCACAGACCCAAACATTCGTTTTTATGCTACATGAAGATTAAACAGCATTTTGATAAGCTCTGGACTTAAACCTTAAACCCAGATAAACTGATAAATGAAGATTAGATAAGCTTTTAGACTTAAACTTTAATTCAGCTTCGGTTCTGGTTCCAAAAGTCCCAAAAAAAAAAATCCCAAAAGGGCAAAGTGGACTCACAAACTCCATAAGTCACATCTGAACAGTGCTTTAATAACCACCCCGGAGAGACGTGTGAAAAATAATCTCCAAAACACACAAGATGACCAGAACACACTGAAAACAGGTGATATATAAGCAAACCTACAATACACATAAAGGGCATTGTTCATAAAACATGAGGAGAAACACATTTCTGTCTATATTATTTGAGATTCTTTGTAAGAATGAATTTAACAGCACAGAAATGTATTCTGCTCAAGTATGACACTTTAATTAACTGTTAAAATTTGGATTAAAAAAATTGGATTACATTTAAAAAATTGGATTATTATAACCAATACATATCTGAAGAGAGAAGAAACAATCTTTTGTGATTGTTCACATGCATGTTACATTCCTGACTGCTCGACACTCACCACAGGCGTGGTCAAAGAGGCGTGGCCACTGAGGAAGGAGTTAGACACTGATAGGCTGAGACCAAGAGCAGGCTCCGCCTCCTCCGGAAGCCCAGCAGGAGGGAGAATTGAAAAAGAGGAAGAGGAGGATGAAGGAGGAGAAGAAGAAGAAGTGTAGGAGGCCTAGAGCGCAAGAGAGAAACATGGGACGGGAAGAAGAGACAGAGAAAAGAACAAAGGATGAAATCAGGTTAAAAAGAAAGAAAGGCAAAGTGAGTTAAATCAACTCAGCAGGAAAAAAGAAGAAAAAGATTCAAAGGCAACATGAAATGTAATGCTTTTACATTCTTTTTTAAATATATTCCATTATTAACATATCATGTAATTATGTATTTACATTTACTTTGTATTGCATGTTTAAAATATATTATATATATATTTCATGGATGTAATAACTTCTGTAAATAGGGTCAATTTGGATTTCCATGTTGCCTTTAAAAAATAAATTAACAGAAGAGAAGAAAAGACCACCAGAGGAGAAGAAAACGAACAAAAAATTATATATTAAAATGTATTAAAAAAGTATAAAACAAATAAAAAAATATATACGTTTTAATTATGAAAAAAAAAAAAATTGTATTATATAACTTTCATTTTTATATGGATTTTTATCTAAAAAAATTATAGGAAAGGTCTTTATATACATATAATTTATTTATGTAATTATTTGTATAGATTTGTATAAATTTGCAGCAGCAAAGAAATGAAGAGAATGTGAATTCAAGAGAAAGATGCTGCTGTGGCACAAATTTCCCACCGCATCTAATCGGTTACTATTCACAAAAAGCAGAAAGAAAACACAGTTATGTTCCAGTTGACTTTACAGTGACCCTGACGCGGTCACGTGTTACCTAATCTAAAGAAGCTCTGTTTGACCTCTGACCTCCAGGAGCTTAACCTCTGACCCCTCGGCTCACTGATAACACGCATGCACATGATCAGAGCTCACCAGCTGTCTCTGTTTGGGAGGAAGCGCTGGCGGAGGCACGGGTTCGTGGACGGAGTCCGAGCTGCTGTAGGAATCGTTGACGCCGTAAACCTCCTGAAAGCGCTTGTTCCGCCGCTGCTCGTAAATACTCTCGTTCTGAGGCGTCTGATAGAAGACGGACGGCAGCGGTTCAGAGTAATCCTCCACAAACTGCATGTACTGGAGGACTACAGAGAGAGAATTTATATTTCACAATACTGTATGAAAATGCAGAAAAATCATAGAAACAAACTGAAATAACATCATTACTTGCACTACAGCAATTACATGAGAAAGAGAGTGTTTTAGCATTTTGGTACCGAGAACTGACAGTAATTCATTGAAAAATATTAAAATGATCTGGCAGTGCATAAAATCTTGACATGGGCTTAATTTTCTAATGCAAAATATAATATTTCTATATGTGGTTTTGAAATCAGTGTTTATAATGAAGTTTTATTCTCTCCTGTAATAGTATTTTTTCAGTTTTATGTGCTTTATTGACATGACAAAAAGTGTACATTTTATTTCTAAATCAGCGCAAATAAAGCAAAATAAAAGTAAAAAAAAAATAAAATACAATTAATATATTATTTTTTATTTATTAAATATTATTATAAAATGTATTAAATTAAATCTTTATTTTGAAAACAAAATGTAACAAAAAATTTTGTATTAATACAAATATTTTTTAAATATAATATTTATGCAATGTAGAACTATAGGGATAAACCATTAAATGTGCAATTAAACATGCTTGATTTATATTTTTGTATCTCTCTCTCTATATAAAACAATAATATTTTATTATAATTTACATTTGAAGACATACAATAATACTATGTTGTATATACACTAGTCAACATTTGAAGAGGATCAAAACCTTTCATCAAAGTTTTCCTAAAACCAAAATGTGTTCTTGTCTTTGGACAACTTTGATGAACTTTGATCCACTTCAAATGTTGACTGTGTGTGTGTGTGTGTGTGTGTGTGTGTGTGTGTGTGTGTGAGTGTGTGTGTGTGTGAGTGTGTGTGTGTGTGTGTGTGAGTGTGTGTGTGTGTGTGTGTGTGTGTGTGTGTGTGTGTGTGTGTGTGTGTGTGTGTGTGTGAGTGTGTGTGTGTGTGTGTGTGTGATATGTGTGTGTGTGTGTGTGAATGTGTATGTGTGTTGTGTCGGTGGGTGATAAAGAGTGTGTGTGTGTGTGTGGAGTTATTGTGAGAGAATAGTTTGGAAATTGTGTGAGTTGACTGTAGTGGGTGGTGTATGTTGTGTGTAGGGTGATATAGGTTGTATAGTGTGTGTGTTGTGTGTGTGAAATGCTTAGTTGAATACTGTGTGTGTGTGAGTGTTGTGTGGGTTGTGTGGTGTGTGTGTGTGTGTGTGTGTGTGTGTAGTGTGAGTGTGTATATATATTGTGAGATTTTTCTATTTACAGTTATGAGAGAGAGTTTAAGGAGAACTGACAGGTTTAATTAATTTAATTGATAGACTTAATTTTAAAATATTGAATTAACTGATTAATTGATTTGGCAATACACAAAATCTTAAACGGCCCTTAAAAATAGGCTTAATTTTCTTATACAAAATATAATTTCTTATTAATTTGTTTTACGAAATCTGACCCAGACATGTTTCTGGACGGTATTTCAAGAGTATATATATATATATTCTCTTACTCTGTCTGCCCTTCTTCTCTGGCAGCGGCGGCGGGCTGTCGGTGTCGGTACAGCGCGAGAGCTCGTCTCTTCCGTTGACCTGCGGCAGCGGTGACGCCGGCGTCAGCAGCGGGAACGGCGGAGTCGGCTGCTCCTCTTCTGAAAGGTTATCGTAGTGCGATGGGAGGCGCTCGTAAAGAGGGTACGGCGATATGATCGGTGCCGACTGCCGCTTCTTCTGCGGGAGGGCGGGGGGAAGCACGCTATTGGTCTGTCCAGGTTTGAGGGGCGGGGTCCAGTACTCCAGGGAAGCCTGATTGGTGACGGGAGCACTGAAACGCGGGTGGGCGTGGCTTAATGACTGAGACTCCCCGTGGCATTCTGGGAGAGGGCTCAGACTGCTGCCAGTGCCCGTCGGAAAGGGTAAAGGCTCGGATACGGATAGATCCTGATGCAGGAAGTCGTAATCGGCATCGTATCCCTCTATAGACAAACAAAGAGAGGATCATATCCTGGGAAGTGTTCAAAAACCTTCAACTTTTATTCGTAATAGTGTTTGCATACCTAGAGTTTCACAGCTAGTGTTGCGAGAGCACTGGCCGCTGTCTCGCTCCACTGATGAGAGCTGCTCGTCAGACTTGCTGAGCTTTCCCAAACTGTTACAGGGAGAGAGACGAGGCGAATCCCCGCCGTATGACTGGCTCCCGCCGGAGAAACGCCTCTGGAGGAGATCCACGTCAAACTCCTGCTGCTTTAAACACAGATCATGGGACAAGAACTCACTTACCAAAAACTAGGTTTTTACACATCCATTGTTTTAAAATAATTCTCTGAATGTTCACTGTAATGACATGCAAAACTATTTTGAATGAAGTTTTGAATATGATTTTATTATTATATAAGGTTTTGAATTTTGCATGTCTTTATAATGAAGTTTAATGCTCACTTATTTAACATCTTTTTCAAAAATTTAACAAAAAATGAAATAAAAAGCAGTTTTATTATTTCAGTAATATTCAACAAAAAAAAAAGTATTACTTTTAATAACATGTTTTTTGTAATGAATGATGTCATAGACAATTTGGTCCTGAATGCTGATTGGTCAAAGCAGTCATGCTAAAATACATGACATAAAAATATCTATATTTTACTATTTTACTGCACAGCGCCACAACTACTGAACCTGCTAAGCAACAGCAGCTAAGCCAGCTAAGACCAGCAAAAAAAGATTTTTTTAGCAGGATAAAAACAGTTTTTTTATGTGTCCTTAGTATTTCTAAGTTACAGAGTTAACTCTGTTATTTATATTAGTATTTTATTTATTAATATTTAGAATTACTTTTATGTTAAAGTGAAATAAGTAATTTTGTTAACTGCTTTTTAAAATATTTTATTTTAATTTCACATTTACTGTAATTTAAGCATCTCGTCTAATCTATATATTTTTACATATTTTAGCTTGATTTCAACTAACAAAAATAGATTACCACTCAATATTACACACTTCACTTTCAAGTTAAGAAATCAGCATTACACTTATTGTTGTGGCTGAAAAATAATCAATAATCAGGATTAGGCACGGTGCCATCTCAGAGAGGTCGAAGGTCAAGGGTCGTGCTCAGGTGCTGTACCTGTCTCAGAGCTCCAGGAGGCAGGTTGAGACCACATGGGACTCGACTCATCGGCGCTACCACGGCAATACGTGTGGGGGAGGAGGCCGACTGTCGCTTCTTGGGAGGCAGAGCGGGCGGGCTACGGCACAGTATGCAGAAATATGCAAATGAGCTCACAAGTATGAAACAAACAATGTAACAAGGCCAAACGAAATGAGCACAGACAGTCCACACACAGTTAGTGAGGGTCTAGTCTGGAATTTAATTGGACACACACACACACACACACACACACACACACACACACACACACACACACACACACACACACACACACACACACACACACACACACACACACACACACACACACACACACACACACACACACACACACACACACACACACACACACACACACACACACACACACACACACACACAAAAGTAGCACAGCGGTGGAATGTGTTCAGATCTTGGGTTTCCCTGACAATTCGTTACACTTCAATGAAGCTCTAGCGGGTAACCATGGAAACATTAGAATAAACTAATCATAGAACTCCCAGTGGGAGGATGAGAGCGGGATGCAGCGCTAGTCAACAATCCTCACGGAATGCGCACAGGATTCCATTTGGAACTTTTGGAATAGTTTGAAAAAATATGTGAAGGATCCAAATGAGAATCAATTAGAATCTTCAAAAGATTGAATTAAATACAACTGAATAAACAGAAATTTGAACAGGAGTTCAAGAATGCTGTCAGACTACTGTACATTTACAATCTGTCATCATTTACCCTCAAGTTGTTCCAAACCTGTATCAGTTTTTTCTTTGAGCACAAAAGAAGATATTTTGAAAAATGTATGTTGATGGTAGCCATTGACTTCTATTGTATCCCCCCCCCCCTACTATGGAAGTCAATGGCTACCGTAAACTGTTTGGTTAACAACATTCTTTAAAAATATCTTCTTTTGTGCTCAAAGAAAAAACTCATACAGGTGTGAGGGCCAGTAAATGATAACATTTTAATTTGGGGGGAGCTAACCTTTTAATGGGTTTATTTTACAGTATTTGAAAAATCCAGAAAAATGATTTGATGTACTAAAGGAGAAATTTATCCCATTGAGAATTATGATATTCCTATTGGGAGTAAAACTAAAACTATAAAACATTGTCATTACTTGGAAAAAAAAAGTTAACTGAAAAAATAAATAAAATAAAAATAAATAAAACATAATTTCAGCCAGTTGACCAAGGTAAAATTTATCATCTTCATTTAATTATACTAAAATAATAAATTCATAAATTAATAAATCTATAAAAAACCTATATATACTAAAAATGACAGAAACACAACAAAATTACTAAAAAAATAATTAACATAAAATTAAACTATAAAAATGAAACAAAAAGCTGATTAAAAATATTAGTAAACCTATAATATTTTCAATGATACTTAAAAATTTGGTCAAGAAACAATTTTCACTCAGACATTGCTAGTAAATGTGATAAAACATTACAAAGAAATGGCAAGTAACATGTTGAATTAAACATGACATTTTGAACAATTAAAAACGCTGAAATAGTATTTTCGGTGAAAGATACAATATTACAACTTTTTACACTTATTTTCAGTGTGTGTTGTAAAATATGCCCATTAGGATCCTGCAAATGATTACAGAAATTCCATTCACATTCTTTTAGGATTTACAGACTAGTCCTCATTGGTCAGCCATGCAAATTCACTGCAATCAGGCTTTCCAATGATTGGCCGTCACTCGGCAACGTGCAATCCAATTGGACGCACACTGCCACACAAGCACATGCAGCTAAGTGCCGCCGTCCAATCAAGGAGGCCGAGGGGTGTAACTGTGTTGTGTCAAAATGCACACAGACGACACCATTGGCTAACGTACGTTTCCATCGCCGTGGCCCTCCGCTGCCCGGCAACAGGATCGGAGCACAACTGCATCCTGTTCCTGGCCCGGGACAACCAAACGATCACAGAGTACAGAGAAAGAGGATGAACAAACGATTCCGGAAAAATAACGCACAAAAATGGAGGAAAATGCAGAAAAGACAAAGATGTGTGATTGAAAGACATTGAGAGAAAACAGATACAGTGGTTGAAATAATTAACATGGTATATAACAAGCTAAACAGACATTAATTAGAGCTGATGCTATATTTCATTTTACGCAAAGTACAGTTCATTCGATATCTTACGCTGTGGGTTTAATAATGGCTGTTTCTTGATGCAAAATTATGCAAAAATTGAGTGCAGGTGGCTGATGGCCAATATAACACCATTATATATTCAAATATTAGAGACACACTGATAATAGGTTTGACATTTTTACAGATATTTACAGTATTCCACTTAATCAGTTATTTAATATTGGATTTTCTACTAACAATTAAAAAACAAATTCACACACTGAGAAACCACTGTGAAAACAAACAGCCTTGAATAAACTGACACTAAAATGGGTTCAATTACTTGTTTGCTGACGGTGCTCAATATTATTATTGTAAAGTAGGCTGTTCTACTTCAGAGGTTATTGATAATACATTTTTTCATAAATGCAGACAAAATGTAAAAACAGCTTTGCATATAGATAGTTCGACATTAAAAAAGGCTTTAAAATAACTTCACATGCTATAATTATTAATTAATATTATATAAAAATATAAATAAATTATTTGATTTAACAATGCAAAATAAAATGTACATTCAATTTGTTAATTAAATTAACATTTGTCATAATATTAACTGAATTTTCATATAAAAATAAAACTTGATATTGAAAATTTGAATCTGAAAAAAAAATCCCTAAATATCAGTCAATTTATTGGTGCATCATTAATAGAAAATGTACATGTAAACTAATTTCTATTTCAAAAACACAAAAATGATGAGAATTAAAAGTGACCTGCAGAAGTGTGAGATTTTGAATAAATTACAGCAAGTTTTCACTGATGTCCAATTAAATATGCGATGTACTCTTACTTGCGTAGATAGCTAACATGATTTCATACCCCCCCCCCCCCCACACACACACACACACACACTCTCATCATCAGATGGTAAAAATCAACTCACAACCATCCATATGTGACCTTTACGCGCAATTTTACTACTACGTGTCTCTAATCACAGACAAAAAGTAAACGGAAAAACAAACTTCTGCTTCGGAAGCCAAGCGTCACCGAGAGAGGATGCAGTTACATGAAGGTTGTGTGTGTGTGTGTGTGTGTGTGTGTGTGTGTGTGTTGTGTGTGTGTGTGTGTGTGTGTGTGTGTGTGTGTGTGTGTGTCGGATGTGTTCTCATTCATTCAAATATATTTAGATACTTGCTTGTGGAAAAAAGCAGGTTTAAGAATGAACATGACTCATCTGTGGGAAATTACCATCACTAAAGATACTACATACTGCAACTGCCTAGTACATGCTAATATACTTCCTCAGTATACACTAGAGCACACACTAAAGTACACTTGATGTTCACCCCATCAATGCATCCTACACACTACACAAATTTACCTTAATCTGTCAGCTGTAAAGGAAGCAGTGAGGTGTTAAATTAATTGGGACACAACCAATATGAAGGTCTGTTTGGAATGGCATGCTAAAATAACATTCAATATATATTTCTGTATGCATGGAATTCTTCAATGAGCTACTACATTTATCTAGAAAGCAATCCCACAATGCATCAAGCTCAATCTTTTGATTTCAAATGTGCAAAATCAGTGGCGGCTGGTGCTAAAAATTTTTGGGGGGGGCGCAAACAAACTGAAAGTACGGGCGATCTGGTCCAAGCTCCTTGATCCTTTTTTTTCTTCATCCGAACGCCTTGTGAACGGGTATTTTTGTAAAGATAAAACCGAATTTTCTTTCATCTGGAGATATTGCGCTTGCTTCCGCATTAATTAGTACCTGTCTGTCAACTGACGAGCTGCTGCTGAGTGGAATGAGAGTCGTTGAGAACGGTCCAATCACATGAGGCCAAACATATAAAAACAATATTGATTCGCTCTAACAACAAAAGTGGGAGGAGCCTGCGCCCCAAGGACAATTTGAAACAAGCCAATTAGAGCTTAGCCTCAAATCACATGCTTTTGAAAAGTTTGTGTACCTACATACACACTCATTAGTCCGGCGCCCCGCACACAAATATGAAAGAAATATAGTTTAGATTTTTTGATTTTCAATAAATTATAATATAATTAACAGTAGAATACTATGACTAAATTATTTTATTTAGTTAATATTTGCGATATATTTTTTACTTATTCTTAACATGTTAAAGGGGGCTAACTTGAAGGGGGGGCGGCGCCCCAGCCGCCACTGTGGAAAATAAACCCAAAAATAGTATTGACTTTTTTTAAGCAATGTTTTAAGAAACAATCAGTTTCTTTTTTAGTTTTCTGAACCCACAACAACTTTCATCTTTCTAAAGCCACGCCCCCTCACCTGTGCTCTGCCAGTTTAACTCCGGGTAGAGGAGGTTTGGGCGGAGCAACCTCTTCCTCTGACATGTCAGTCAAGCTGTCAGTGGGCGTGACAATGGGCGTGGTCTTACTCAGGATCGCCTTCTCTCGTTCAGTTAGAGGATTTTCACACACACTGAGATAGAGAGTCAAACATTAGTATCTGTCACTATGCAAAATAGGTCAATTCATATCGGCCTTTACGACTGTACCTCTCCGTTTTGGCCACAGGAAGCGCTGGTTTGCTGGGGGACGTCGGGGACGGTTGCTCCTGTTTCTCTATAGTGAGTTTCACCAGCTCCTGTTACAAACACACACCCCTGGGTTATAAATATGCCTGTGTTGTTTTAACCTCGTCACAAATGCACTTCTCATCCCCTCACCTTCACACCATCCAGCACAGCTTTGATCACTGTGGTGACGGTTGCCACAGTGTCCTTGTCGTCGAGGTCGATGCCCTCCAGCATCACCTGGTCGGACCAGCGAATGAGATTCGCCAAACTCTGACAGACGCGGTTATGACAGGAGGACACTGCCGAGCTGCGGTTAGAGAGACGGATTTTAATATAAGAGGGCTGCATGCAAATTACCATCGAAATACCATGTTAATATTGTTTTGTAGTGCAATGCTGGTACACTCACCTGTGCTGTATCCGAGCCTCTACTTGCATCAGAGGCAATATGGCCTCCAATACTTTACTAGCCGAACCAGGAAGCATCTGCAAAACTTTCGAATCGACGCTCATCTTGTCCACAATCGTCTTAAAGTAACGTAGAGCACTCACCACCTCCTTCTCCTGTTCCTCCAACCGACTCACCTTCTGTTGAGAGACAGCGTGGAAAGCTGATTTTTGAGGTGATAGAGTAGCAATAGACTTCATGTAGAGTTTAAACAGAGCAGTCATAGTGTTCAAATACAGCTAAGAAGCTGTGAATTTAAACTTTACAGACAGAGCGGCAACAGAGCTACTTTACAACTTAAAGAACACAGTTAATGTTTGCTGATAGAGCGGCACTAGAGTTACTGTAGAGTTGAGTGGTTATATAATTCATTTGTACTAATGCAGAGGGGCAGTAAGGTTACTGTGGAGTACTAAGGATGTAAAGTTGATGTTTACAGTGATAAGATAGAGAAGCAGTATAGAGAAGGAGCAGGAGTAACTTTACAGAGACAGAGCTTCAGTAGAGCTAATGTAGAATGTATAACTTCACAGACAGTTGCAAAAGGGTATAGAGTTAATGTGTACAGATGTAGAGTAGCAGGGGTACTGTAGAGTTTTGAGGGTGGAAAGTTCATGTTTAATGCGATAGAGAAGCAGTAGAGTTACTATAGAGTTTGGAAAAGTGTGGAAAATGTATATTTATTAATGTAGAGTTACAGTAGAACTCAAAGGGAGTGGATAGAGTTGCTCTACCTTGTTGACAGGTTTCTCTGGAGTCGTCGCCGCAGGCTCTGGCTGGAGCTGTTTGCTTTTCTTAGATGGAGTTCGTTTAATCTTCGGGGAATGAAATTTCATCAATTTCATTGTGAAAGAGGAGAGGTGAGACTTCTGGGATTCTGGAAAACAAGAACAAAAACAAAACAAAGGATAAGTTCACAAAACAAGCAAACAAAAGGAATAAAAGACAGTGATGCTTTTCATCAAAAAGTCTTGTGTCTGTCACAGACAATTCAGTTAATTTATTCTGGCTTCATCTCTGACAAACTCCCAGCAGTGTTCAGTTATCAGAGAGATGACGATACATTTAGAAGGACGAGCTGTCACTGAAAGAGGAGGGTGGGATATTTACAACCTGCAATCAATGTAAGATCAGAGTCATTTTATATCATTAAACTATACAAATAAACATACACAAGCCTTGCTGGCGATAAACATCACCAAACAAACGTTCTCCCACAGGCAATTACATAAACTAGAATCCCCGTCTGTGGGGTTTTATCATAATTGGAATTTTATGGGCCATAATTATAGAGAGAAAGAGAAAGAGACACTGCACACATAAGCAGCTGTTGTATTTCTGAATTTATCTCCCTGTTCAAAGACAGATCTGCTGTTAAAAAATACTCTCACATGAGATGCACAATTCCCATTCACCCACTGACACAAACTAAACAGCACAGCTCATTCAGAAATCATTATGAATATGACATCACAGCCCACATGCCCAGATTTACACAACAATCACGCAGTATTAGGACCTTCAGCCCATTGTGATAAACAACAGTGTGAAGTATGGCACTTTGTAGTGTTCATCTAATCGTAATAGTGGCCGGAATCTTAAAGGTACAGCAGCAAAACACTGTTTAAAGAGTGTAATTCCTTGCATTAACAAACAAAAGAGTCAAAGAGGGTAGAATATGGTTTAAAAAAAACTTTTTTTGGTGCAAGAAACCTAGACTAACATTCCAAAAATGAAAAAGATTATATTTAAAAATACTGTGAGTTTAAGTGTGTTAGTACGGAGACCCTGTTATCACACAAACTTTCTAAAACCGCATGCATGCACATTTGACCTCTTGACCCCTCTTGAGAAAAAACACTTGACACAACAGTGCGTGTGATTCTGGGGGGCAAAAACGCAGGAAATTACATGTCATGTGTGTGTTTTAGTGTGTATATTGACAGCCATTGTTGCAGAAAAGGGCTCTGCCTTTCCGTTCGGAGCGAGCTCAGAACAATGCCTTCTGGGTAAAACGGAAAAGTCGTATTGTAATTAACATGGGTGGAGCCATTAGACTCTAAAACACACACATACAACTCTTAATTACCCTCGCACGCGCACACACACACACACACACACACACACACACACAGTGGCCTGTAGACTGAAAGGAAAAGCAGTGGAGCGTAGGTAATGTAGTATTTTAACAGTAACCACCACTAAAATCCATACTACAGATCCATATTACACACCAGCACTCACCAGTCGATCTCTACAATACAATACTGAGCGTGTAAGTGGGTGTGTCACACAAAGATAATGTAGTTATGACTCAGACCTATTATTGTGCAATTAAAAGGATGATTTTACATGCAGTGATGACTAACAAACACTATTATTATAGTATCATTCATACACTATAAAGTTTTTGTTAAAATTACGAATTATTTTTTTAGTTCCATTGTCATTTAAAATATAAGTTTTAGTAATTTTGTTGCTTTTTTTAAAAGAAATGTGTATACAACGTTTTTTTTATATTTTATTATTTGGCAGTTCAGCTTAAAGGGGTGGTTGATTGCGATTTCACTTTTTTTAACATTAGTTAGTGTGTAATGTTGCTGTTTTGAGCATAAACAATATATTGCAGAGTTGCGGCGCTGAAAGTTCAATGCAAACGGAGATATCGTCTTTTAAAATTTGGAAGTTTAATGCTACAAAAACGACTGGTAAGGGACTACAACGAGTTACTTCCCAGGTTTGATACGTCACAAACCCAGATAATCCCCTGCCGGGAACATGTAAGAAGAGGGCGAGGCCATGCTGCGCTGCTTTAGAGAAGACGGAAGAGAAACTAGGATGCACGTAAACATCTATTCATTTGAATCGCGATTCTGTCTTCTAACGATTCTAATGGATTCACAAGTTTCAAAATCATTAAAGCAAGCGGTTCTAATACTGTTACTCGTGTCGGCCTGCATCTCTCCTCTCATTCAGATCATCAGATCAGCTCCAACAAACTGTTCCAATTATACACTTTTCACACAGCAATGAGAAGCATTTAAAATGGACACGCGTGTGGTTGCTGTGCTGTATTAAGCTTTAATCAGGATAAAACCGTATATTAAAAGCAAACAGAAGCAGTAGCACTTACAAATAGCAGCATATTTAAAAGTATGAGACAACAACAACAAAACATACATTAAGAGCCGTGCTTGCACAGGTTCTCTGCACGATCCTCTTCACTAATTATCCTCTGGGTCTCAATCGGGCTCAAATTGATAAGCATTATAGACAAACACCACTGTTTACATTCAACCGGAGCACATGCCACTGGGTGAGGGCGGACGTTTATACGTGCAGTAGAGGCGGTTTGCCAATCACAACACACTGAGCCAGCTAACCAATCTCAGCCCATCGCGTATTTCTGAAGGAGGAGCTTCATAAACCAGGAAATAATCGAGGCGTTTGTCAGAGAAGGGACAGGA
>CM049812.1:933010-937310 GCA_027422405.1 Ptychobarbus kaznakovi | reverse complement strand
AATGGTAAAAACAGTTTGGGTTCTAATTGGAACCTTCATGTTTTAGAATCTTCAGAGCATCTTCTCTGTAGAATTCTCCCTTGTGTTGTGACTTTGAAGTTCGATCTGGGCTGCTGTACCTGTGAGCATGTTGTGTGGGTTGGGTTTCTCGGGTGTAAAGAGAGCAGCAAACATCTGGCCGACTGATTGAAAGAGTCCTGTGGACCGCTTTCACCACTAATGAGCGTTTACTGCCTGGAAAACAAACCCACATCCACTACAAACACACAGACACACAAACATAGACGGACAAAAGGACAATGCACATAATGTACAATATAAGGAATCAAGGCTATTAGGGCTGGATGATATAACTATATATATATATATATATATTGAAAAGAAAATCGACTTACAAAATCAGCTTACACAGTGACTTACAAATGAGGACAATAGAAGCAATCAAAACCAACAAAAGAGCAATAATATGCAAGTGCTATCACAAGTCTCGGTTAGCCTAATGTAGTGCAGGTTGCAAGGTTTTTTCCCTATACACTCTAAAAAATGCTGGGTTAAATACAAACCAGTGCTGGGTGAAATATGGACAAACCCAGCTATTGGCTTGTTTTAAACCCAGCTGTTGAGTTAAACGTTTTACCCAACCACTGGGTCAAAACAACCTAATAGCTGGGTTTGTATAGCTGGGTTGTATTTAACCCAGCATTTTTTGAGTGTGTGTATATATATATATATATATTCAACCCCTAGAGATATTCAAGAAAATAAAAATAGTCACTTTGAATGATTTCCATTACTGACTATAAAAAACACTCTAAAATTCACTAATGAATGAATTTTTTGATTCAAAATCGAAGAAAAAAAACTACTAATAATATAATATAAAAAAAAAGTTAATCATTACACTTTATTTGCTCTGTCTTTACCTTACAAGGTACATGGAATAACCGTTTTCTAAAAGCAATAAGCCCCGTGAAGCCGTGGTTTACAGTGAATTTATAACAGCTAAGGGGGTTGTAGGCGTGCCGCTGTTATAAATTCACTGTAAACCACGGCTTCACGGGGCTTATTGCTTTAGCATGGAACTAATTGCTGGTTTTCAGATGGCTAGATGCTGCTGCTGTCTTACTGTAGATGGATGTCACATGCAGTCACAACAGCTTTTCTTCACACCCACAGGAAACATTATGTGCACATGACACACTTTTAAGTGATGAACTTCTCGCGCTAGTTTGGTGTTCAGACCTGTAACAAATAAAAGAAAGTGTTAAAGAACAACAGCAAAAGAACTTTTAAATCCCAAGTCATTTTTGAAGTGGTGACACTTATCAACACCTGCCTCAAGCCAAAAATCACTCAAAGTCTTTGTTTAAGATCTCAGCGTGCGTGTGGAGGAAGAGATCGGAGAGGTTTATAGCCAGAGAAAAGAAGCCAAACAAACAAATATGGTGAGTAATTACAGAAAACATGGACAAAACACAGTAGATTCCCCTTAGAATTCAACGAAAGATCAAACGTCTCCTTTGAACAATGTTAGACTGAAGAGAAGCACTATTAATAATATTCAAGCATATTTTGCAAAACCAAAACAGAGAAATCACAGAATATCCATCCTTATACAAATGTTTAACAGATGCAGGCTGTCACACATCAAAATTGATCTCGCTTTTGTTCTTCTTTAAAGGAATGTTCCGCTTCAATTAAACTGCTGTTGATCACAAAAGAAAATAATTGACTTTGGAAAAACAAACTAAATCACATTTACAGTAATGCACTTACAATGGCAGTTGGGAGGCTTTCAAAGCACAGATCTTAGGCATGCATTTTTCTTTAAATATTTACATTATTCCTCTATAGAAAAACGTTTGTCATTTTGAGCAGCAAAGTGCATAAATCATTCTTTTACTAATTGTCCAACTGTAATAAGTAAACTAACTTTATTTACAGTAAAATGTGACACTAATATTTTCCTGAAGATGCTTTGAAACTATCTATATATCTATCTATCTATCTATCTATCTAAAATAGATAACATAAAAATAAAACAATTCATAAACAGTATTTTGCACAGTTGCATCCATTTCTGGTATGCTTACACTTATAGTGCAGAAAATATTGTAATGCATTGTACTGTAAATGCAATATTGTAAATGCAACTTTTGATTTGACAAACTGATTTGAAATAATAGCATGTTTGTGTTCATGAAAGGCAGTACAAAATATGGTGTATAAATACTGTAAAAATGCACTACAGTATTTAAATAATATAACATTATGAATGAAAAAGATTATTATATCGTATAAGTGAATGAAATGTGATATTATTTCTTTGTATGCCATAATTTTTTTTTTTTGAATTGGTAAATAAAACAAATATTGCTCTATTACATTTTACATTAAAATACAATTTTTGTGTGTTATTTTATTATCCCTGATATTTTATAGCATTATAGTTTTTATTAACATTGTGTATGAGTATTTATTTGAATTATTATTCATTGTAATTTTAGGTTTGGTAATTTTGTTGTATTTGACATTTTTATTTTAGAATCTATTATTATTAAACCTGTTCTTTTTTCAGTTTAATTTCAATTTAATTTCAATTCAATTTAATACAAATATTGCCTTAGCAGCCTAGCTAAAATAAAACAAATTTGAAGTTTTATAAATTAAATTACATTTTATTTCAGTTTATTTACAAGTTTATTTACAAAGGTTTTTCATCGTTTTAGTTTTAGTTAACTATAATAACCTTAAAACAGAGCTGTTTTTGATATTCATGAAGTTATGGCCATGATAAAATGAGACTGGAGACAGAGAGAACGATGTGTGTGAGAGAGAAAGAGCGTGTGTGTGTGTGTGTGTGTGTGTGTGTGTGTGTGTGTGTGTGTGTGTGTGTGTGTGTGTGTGTGTGTGTGTGTGTGTGTGTGTGTGAGTTTGGCACTAGAGCAGGCGTGCTGGGATCTCCTGTGTCTACAGGAACAGCCGGAGGGCTGAGCGTGATGTCTTGATACAGCGATCTCACACACACACACACACGCACACGCGCGCGCACGCGCGCTGTGCTTAAACAGGTGCTTTAACAGCCTTAACACTCCCCAAACGACGGTGTTAGAGCCCTGGGCCGTTAGCAATCACACATGCCGTAAAGACTGATTGTTAATCGCAGTAAGCTGAAGCGTGGAAATGTGGGCTATGATGTCACGCTCACACACACTCACAGTAAGTGACAGTGATGGAGTGTGTGTTGTGTCTGAACAGCAGGGAACATCATTGATAAAAGACTGGAGTAATGCAGATGACTCGACAGGGGTCTGACACACACACACACACACACACACACACACACACACACACACACACACACACACACACACACACACACACACACACACACACACACACACACACACACACACACACACACACACACACACACACACACACACACACACACACACACACAACACACAACACACACACACACACCCACACACACACACACACACACCACACACACACACACACACACAACACCACACACACACACACACACACACACACACACACACACACACACACACACACACACACACACACACACACACACACACACAGAGCGGAACCACTCCAAAACCTGGTGAGCTGCCTTGATGTGTCCCCTACATAGGCAGCATCTTAACTAAAGAAATGGTGACTGATTTGGAACAGGCCACAAGACAGTCAGTGCTTCAAGCTATAAATGACTAATAAACAAGAAAATACACAGCATACACAAATATTGAATGCAATGGTTTATTTTAATAAGGTCAAACAAGTTTTTAGTCAATGCCTTTTCAACATTTATCTTTTTTAGCATATTTTTACTACTCTATTAAGGATAAATGTGATGCTGCCTTTGATTTTAGCCATCTTAGTATCTTTAAAAGGTCATTTCAGACTGTTTAGGGGAGTTTCGTGTCTGGAGTGCAGCTACAGCCCAGTATTCAGATGGGACGGGATTTACCACGTGAACTAAATTTGCATTTCACAGATGTACTTTGAGATTTTAATAATCTCACACAAATTTTTAAATCCTGTTTTTCTCATGCAAAAATTCTATTGATCTATCATCCATCCATCCATCCATCGTCTTTCGTCCTATCATCCTATCTATCCATCATCTATCATCCATATCCATCCATCCATCCATCCATCCGTTCTCCTATCCATCTATCCATCCATATCGTTCATCTATCGTTCTATCAATCATCCTCCATCTATCCATCCATCCATCCATCCATCCGTTATCTCCTATCCATCA
>CM049812.1:920510-928010 GCA_027422405.1 Ptychobarbus kaznakovi | reverse complement strand
CCATCCATCACTTTATCTATACATCCATCCATCATTCTATTATCCCATCCATCCAATCCATCTATTACCTTTTCATTCATCTGTCTATCCTTTCCTTCATCTATTATTCTATCCCTCCATCAGTGATTGGTGACCCAATGGAGCATCTGCACCAAATGATCCCGAACTGAACTCTTAAATCACTGAAACATGGAAGAGGTGTTTCAGCACTGCAACTTTAGTCTTAAAACAAGCAGCAAATGTCATCCAACTAAACATCTTAAACATTTCCTCATTATAGAAAAAGATCTGTCATGAAGAGTAAACTTACAGTGATGCCGGTCATGTTAATGAGAGAGATGTTTGCTGTCTGTCGTTAGTGGTGCGAAACAGAGCAAAGCCTGTTTCATCTTGCTCTGTTGAAAGAAACGATAAACCAATTACTTGACTTATCACTGGTGGCCAAACAACATAAAACAGATAATATTACATAATAAATGGTTACTATGGTAACAGCCTCAGTTAGACCCTAACGAGCGACGCCCCACAGTTCACGAGTTAAAGCTCCACCCACAGATGATGTCATAGTGTCAAAAAATAATAATTTACCAAATGGGACAACAATAAAATCTGTCTGTTGCCATATTTACCAAAGATGGGAAACAATTAAAGTTCTGTTGCCATATATCATTTATAAAGATGTCAGCTGGTAACAGGTTAAATTAAATTAAATTAAATGGCTGGTATAAGGTTAAAATAAAAAAATTCCATAAAATAAAATGCCACAAAAAGAGTAAATGTATATCTAGACATTTACCATTATTCACAGCAGTGTAAAATAAAATAAAATTAAATATTTCCAAGATTTGGAGTTCATTATAAAAACTAAGACGTCAAAACATTGCCCTTGTTCAATAGCAGTAAAAAAAAATATACATATTTTCTGTTACCCACTGTTTATGGAGGACACAACTGATATTATAAATTCAAAGCAATCCTACGCTGGTGATCTAGAATCAGTGCATGTTACTGCAGGACTCCTGAAGAACAAGTGTTTGTACTGTAAGTCACATAAGGTAATAACACAATCTAGCGGTAAAGATCTTTCTGAGGACACGTGTGTGTTGGGGATCTGTGGTTAAAGACAGCGTGAAATGGTCAGGGTCTGGGGAAAAGGCAACCGATCAATCATACGAGGACAGGCACTGATCCATTTATATCTCTCTGAGTAAGCAAAAACCAGCACACACTCAAACACAACCCTAGAGACACATAAACTAAACAAATACAAAGACCCTCTAAACAATGCAAACACATGCACATAATTAAACACAACACACATTCATGCACGCTCAAACACACACTCACAAACACGGGAGTTTCTGAAAGGCACCTCTAAATGTTCACATCGATTGGTGAAGCCAAATTCAGCCGAGTGGAAGAACTGGATGTTTAAAGAGAGAGTATTGGGTCATTTACTGTTCATGGACTGTACAAGGTCCAAGACGTCTGTGATCAGATCAGAAAAATGAACAAACATCGAAATACTGTATGTTAATTAACTCTAACTTGGACCAATAGGCAAGCACCAAAACCTCCCGAGCAGCTGTACAGGAACATAAACAAACACTCAGAACACCTGAAGAACTTCACAGCGATGCGTTACACTAAGACAAGACACTACACGCAGCAACATTGGGCTCAAGGCAGGTTCAGGGGTTTACTTTGTTTGTCACATAATAAATTATACAGGGTATAATCAAAAGTGAAATGTAGATCAAATCAGGTCCGCTCAGTGGGACAGTGCAAAGGAATACAAATTATATAAAAGTAACACCACACAAGAGCAGCATATATAATATAGGTAATAAAGAGTAATAAAGAGTATAAAGTGTGCAATAACAAGATGTGCAAGCACAAGTGTGCAAGCACAGTAAGTGTGCAAGCACAAGTAAGATGTGCAAAACAAGGTGTGCACTGCAAAGTGGGACTAGTAGGGCAGGTAGTAATATAACTAAGGCAGGCTTTTAACATGACACTTTTAAGCTAGACTGGCTGGTCTTTTCTTAGACTGGTGGAAAGAAAACAATTAGTTTCTTT
The DNA here is from genome assembly GCA_027422405.1 of Ptychobarbus kaznakovi. Taxonomy (NCBI): domain Eukaryota; kingdom Metazoa; phylum Chordata; class Actinopteri; order Cypriniformes; family Cyprinidae; genus Ptychobarbus; species Ptychobarbus kaznakovi. Next base: position 925,931 of record CM049812.1, on the reverse strand, counting down.
TATTAAACATTATATATTCGCATCTGTAGATTTCAATTATGATACATATCTTTAAACGTTTTTTCCTCCACTTCAGCAGCACTAACATTGACCATACTTTGTTTAATTCCTATTCTGAAGGTTTTATAGAGGGCTTTGTTCATATATAATTCACACTGAGTTATGTAACATTTTATTCCTAAAAACATGGTGAATGTTTTTTCTTCTCTTCAGGCTGATTTATATAGTAATAAAAAAAAAAGAGATATCCAAAATCCCTTCTGTATAAACCGTTACCTCTAATATCTCAACAAAATTAAACAAGAATATTAAACCTGGTTTTATCCAATGTTCAGATTTATGTTCTGGAAAGTATGCATATTAATTCATAATTAATTACATAATGCTCTCTTTTGCTTATTTAAAAATAATATTAGGAAGCTTGCAATGCAAAACAATCATATTAATGTACTGTAATTAATCATTAGTGAAGTATGGTGGCATCTATTTAAAACCCTCTGTGGTGTCTTGTCTTAAACATAACTTACATTTTATTATATCAAATAATAATCATAATTTCTAATCTAATACACAAAGATCTAGTTTCTATGTTACAGTCGTTCTTCTCTGCCTCTTTCTTATTCTCTAGGCATTTCCCCAAACCGTTTGCCTTCCTCTCTCTCTTTTGCCCTCTGTCTGTTTTAGAAGAACAATGTATCCGCGGTGAATAAATTAGTTTTACTTTGCAGCCCCCGGGGCTCTACATCCCATAATTATAAGTCTGTTGAGCATGGTAACCATGGTGATACACCGATGTGCTCTATGACAGAAGTGTGACAGCATTGTCCAAGTCTTCTGCTGCAACACAATCATTTGTGAGTAAACAGACCAAAATGTAAGTTATTATTTCTTTTATATAAATAAAAAGTAACCAAAATTTGTCATGCATAATTTACATTTACCAGATATACATTTATCAGTGCTATTTTAGTATAATTGAGACACTATTACATTTTTTATTCATATTTTGAATTGTTTTTTGTGTATTTTACACTTTCATTTTAGCTAAAGTTTCAGTTTTGTTGTTGTTTTTATGTCCATATAGTTATTTTTTTCAGTTTGTGTTTGTTATTTTAGTACTTCAAGTTAAAGTAAATGAAAACTATAAATACAAATTATAATTCAAAAGTAACAAAAAATGTTTATGGTTTTATTTCAATGGACTATAATAATATATTTTCTACAAATTCACTACAAGGTTTCCTTATAGCAGTGTAGAAAAATAAAGATGTGACACGTCCCCAGTTAGACTGCCTGTGTTTGCTGAACTTTGCTTACCCGAACATCCATTCTTCAGCCTTTATGATAACAACCTCAATAAAGATATCAAATCATGGACAAAACAGCTCATATTTCAGTTTTGACCCTTAGAAGTCTCTTGAGTTCACACGGGTCAGGAGCAAATCCTGACATCCCATTAAATCAAGACAAAACACTCAGTAAGATATTAGCAGAGCTCCATCACGCCTCATAAATATTGCCAAGACAGTTATTGTGATCAAAAGAGAGGAGATCAGCTGCTTGGTTTGATGGGGTCGTCCTAAACCATGCTATAATGTGCTGATGTATCAACAAGCTCTTTAAGATTGAAACAGAAATAAGCCTCTTATTACTTATAACTGACTCTATTTCAAGGGTGCCTGTGTTTCAAACGGTTGAGCAGAAACAAATTCTGGTCAAAATTAAAATAAATAGACTACGGCTGCATGATTAGGGGAAATAATCTAATTTTGTAAGTGTGATTTTTCTGATAGAAACTGTGACTGCGGTTTGTAAAAAGCTCCAGGTTTGTTGTTTAGGGCAGTGTTAGTTTAGTATCATTGAGATACTGTTATACTATTTAGTAAATATTTTGAATTAGATTTTACTTTTTATATTTTATGTTGCCATATTGTTTAGTAATTAAGTTAGTTTTATCGCTTTTATTAGTTTTTGTTGTTTTTAAATATGTCTATATAGTTTTATACATTTTTATTTCAGTTATTTTAGTACATTAAATTAAACTAATAAAAAAAAGAGAAATGCTGTCGGAGGTGTATGTATGTATGTATGTATGTTATATACACTCACTGCCACTTTATTAGTTTGCTAGGACCGGGTCGGACCCCTACACCTTGTAGGACCGGGTTTTTGTCTCAGAACTGCATAATTCTTTGTGACACAGATTCAAACAAGGTGTTGGAAACATTCCTCAGAGATTTTGGTCCATATTGACATGATAGCATCACACGTTGCTGCAGATTTGTCGGCTGCACATCCATGATGCGAATGATGCGTTTAACCGATGCTCAATTGGCACTAAGGGCCCAAAGTGTGCCAAGAAAATTATCCCCCACACCAATTACACCACCACGACCAGCCTGAAATGCATCCATGCTTTCATGTTCTTTATGCCAAATTCTGACCCTATCATCTGAATGCAGCAGAAACCGAGACTCATCAGACCAGGCAACGTTTTTTCCAATCTTCTATGGTCCAGTTTTGGTGATTCTGTGTGTATTGTAGCCTGCGTGTCCTGTTCTTATCTGACAGGAGCGGCACCCGGTGTGGTCTTCTGCTGCTGGAGCCCATCTGCTTCAGGGTTCGATGTGTTGTGTGGTCAGAGATGGTATTCTGCAGATCTGTTCTGTAACGAGTGGTTATTTGAGTTACTGTTGTCTTTCTATCATCTCTAACCAGTCTGTCCATTCTCCTCTGACCTCAACAAGGCATTTTCATCCACACAACTGCCGCTCACTGGATATTTTCTTTTTTGGACCATTCTCTGTAAACCCTAGGATGGTTGTGCGTGAAAAATCCCAGTAGATCAGCAGTTTCTGAAATACTCAGACCAGCCCGTCTGGCACAACAACCATTCCAGTTCAGTCACTTAAATCCCCTTTCTTCCCCGTTCTGATGCTCGGTTTGAACTTCAGCAAGTCGTCTTCACCACAGCTTAAAAATGCATTGAGTTACTGTCATGTAGATCGGCTGATTAGCAATTTGTGTTACCAAGCAATTGAACATATAGATATTAATATCTATATACACACAAATACACATACATACATTTTATTTCAATTAACACCTATTTTATTTCAACAGCAGAAATTATTTTAAATGTAGTTAACTATAATAACCCTGGTTTAGGTCTGCACAATTTTGACCAAACTATTGTAATTATATATCAATATAAATATATTATTCATCATCATTTATTTCACTGTAAATAAAAAGTTTTTAAGAATACATAATTATAACAAAACCTATGAAAAAATAATAATTTTACAATGAACAATAATAATAATCTGATTTTATAATGCTTGTGTGTACAGTGGCACACTTCACTCTGAAACAGGCAAAATGTTATATTTTGATTTGAGTTTTATTTTGATTAATCTTGCAGCCCTAATATTGTTTCCCTATTATTGCTCAAAATTAGGGTTAATGATTTAGACAAGCCCTTAACCCTAAGTATTAAACTGTTTTTGCTATGGACTTGACCCATCCAGAACATTGCAGCAAATGCATCACAACGTCAGCACACAAGCACTCAGAGCAACTTACCCACTGTATTGCAACGCACCCCCCACAACATCCCAGCATTGTATCTAGGATGCACCACTCACATTCTCTTCAGAAAAAGTCAAATCTCTTTCTTGTTCTCTTGCACAAACGCACACTACACGCTGCAGTATGAGGCCAGAATGTCAATTTTGAGATGTTTGTATAACGCTGTGTCAATCCTGAGTCAACACTTCATCTGCGAATCTACATCTACAGTCCTGAATAAAGGAGCACGCGCGCATCTCGATTCTGAGTGTGTGTGTGTGTGTGTGTGTGTGTATTACGCTTTGGTTGAGTTGGGAGTCCCGGAAGTTCAGGCAAGACATTGCAGGTCACGCACTAAAGCCCAAGACTCTTACCTGCATAAAATACTGATTTCTCTCCGGCATTTTAGACCTGCTGCATTGGAGTCTGATCTCGTGCTTTTTGTCAATTTTCAAATGTGTGTGTGTGTGTGAGAGATGAACAGAGTCAGGCCACAGTGGGGTGTGTTTGTGAAGGGTACACCTTCATGAAGGTCTGCCAAGCAGGAAACACACACACACACACACACACACACGCCGCACGCACACAACACACCACACACACACACACACACACACACACACACACACACACACACACACACACACACACACACACACACACACACACAACACACACACACACACACACACACACACACACACACACACACACACACACACACACACACACACACACACACACACACACACACACACACACAAGCAAAACTTCCACATCAATCATCAGCTTTCACTCTCCACATTTAAGCAAAGCTGAATTAAGTTAATTAAGAAAATACATATTTTTGTCCAGCTAACAAAAATACATACAAACCTGCAAATATATCTTAAAAATCAATCAATCAATCAATCAATCAGTCTGTCTGTCTGTCAGTCTACACTCTTAAAAAGAAAGGTGCTTCACGATGCCATAAAGAACCTTTAACATAAGAAGGTCTTTGCTCTTTGTGGCAAAAGAATGTTCTTCAGATTATAAAAGGTAAGAAAGAGAACCTTTGACTTCTTTTTCTTCTATGGCATCGCTGTAAAGAACATTTTAATCACCCTTATTTTTAAGAGTGTATATCCATCAGTATATCTATCTGTCTATTGCTCTCTCTGTTTCTCTCAATCATGCATAAGTCCTTAGCAACCACCTAACAACCACCCAGCAAAGACTTCCACCTTCAATCGACTGTATGTGTAACCCTGCTTGAGTAACCTTCAAACTGCAAACATAAGATTGGAATTCAATATACATCAAATAAAGGACACTTGCAAGGCTGTTTTCTTGACTTTAAGACAAGGTTTTGTCTAGTCTCAACAAACTCCTTTTCTAGCCAGACTTTAAATATACTGACTCCACTCTAGGTCAGTCTGAAAACAGGCCTCTCATATATGATGAGAATGTTTATTCATGGGAAAACAGTGAACGTTTGGACCAAAATGAACACAAGGGCATGACTAAAGTGCTATTTCCTACTAAACTCATGAATGTATGAATTAGCCTTCTGTGTGGTTTTTTCGGTTGAGTGGATGAGTGCGTTGTGGGCGTGTGAATGACGCCAACCGTAAGGCCTGAATCAGGCGGCGTCTGGCTGAACGGTGCATGTGTAAATGACTTCTGAAGCCTCCTACGCTCAACACACACAGACGCCAATGCAGGGGAGGGTTTTCTTCTTTTCAATGTCTTTTTGAGGCTTCCAAACTTTTAAAGACACAGTTCATCCCAAAAACCTGTGATAGTTTACTCACCCTGATGTCGTTCCAGAAGCACATGGCGTTTATCCTCTTTATCCTCCTGTGGAGC
>CM049812.1:900510-918010 GCA_027422405.1 Ptychobarbus kaznakovi | reverse complement strand
GCTCACACAGGCAGAAGAACCACAGGTGTAGTACATGGCATTACAGTTTTTCTCAGCCGCTTTGGTGCATTTCTCAATTTGTACAAACAGCGCCACACAATGGATTTCCAGCAAAAGCCTGTAACTTACTCAAAATCTTGAGTTCATGTCTCAAAAGTAAGTATTTATAACAAAGAACATATCAGTGCCATCAGAATGAAAAGTCGTTGTGTCATTGTTCATAAACAATATTGTTCATGTTGTCAATATAACAGTGCACTCTCTTAGTATTAACTGATGTAATCTAAATGGCAACAGTTTGTGTGACAGTCACTGTACTGAAATGCAGAAAGGCTGCACTTCTTATGCCATATATCCATTTCAAAAGTACAAAGCACTTTCCTGTACGTGGGATATTGGTTGTAAGAGACTGTTTCAAAATGTTTCAATTATTGAGGATATGGTCGATCTCCTAATATTTATCTGCACCCTTCAACCCGCCTCAGCCATTGTTAGGCCACGATTGACAGCATGATCCACAACAGTGGCCCTTATTTCATCTGATATGCTCCTCTGTCCTTGGCTTCTTCTGCCTCTTCCTCTGTACCCTTCCACCAAGCATCCTTACTCCTCTTCTTCCTCTCGGCTGTTGACCCGGATCGTTTCCTGGAGGTTCATCCATTGTCAGAATGTCTAGCTCTTGTGTTGTCCTCTGTCTATATATGCTTTCCAATTGAAGGTTGATGCTATTTTCATGCTAGGTTCAGGTATTTCAGAGAAGTGGTTTATACGGGTTGATCTATATTATCTTCATTAGTGAAAGTCAAGATTCACTTGGACAATTCATGGCAAATTTACAAAAAGTCTAATAGAAATGTGTGTAAAATATTTAATGACTTATATGATGAACTAATGACTTGAGGTTTTGAGGGTAAGACTATAGCACAGAGAACTACAAAGTACATTTTGAGCAACATGACATTAGCAACTGATAATGTAGGAAACCACAGACAAATGTACATAATCAATAGCATGAATGCTCCAAAGCAATTGCAACTTGTTCAAAAGAATGAGAATCTGCTTTCATGATGTGCTCAAGTGACTAGATGATGTGGAGGTTGAACAAGTAGTTTTGAAAATGTCATTTCTGATCTGAGAAATGCACCAAAGCGACTGAGAAAAACTAGCCTGACTACGTCAGACTTCGGACTTCTGCTCAATTTCAGTTCGCTTCTGTACTTCTGTCTACGAAGCAAAGCAAAGTAGCAGAGTTTGGTATTACCAGAGAAAAACTGTAACTAACTAACAAACCCAACATGTCAGTTTTCTCTATGCAACATAATACATACCATTAATAATTTAAACCCCCCACAAATATTTTATGTTTCTTGAAAACCTGTACATCTGCTATTTTAAAATAAATAAATAAACAAACAAACAAAAAAAAAAAAACAAAAACACTTATATTGATTATAATTGTACAAATGCAATGACATTAGGCATGTTTTCAAAAGCCATTGCATTAGTACTTTTTGAGGAACCGTACTGAAAATATAAAATCAAACTCTCAGACTGAAAAAGTGATCAATACTTTAAAAATATTTTCTTAAATGTTTTTTGCCAACACATTAGACATCAAGAACCATTTGGCTGTTATGGAATATTGTGCTTCTTTGAAGTAAAAAAAAAGTTATTGCTGTAACCTATACCGACCTTGAGCATTGAACAGCAAATATTGCACTGAGAGTTGCTCTATCAGCATTTCTGAATGAAAGTCCGAGGAAACAGAGAATCCGTTCAATAAAAGAGGAAGAAAGCGACCCGTCAGAGGCTTCCCCAAAAACAGGGAGGTCTGGAGAGAGTAAAGACGTGGATTCCCAGGAGCCTCGAGAGTGGGACGCTTCAGTTTCATCCCTCCATGAAGACAGTGGAACAGGGCCAGCCTGACTCAAACCAGCAGATAGTGATTGAGAGTGATGGTTAAATGGATTAGAGAGAGAGGGAGGGAGAGGAAGAGAGAGGGGAGGGAGATTTGCCATGAAGCTTTCTGCCCTTGAACACACAGGGCAAATCTGATCCAGTAAAGTAGACAGCACACGCACTACAAGTCCAGATTCTCACTTTTGGATACTTCACACATACACACACACAGCATCTCCCGGAGAAGTAGGGCACCGTCCTCCCCTGACAACCCGACGGAGTGTGCATTAAGAAACTCTCCGGCAGGGAGAGATAAAGATAAAAAACAAACACGGAAGAACCGCATCTTCGCTGCGGGAGGCGATGCCGTTTCCACACGGACCCAAGTCGAGCGCGCGGTGAGTCCATCTCAACTACTTCAGCGACCCGGATGAAACGAGCCTGTCAAGGCGTCTCACTTTTGATTTATGTTTGAAACGTCAAAAAGTTGTTTCTGCTCGAGTTCAAACGCAAAATCAGCCCTTTTACCGTTGAACGCGAGAGTGTGTTTTATCGCAGTTCCTCATCTTTAGTGGCGGGACGCGCGTGCGACACACCCCGCGCGTTTCCGTTCGCTCTGCAGAGGGAGGACCGATTTCAATCTGTTTTCTGACAGTAAACTAACGTTACCACAGTTTTTAACTTTAGTCACGACGGTTTTTTGTGACGGCGCGGATGTTGGATTACCTCCAGGGTGTGTATGAGGAACATCGACGCTTGTTTGAGGTGTTTTACAGTACAGTGTCAGCGAGGGGAACTTGTACGTTTTTACGTCAGGCAGAACGAAAATGTAATATTAAACCGTTTTAATTACTTTTCTATACTGTATTATCTCCAACACGATCAGATTGGTGTTAAATGAAGAGTTAAACACATCGGGAATGGTATTTAGGCGTTATGAAGACTAGTCAATTTGTTAATTATGAGGTAAAAACTGGTAGTTGTGGTTGCCATGTTGACGATACAATAATATATAATCGTTACAGTAAGATTGAATATTATAGTTCGACACTGTCCTTAACTCATATAACGTTACATTTACCAACCTACTTACTAATACACGACTTAAAGTTCGTCATAACTGGCCTCTCAAAGCCAAAGAAATGCATATATTCACTAAAATACATCTAAAACACAGTCTACTCAACATTAAATGCCCATAAAAGATAACAAAAACTTTTTAAACGAAACCTAAATGTTATGCATTGTGCTGGGAATTCTTAAAACGGCCATTTCCCCAAATAAATTATATTGCAGTTCTTACTTTTTATTCGAGAAACATTTAAATATCTTACGATAAAAGTGCATGCAATAAAGAGTTGAAAATATGTTTTGTTTACTGCAAAATTACATGCAAATATGATATTTTCTACCTGATCTGATTTAAAAATATTGTAATGTATTCAGGTTGATTCAGTCTATTCTTGAATTGAATAAAAGCAGATCCTACAATGCGAAGCACATGGTTACCTGATTTTTACAGGCTTTCATTGCATTTGCAACCTTAGAAATGGATGTCATCGCTATGCGTGTATCTGCTCATGTGAGACCCTTCCTCACTCCTCCCATTTCCCAATGGAAATTAAATGTAGTTCATTCATGAATCTATACCGTGCAATATTTAACATACAATCTCTGCATGGTAATATCTGCATGAGATATGTTGCACATCCCTTTTGCTTCTCTTCCTCGAAGTCCTGTCTTATATAATTTCTGTCTGTGAAGTGTGTGTGTGTGTGTGCATGTACCACGCATGTTCCTCACCCAAGACTCGTGTTGTATGTGAGATCAGCCATCTGTCCGGACTGGTGGCGGTTCACAGGATGACATCCAACGTCTGTTTAGGGGGGGTTTGGCAAATTAGACCATCAGCAGAAAGCAGCGCTAGAAAAAAACAGGCTGACATAAAGAGCTTGTGTACAAAAGAGCAGTGAAGTTAAACACTGAAATGTGTGGTGTTTGCTTTCAGGACCATGGACAGCAGCTGCTAAAGAGTGAAGGATGCAACCAGGCGGACATTTCTGAGCTTGGAAAAGGGGAAACTCACTTCATGTGACCTTCGGGACATAAATATGCTCTGCGGTGACGCAGTCCAGGAGCTGCTATGGATGTAGGTCCAAGTAGAAGCATCAGCACTTTAGACCCAACATATCAGGACAGTGTCCAAACACACAGAAGTAAGACAGAAGTCAATACACAAAACAATAAACTTGCTTTAAAAGACTTCCCCTCAACCTCATAACAACAAAACACTTTCATGCACATTTTATTTTTCTATATATCTGACTTTTTCCTTTTGGAGTAATGACCGTAGCGATGTTATGGGATGTTTTAACCTGACCACCGGCGCAGCTGTTCCATGTTAACACGTCCCACCTCTGAACCTACGGTGGTCCCTGTCCCGTTTCTCCGGACCCTCGGAAATCCCCTCTTATTCGCACGCCTGCCATGCGTGCATGCGCGGGACTCCTCTACCTGCTGGTGCACGTGCTGGCGAGAGCAAGAGGCCAGTATGACCAGTGCAAGTCTCTCGTGAGCATGGACGAAGGCGCTGTGTGGGAGCATTACGCGTGCCAACCCAAAGCCCAGGCCATGAAGGAGTACATGCGCATCCGTGTCGAGCCGCCGGGGGTCACCTGCGGCAATCCGCCGGAGAGATTCTGCACTCTGGTGAGTCCTCTGGAAAAAATTACTACTTTATTCTATGAGGATGTGTTAAATTGATCAAAAGTGACAGTAAAGACATTTATAGTGTTGAAAAAGATTTCAAAATTTCCACAAAAAATATAAAGCAGCAACTGTTTTCAACAGTGATAATAATCAGAAATGTTTCTTGAGCAGCAAATCAGAATATTAGAGTAATTTCTGAATATCATGTGACACTGAAGACTGGAGTAATGATGCTGAAAATTCAGCTTTCATCACAGAAAAAAAACATTTTTAAATATATTAAAATAGACAACAGTTATTTGAAATTGTAATAATATTTAATAATATTACAGTTTTTACTGTATTTTAGATCAAATAAATGCAGCCTTGGTGAGCAGAAGAGACTTTCAAAAACATTAAAACATATCACCAACCCAAACATATGAACGCAGGTGTTCTGAGAAATCAAACCTCAGGCTCTGTAAAATATATTGAAGTGTTCAAATCAACATTAACCCCAAAAACATATCAAATACCCACTTTGAAAATCCACCAGACATAGCACACCATCCGGGCTACTTTGGCCTGCTTTTGTCAACATGCTACTGTATGATCGGGGGACATATTAATTCCAATCTTGCATACTATTCAGGACAGACAGTGTGTGAAATGGGGAAGTAGGGTGTGATAAAAATATACAGCATGCTAATTCCTATTTCTCACAACCAGAAGTTTAAAGATTATGTGTCACATGGTCAGCAGGCTTGACAGAGATGCGTTTCTTCCTGCATGCTTTTTTTCAGCTCATTAGCCTGACAAATACAATTAAGTGATGTAACGTTTCCCAGTAGCTGTAACTCATTTGCCTATAAGCTGGTTAAGTGGGAGCTCATCATATTAAAGGAATAGTTCACCAAAAATGAAAATTTGTTGACAGCTTACCCACCCACTGGTTCATCCACGATGTAGGTGAGTTTTTTTCTTTAGCATCACATCACTTGCTCACCAATGGATGCTCTGCAGTGAATGGGTGCCGTCAGAATGAGAGTCCAAACAGCTGATAAAAACATCACAATACTCCACAAGTAATCCACACCACTCCAGTCCATCAGTTAACATCTTGAAAAGCCAAAAAATGCACCTTTGTAAGAAACAAATCAATCAATCATTAAGATGTTTTTGACTCCAAACCGTTGCTTCTGGTTAAAATAGGAGTCCATGATCCATAATATTGCTTTGTCCAGCTGAACTATTCCTTTAAGATTACTGCTTTACCAGTTGCACTTGTGCATTGAGTTTGCATCTTGCATCTGTATTATAAAATAAAACGAAATAAAATATGATTATTGTACAAAAGTGAGCTTGACTAACGAATTATACTAACTTTATAGAATCTAGAATACTTTATAGAAACCTCAGGCAGATGTTTCCAGATTGTTCCTCGATTAATTTTTTGACCACCAGCCATCGGCAAGTGCAAACTAAGCAGGAGGGCTCGTAGAACGATGCCAAACGGCGCCCATTATGGGGGCGGAGGTCTTGAAGCAGCGTTAATTTGATCGGGATGTGCCGCGCAGGTCACCGACCGCAGCAGAAAAAATGCAGCTGAGGTCAGCAGGCGTGGAGAGCAGAAGGCCGAGGTGTTGTTTACCCGCGTGGGTTTGTTGGCAGAGTCAGGCTCACAGGAACAGAGGACCGCGGAGGATGTCGAATGTCACGTCGCTTATAGCAGGGTCAGCAGGTTATTCTCAAGGGCAAGGAGGTCACGCGGTGCACCATAGCTTTTATTAAGTCAGATTTGGGAGGACAACATACAGAATCAAAAGATATTCCATCAGTCAGTTCTGTTCGTAAAAGAAAGTGTGATTGGTGCTTGCCTGTGCAAAAGTTGTGCAGCTGTAAATGTGACTGCACCTTTGGGAGGTTGTAGATGGTTGCTACGGTGTTGCTAGGTTGTTTCTTTCAGTCTGGTGCAGGGTTATTATAGTTAACTAAAACTAAAAAAATACCTGAAATAGAATTCATTCTCATTGTCATTTAGTTTAAGGTCTTGATGTAACAAATAAAATGTAATAACTAATTAAATCTACCAGTATAGACATTAAAAATTACAACAAAAAACACAACAAAATTACTACTAAAATTACTACTATTAAAATTAAAATATAAAAGCTTTACAAGTAAATTATGTTTAATGTTATTATTTAAATTATTTTATGTTTTTTAATTATTTATTTGTTAAATTAATTTAATTAAAAATACAAATTTAAAACTGTCTAAAATAATGTATATGTATATATATAGATATGGCTTGGGCCCATCCTTCAAATCAAGTCTGTATTATTTTTTCACCTGTTTAATACTTGAATTAAATGCTCAAACTCGAGTAAGAGCAACAGTACCAGTGATGCTTGACTTCGCAGAAGAAAGAAACAAGCAAAAGGTTGTGCAGGCTAAGAGAACAAGAGCATAAATACATACGAGTGTCAGGGGAAAAGAGGTAATACAACCCTGATTAAATTATCCAGACACTGCAATATCATGCACAAGCTCGTTCACTATGATTGTGCCTTTGCACTATGATGAAGCTGCTGATGGCAGTGATGCAGGAAAAAACACATACGGTTATTGGTCTCGCACGAGAGCCGGAAATGGACACAGCTCTCTCTCACACACTTAACAGTTTAATGTAAGGCTAAAGGAGACCCATTTCTCTTACTCGCTCTCACTCACACATTTACACAAACACTACTTAAAGGGACATGGTTCACACAAAAATCATAATTCTGTCATGATTTACTTAGACTTGACATGGAATATGGTGTTCAGATTATTTGTATGACTATGGAAAAGAACAGTGTGAAGTGAACATTCTGCAAAACATTGACAGAATTAAAATGTTTAGGTGCACTATTTCTTTAAATCATTTTTGGTTTAAGTAAGAATTATAATTTTCAGAGTAACTTTGCATGCCACAATATTGTCATCATTTACTTGTCATAAAACACAAAAGCAGATGGTTTGCAGAATGTTCACACTGTTATTTTCCATGGAGTGATGGTAAATGTGTACAAATGCTGCCAAGCTTAAAAATAAGCAAAAAACACCAAAAAAGTAGTCATACATAAAATTTGAGCGCCATATTCCAATAGGGAGTGAGTAAAAGATGGCAGAATTGTGATTTTTTTTGGGTGAATTATACCTTTACGTTTTGTTTGTGTAACTGTGGGTATGTATTAGTCTTGGTTTAATTAAGAATCAAATTAACTTGCATGTCATAATATTCAAACAAATCCATCCATGGGTAGTTCACCACAATTCTGTCTTCATTTACTCATCCTAATGCCTTGCCTAACATGGAATTTGTTGTTCAAATTGTATGCATCACTACTTTTATTAGGGTTGCACCGAATATTCGGCCACCGACAATTTTCGGCCGAGAATGGCTCAAAAGTGCATTTTCGTTTTTCGGCCGAAAGACTTTTATCACACCGAAACAATACGGCCGAAATGTTGTGATGACGCAAACAGAAACCGCGACCTGCACGTGCTTGTATGAAGCAACATGTCTGCGGTGTGGACGTATTTCAGTATATCTGAGAGACACACGGACAGCGATTTGCAAACATGTAATGCCGAAATTTCAAGAGGGGGTGCATCTGCAAAGATTCTCCACGGCGGTTTAATTTATCACTGAAATCCAAACATTCCATCGCTAACTGAATATGAGGAACGCGGCACAGAAAAGGAAAACACCTCCGAGCATGCCCACTCCGTCTGTGCGGACGCTTTTGAAAAGCAAGGAAGTTTCCCAGTGACATATGGGCTATGGCAGTCTTTGTTTTGAAACACTATTATGTTGAAGGACTACAGAAAAATATTGTTGTATCTTTAAGCAGTTGCACTTGTTCTGAATGCACTTTCTTGTAGTAGTCCTTCAGAGAAAAAAATAGATGCACTTGACCTAAATGCACTTTGTTCTGATGAGAGAACATTTAATTTACAACTTTCACGGCCAGTAGCCTGTACATATTATTTAATGTACACATGAGTGGGGTCAAGTTAAACATTTTAGTTTGAATTTTATTTTATACTGTCATTGTTGCAACTGTGCTAAAAAATATTTGCATAATTTGTAATTGATTTATTCTTGAAACTTTAATATTAATTTATGCAATTGCAATGACTGGATTTTAAAAGTTAGCACACACATATCAAAAAATGCAATGGTACAATAATTGGCATAATTTCTTTCGGTGTTTCGGTTTTCGGCCTTGGTTTCCTCTTTTGGGTCAAAAATTTTCATTTCGTGCACCCTAAATTTTATGGTGCTTTTTGGTAATTTGTTTTAAGCTTAACAGGGTTTTTCACTACTTTCATTCAATGTATGAAAAAGAACAGTGTGAATATTCTGCTAATTATCTGCTTTTGTGGTTTATCTTAAGCAAATCATTACAGAATTATCTTTTTTTGTAGAACTATCCCTTTAAATCCCCCAATATGGATTTGTTTGAATATCACACACACAAAATACACACACACACAACACACTGTACACACACACACACACACACACACACACACACACACACACACACACACACACACACACACACACACACACACACACACACACACACACACACACACACACACACACACACACACACACACACACACACACACACACACACACACACACACACACACACACACACACACACACACACACACACACACACACACACACACACACACACACACACAACACACACCCTTGAATTGTTGTGCCGGAGCTGGCCGCTAATGGACTGGCCTCTGGAATGTTCCTCAGGTCGTCCCGAGTGCTTTAATATTAATGGGGCTCTTAATGGTTCCGCAAGCAGACGTCCACAGTGCGCCCGAACGTTTTCCTTTTACATTCTAGACATGACGAGGTCGGGCAGCCTGGCACAGTCAGCACTTTACAGCAGACGGGATCCTCCCCAGCATCTCTCCTTCTAAGAAAATGACAAACGCAGATGACAGAGAAAAGCAGGGTGTAAACCGAGTACTGTTAACCGACAGCCAGGTTAAAGTTACTGAGAGCGTTAAAAAATTGCAACATCTTTGAAAATACAGTTTGTGCTATGAACATACAGTAAGTTTCAGCGCTCAGAACTTCCTCGCCAGTCCAAATAGAGCATCTATTAAAACTAAACATACAAAAATGTCTTGTTTCAAACTACCACAAAGTTCTGACGTCAGCTAGATGAACAATCAACACACGACTGTCCACGTTTACACATTAATGGCCCTTATTCACTGTCAAGAGACTCCCTTAAAAAAACATAACAAATCTTACTGATCCCAAACTTTTGAGCGGCAGTGTATATAATATGAATTTATAAATTAAATAATACACACACGTTATCTATACATAAATATCAGGGCTCCATAATGTGACTAAAACGGTTGCGACCAAAAATATGAATTTGGGAGTGAAGTTTTTGCTGAGGTCGCCACTGGCAACTATGTAGCCTATATTTACATTATGACTGTTTTGCGATCAGATCTGTTGTTATGTTCATGTATTAAACTGAGACGATGCGCATCAAAGTTTTAATAGAAAAAAAGAGTTTCAAACAGTCCCTAAAAAGCAATCAGCTGACTTGTCTTAAATTTTTTTAGGAAACTGTTGCCTTAAAATTATTAAGTAAATAAACATCATACATAATTAAAGAAATACATTAAGTGAACTTGACAATTCTGAATTACATTGACAAATACAAGTTTGAAAATGTGTTGAGTTCGCTTTTTATTTTAAGTTGGACTAACTTAAATGTATTAAATTGCAATTACTTAAGTGTACACTCAATGGCCAAGTGATGCTTATGGTCCATGATATTGCAGATTCTGTGTAATAAACAATTATTTGTGACTGTATATTTCAAGTTGGAAAAGACGTTTAGTTCCCACTTTAAGTGAACCTTAGTTCCCAGTTCATCTACAAGATGGATTAAAATGCTGATCAATTCAAGAAAAGATTAGACAAACACATGACGGTATGATTGAAATATCACAATGTAAAAAAAGAAAATGTGTTTATTCTGTGGCACCTAAAAATAGTTTGGGGCCTACGTTTTATTTTTTAGGAGCCAATGGCTCCTTACGCTATTTTTTTTTTTTGTCTACACACACACACACACACACACAGTAGTTTCACACACACACACAGCACACCCACAACACACACACAACACACACACACACACACACACCACACACACACACACACACACACACACACACACACTCACACACACACACACACACACACACCACACACACACACACACACCACACACACACACACACACACACACACACCCACACACACACACACACACACACACAACACACACACACACACACACACACACACACACACAACACACACACAACACACAGCACCCACACATCACACACACACACACACACACAGCGTGTTTTTGTGTCCATGCTTGCAGTGGCGTGTGTGTGTGCTTGTCCCAGTTTGTGCATGTTTCTGCCCAGGGTCCAAATTTAACACTCACTGAGCTGCATATGTGAGTAAAAATGACCTGTGCAGAGCTACTCCTCATTTTGCTGGTAAATAAAACTGCAACATAATGCATACTAACATCTGTCGAGACTCTAAACACTTAACACCGTATTAAATTTACTAGTGGAAAATATTTAAATACAATTTTTTCTGTTTAATGCCATGTGGTGACACATACTGTATGTGCAAATTTTCTCACTAAAATTAAAACGTGGAACATGTCTGTTCACGTTTATGTGACAGGGATACTCATCTGGCTTGTTTTGTAGAGTATATGATGCTGCAAATGAGACAATGACCTGCACTGTTTGTCACAATAAGGCAAGGAAAACGGCAAAATAATTCCTCTGTCATACACTCTTAAAAATAAATATTTATTGGCATCTATGGTTCCATTAAATGTATAATTCACCCAAAAAGGAAGATTTGCTGAAAATGTACTCCCCCTCAGGCCATGCAAGATGTAGATGAGTCTGTTTCTTCATCGCATTTGGAGAAATGTAGCATTGCATCACTTACTCACCAATGGATCCTCTGCAGTGAATGGGTGCCGTCAGAATGAGAGTCCAAGCAGCTGATTAAAACATCACAATAATCCACAAGTCATCTACACCAAAAGCTGCATGTTTGTAAGAAACAAATTCAATTAAGACGTTTTTAGCTTTAAACCATTGCTTCTGGCAAAAATATGAATCAATAATCCATAAGTTTCCTCCAGTGAAAAAGTCCACCTTCTTCTGTCCTCTTACATCAAACTGCACCCACATATTTGTTTAGAACAGTTTATGTAGGTTTGTGAACGGTGCTCCAACTTTTTCACTGGATAAAGTGATAGGATAGAGTTTTTTATTTATTGATTGATTTTTATTTTAGTAGGAAGCAATGGTTTGAAGTTAAAAATGTTATGATGGATTTGTTTCAAACACGCAGCTTTTCACTTCATAAAACATTAACTGATGGACTGGAGTGGTGTGGATTATTGTGAGGTATTTATCAGCTGCTTGGACTCTCGTTCTGACGGCACCCATTCACTACAGACGATACATTGCTGAGTAAGTGATGTGATGCTAAAGACATTTTCAGCCAATGTTCATTTTTTGTGAACTATTCCTTTAAGAACATCCACAGAATCTATCCATTGTACAAAGGGTTCCTTTATAGTGGTAAGATGTTCTTAAAATTGTTTAAATGTTCTTCACACTAAGAAAAAACTAATGGTTCTTGGAAGAAATGCTCACTGAAAGGTTCTTTAGAGAACCCAAAAATGATTCTTCTATGACATTGATGTGAATACACCCCCTTTTGAAAAACATGTAGTTTTTTTTAAGAGTGTAGGTAAAAATACCTATTTTTAATAAAAATAATGCAGAATACAGTTTCATGGCCAGTAATATTTATCGCTAGTAAATTTTCTCAGCAAAAAAAACATTCTTCTGAAAAATCCAAACACAATAACATTTCTCCATTCACAAACATCAATCACACACAACCACACACAACACACCATGACAGATGTGACAAAAGTTTACATTTGGACCCTGTGGCATGGTTTGTTTTCAAGTGCTTGATTCTTAGTTGGCTCATGTTGTCTGGCAAGAAAAAGCGAAAGAGAGAAAGACAGAGATCCCTAATGATGGGGGAATCACAGCTTAGTTCAGCGGAAAAAGGGAGCACACACACACACACACACACACACACACAACACAACACACACACACACAACACACTACACACAACACACACACACACACACACAACAAACACACACACACACACACACACACACACACACACACACACACACACACACACACACACAACACACACACAACACACACACACACCACACACACACACACACACACACACACACACACACACACACACACACACACACACACACACACATTAAGCATGTGTTGTTTATGCACACACCTCTCTGAAAGCACACAATCACGATGCACATGAAACAGTAAGACATGTCAATGTGTGAACGTGTGTATGAAAGTAAAAAACCCTCGTGCTACACAACAGTGCTCTTTGATTTAGAGGCACAAATGAGCCAGTGCTATAAATAGAAATGAGAGAGAGAGAGAGAAGCAGGAAGTGAAGAAGAACGAGGGGGAGGAAACAGGAAGAAGGGAGAAGAGATATAACAGAAGATAGAAAACAATGAGACTCTGCTAGAATAGAATACTAACATTATTTTACTGAACATACTGTATACTGCCTACTTTTTTAAACAGTAGCATGCTTCTTGTGAAAAAGAAGTGTGCTTAATTGCATTCAATGTGCACTTGTGGTGTAGCCTACTTCAAATCATAAAATAATATTTAATAAAAAATTTACTTGCAGATAATATAATATTAATTAAGTTTACTTAAAGGGAACACACTTCCATGTTTGTTTCTGTTGTACACCTTTTAAAAAATTAAATTTGTAATAATGTCCAATTTAAAATCCTTTTTATTAAAAGTACATATTTAAAGTTCATTTTAAAGAAATATTTGTAAATAATTTTTAGTAATGCTTTAATGAAGTACATTTACTTAGGTGTTGAGTAACATACTAAAGCACATGTAAAGTATTTGATTTATAATCTACTAAATGATAAGGACAATAGAAGTAATTATGAAATTACATGTAAGGCTATTTTCACACTTGGCATCTTGTTTGATATTATAATCCTATGGAGTAATCCGTGTTTTCAAAAAAGTCTTGAGCGCTTTTTAAAACGCCACCTTATTATATTATATAACGCGACCTTATTATAACGCGTCTTATTCTGCGGTTCAGAGCGTCTTTTCAAGTTGAAAAAAGTTGAAATTTTCTGGAAAAAAAGCTGCCCTTCGTCAGGATCCTTTTTGACAGCTGACCAATGACAAGCGAGTGCGAGTCTTTTCCATAACAACAAAAACCAACAAGAAAAAAGGAGAAGATAGCCAGTAGATAGATTGTACTAATCTCGAAGCACAAGGAGTTGTATGAAACCGTGCATCATCCATTTACATTTATGCATTTAGCAGACGCTTTTATCCACAGCGACTTACACTGCATTCAGGCTATACATTTTTTGTCAGTATGTCTCCAAGTCATCCAACTGGAGCTCCTGGACTAAACAAACGTTGTGAACCGACATTACTCTCCCCGTTAACTTCAAAAGCCAACATTTCTGCAGCAACAGCGCTGGGCTACCATTACAGCTGTTGTTATAGCAACAAAAGACGCCCTCGGCTGCTATTTGTAACCAAAACACTGCCCGCTTTTTATTTTACTAAAAAAGCGCTCGTCAACTTTTTCTAGTCAAAAAAGACACCAAGTGTGAACACGCACTACAGGTGTACTTCAGTCCTACATAAGTGGGTAAAAATGCACTCTTAACTACATTTAATATAATTATAAAATATATATTGTCATTTAATTGTAAATAACATGCAGTTTAGTGTTTGAAAACCTTCAGTTCACACTAAGCATATTTTATTATATTACTTCCATTATAAGTACTCTTTTTAAAAGCAAGCAAAAGTGCACTTTTTTTTCAAGGGATGTGCTGTTATCAACTATTTTTTCTCGTTAAATAATGCACAAAATCCCGGAAATTGAAGGTCAAGTTGAGTGCATTGCATCTACTGTTGTATAGTACTGTGCAATTTGGTAAAAGTAGTCATTTGGGTATTATAGTGCACACAGAAAATGTGCTTACTGTGCACAGTATACATACTACATACTGCAGAAAGAGAGCATGCTGATATGAACAGAAACAAAGGGAAAGAAGATGGCGTTCACCGAGTGAAAGCAGCTTGAGGTGGACAGAGAAAGACAATAGACAGCTGGCGCTAGAGTACTAGTTTAATAGGATCAATCTGTCGTTCTGTGTGTCTCGGCCTGATCTCACTGATGTCAGCGCTCAGCCATAAAGTTTCATGCTACAAACTGAACACTTTGAAGAGTTCTGGAGATCTAGAATAAAGGAATGAGATCATTATTACATGCTTTCCTGGAATACTTGATACAGAAAATATGGAAAAGTTTTCCATGCGATATATTTTCCATAAACCATTTCTGTATTCTTTGTTCTAAATTAACTCAGTTTAATAAAATAAGCAGCTGTAAAAAGGCACTAAACTAAAAAAATTTGAATTCATAGAAACATTTATGATCAACCTCAGAGCATAAAATAGCGTTGTCTGCATAATATTAGAAATACAGCAATATCACATATTCAGTCTGTCATCCCTGAAAATCATAATATCTATAACAAAAAAAAAAAGATTGATTACATGTTAGGTTGTATGAGATTACTAGTACTGTTCATCTTAAAACCCAGAATACTTACGTGAAGAACTACTATAAAGAAAGTTTCCAAAGCTTTGACCTTAGTTTTTCATTTCGAAAAGACGAATGTGTTTGCAAGCGCTTTCCGGCGCGCCAGAACTTTTATTAAAGAACAGCCTTTTCAGGTTTTGCCATCTTGTGCATTTTATCATGAAAAGTGGTTGCAGCGGATTTCTCTTTGTCTATATTTACACTTAATCACGACACACACCTGTACTGAAACACCAGGTGAGCGCCGCTGTTAGCAGTTCTGTTTGCTTCTTCATTAGTTTTATTTATTGTTTGCTATGCTTTTTATTTAGGTTAAATACAAAAATATATACTATATTATTATAATTTCATATATATATATAATATATATATATATTATAATTAGTGCTTTCAAGCGACATTGCATTCAAAATAAAAGTTTGTACAGAATATATGTGTGTGTTGTGTATATTTATTGTGTATAATATAATACACAATATACAGCATATATTTTGAAAATATTACGTATATAATTTTATTCATATGAATTAAATGATGCATTTTATAGCGCTTTAATTGTGTATTGTGTACACCCAAAGCACTAAAAGTGGGGGGAGGTTTTCAACCACCACCAGTTGCAGCATACTTGGATATACGACGAATGTCACAGGAAACGGCACCAGTGCGCTCACCACACACCAGCTACAGGTGGAGAGGAGAGAGAGTCATAGCACAAGTACTCACCACACACCAGTACAGGTAGAGGAGAGAGAGGTCATAGAGCCAATAAGTGTATTCGCTCACCACACACCAGCTACAGGTAGAGGAGAGAGAGACATAGAGCCAATATATGCGCTCACCACACACCAGCTACAGGTAGAGGAGAGAGAGTCAAAGAGCCGATATATATATATATATATAATATATATACGCTCACCACACACCAGCTACATAGAGGAGAGAGAGTAAGAGTAATCAATGTATGCGCTCACCACACACCAGATACAGGTGGAGAGGAGAGAGAGTCAGAGCCAATATACTCACCACACACCAGTACAGGTGGAGAGAGGAGAGAGAATAAACATCAAGTTATGCGCTCAAAAAGCTACAGGTGGAGAGGAGAGAGAGTCATAGAGCCAATCAAGTGTATGCGCTCACACACACCAGCTACAGGTGGAGAAGAGAGAGAGTAAGCCAATCAAGTTGCGCTCACCACACACCAGCTACAGGTGGAAGGAGAGAGAGTCATAGAGCCAATAGTGAGCTCACCACACACCAGTCAGGTAGGGAGGAGAGAGACTAGAGCCAATCAAAGGTATGCGCTCAACACACCAGTACAGGTGGAGAGGAGAGAGAGTAAGAAATCATATGCAATCACCACACACCAGCTACAGTGAAAGAGAGATCATAGAGTCAATCAAGTGTATGCGTCACCACACACCAGCTACAGGTGGAGAGGAGAGAGAGTCATAGAGCCAATCAAGTGTATGCGCTCCACCACACACCAGCTACAGGTGGAGAGGAGAGAGAGTCATAGAGTCTTGTGTATAGCGCTACCACACACCAGTACAGGTGGAGAGAGGAGAGAGAGTCATAGAGACATCAAGTGGATGCTCACCCACACACCAGCCGTTGGAGAGAGAGAGAGAGCATAGAGTCAATCAGTGTATGCGCTCACCACACACCAGCTACAGGTGGAGAGGAGAGAGAGTCAAAGCCAATCAAGTTGTTACACACACCAGCTACGGTAAAGAGAGAGACATAGAGCCAATCAAGTTTGTCTACCACACACCAGCTACAGGTGGAGAGGAGAGAGAGACATAAGCAATAAGTTTGTGCTAACCACACACCAGCTACAGGTAGAGAAGAGAGAGAGTATAGCCAATCAAGTTATGCGCTCACCACACACTAGCCATGAGAGAGGAGAGAGACAAGACCCAATAAGAGTATGCTCACCACACACCAGCAGGAGGAGAGGAGAGAGAGACATAGAGCCAATCAAGTGTATGCACTCACCACACACAG
>CM049812.1:880510-895510 GCA_027422405.1 Ptychobarbus kaznakovi | reverse complement strand
TTCAAAAGAAAAGCATTTATTTGAAATATAATTTTTTATTTATTATTATTTGTTTTTACATTTACTTTCAAATTAATATTTATTAAATACATTTGTTTATATTTAATGTGTTGCTGCTGAATACAAGTATTAATAAAAAAAATCTTACTGACCTGAAACATTGTAACTCTGCATAAATATGAAGTAATAGTAATTATAATATTAAGAATGATAAAAAAGATATATAAATTATTATATATATATATATAATTAGCATACATATATATATTAAATAACCATTATTTTAAATGATTATAATTAAGTTAAATTTGTGCTGTGGCATTTTTGTGATTAGATTGTTGTACATTAAAAACTATGTCTTTGTTTCTAACTTGAGAATGAATGGCTGTTAAAAGCTGAGCAATTATCCAAACTCACTTTGAAAACTGTCACTGTGTGCTATTCTTTGACTGGTACCAATTATCTGTTAACTAAATATTAAAGAGGTGAGAACAGATATTTAGCTGACAACAAAAAGTGTGAATAATGACAAAAGTATGAGCTGATAATCGTCCATCTGTAGTTCTTGGTTATACAGACGAGAAGTGTGAGTTTGAGCTAAACTAGATTCAGAGCTTCAGGAGCCGGAGCCGCTTTATCATTTTACCACCCCTCTTTATTCTCTCTCTGTCGTTCTCTTACATACACGCTCTTTGTTTTATCTCCCCTTTAATTTATTTTTTATTCTCTGTGTGCCTGGCTTCATAAATCAGATGATGTATTTCCCAAGATGCACCACGCGCTGTACAAGCTTCTCTTATGAGGCGTGTGTGTATGTCTTTATTAAGCAGCATTTGTGTATGTCGCGGCTCCTGTGAGACGGAGAACAAAACGAGGCGAGTGTTTATTTCTCTGTCGAGGTGTGAATCTGATATATCGACACAGATCCTGAATAGACAGATTCAAAGCCGTCATACCTGAACACAGCCGTCTCAGCGTGAACTATAGTTAGATGATCATCGTCTGCGTGATTTTATAAAGCGAGCTGATTGAATTGACCCAGATTTTTTATGTGTGTGTGTGTGTGTGTGTGTGTGTGTGTGTGTGTGTGTGTGTGTGTGTGTGCAGCAGAAGTTTGCACTCACAGATCAACACTCGCTGCAGTCTTTGCTTTTAATAAAATCCCACAAGTTCTTCACTGTAGTTTTACCATGACAAGTGTGTGTGTGTGTGTGTGTGTGTGTGTGTGTGTGTGTGTGTGTGTGTGTGTGTGTGTGTGTGTGTGTACGAGTGTGAGTTTACAATCTGTCTCCGCTCACAATCTCCCCTTTCTTTTTGTGTATTTGTTTGCATCTGTGCATCTCACACACTTTCTACCTGCTTCTGTTTTTGTCAATCAGTCAGTCACTGTTTCTATCTCTATCCCATCCTCTGTCAGAACACTGCCTGCGTATGTGAACAAGAAGTGCGCTTAATTGTGTTGAACACGTACATGTGCGGAACTTCAAAAAAGTATAATTAAAAAAAACTCTACTTGCAGATACTAAACAATTAAAGGGTTTATTCAGCCAAAAATAAAATTCTCTCATTAATTGCTCACCCTCATGTTATTCCAAACCTGTAAGACCTTTATTCATATTCTAAACACAAATTAAGATATGTTTGATGAAATCCAAGAACACTCCATAGACAGCAACACAACTGACATGTTCAAGGCCCAGAAAGGTAGTAAAGACATCATTAAAATACTCCGTGTGACATCGGTGGTCCAACCTTAATTTTAGGAAGCTACGGAAATACTTTTTGTGTGCAAGGAAAATAAAAATAACGACTTTATTCAACAATTCTTCTCTTCGGTGTTAGTTTTTGACGCAAGAGTACCAAGACACATGCATGTGCATTCTTCTGCTTGTAAACAAGGCGCAGCCTTGCACAGAAAAATGATTCTCGTAGCTTCATCACATTATGGTTGAACCACTGATGTCACATGGACTATTGTAATAATGTCTTCACGTTTCTGGGTCTGGAAACATTTCTGTGACATTGCTGTCTATGGAGGGTCAGAAAGCTCTCGCATTTCATCAAAATACACCTATTCATTTGTTTTCCGAAGATGAACGAAGGTCTTTTGGGTTTGGAATGACATGAGGGTGAGTAATTAATGACAGAATTTACATTTTTGGGTGAACTATACCCTTAAAAGCCATAGCCATTTTTGACGATTTCTAAACACTTAAATATACTTTTAAGTGCCTTTTGTAATAATGACAACAAAGTGTCCCTTTAAAGTGCATTTAAAACAAATCTTCTGTCATGCTTTAAAGACGTACACATATTTTGATGTGTTGACTAACATACTAAAGCACATGTGAAGTACTTCATTGTAATTTTAACTGTGGTGGGTAATTCAATATTACATTTAAGGTTAAGATATTTTAAATGTACAAAATTGCAACTTAAAATGAGTAATCACAAATATATTTAAATTCATGACTAATTTTAATAGATACATAAAATGTAATGAAAAAAATAAATATAAATAATAATAAAACAATACTGACGGAGACAGGGTTTGTTTCTCTCATTTGGTATATGTGTATATATATATATATATATGTTTGTATTATATCTATATTATATATATATACACAGTTATATTATATATATATGTATATATATATATTATATTATATGTATATATATATACACACAACACACACACACACACACACACACACCCACACACAACACACACACACACACACCACACACACACACACACATATACATACACACACACATATATATATATACACACATATATATACACACACACATATACATACACACACAGATATATATATACATACACACACAGATATATATATCTATCAGAGGTCGCGTTAACCGAAAATGTTCTGTCATTGATGGATTTTTTTTTAGCAGTGACGGAAAAATTTGACAGATTACATTGAGAGTGATCTATTGTAATTTACAACTGTATTTACCACCTCAAAAGAGCGCAAAAGAGAGCGGGATCATCAGTTCCAGAACAAAAATAAAAGTGTTATGAGTCTTTTGCTATACGTTATGAGTACCTTAAGCTACAGCGATATATCAGACCACATTAAAGAGCGCCAAAATTGTATTTATTGCTTGAATTTCATAATAAAATTGACAGAATTTGAAATCTGACACTTTTGTTTCATATCAAATGTAACAACTCGATTTATTGGATGGAAGGTGCATCTGTACGGTTTATTCATCAACTGAAAACTGCATCGATTGGGATTTAATAATCGATATTGGTTCATAAAAATGAGAATCTATTAAAATCGAGAAATATATTTTTTTTTACCCAGCCCTAGCATATTTTGTTGTTTATAGTGGCCTCCGCTGTCACTGTGGTGTTGAACATGAAAAATAACACATAATCAGTTAATTTGTTCTCATCATAAATAAATAAATCCATAAACCTATATGCTCGTCTTGTAGGTTCATTATTAAAAATGAAAATGAGAACAAAAATAGAAGCAATTAAATGTGTTATTATAGCTAAAATATGAAAATTTAAATGATGTGTAATATTAGATGATGGAATTTTTATGACCCTGTCCGTTAAAATGACGGAAAATGTTAAAGTCTAACACAACCTCTGATATATATGCATATAAAATTGTGAGATGTAAACACAGAACTCTGACATTTTTAGATATTGCAAGAAAAAATGTCCATATTATGAGATTAAAAAGTTGCAATTACAATATAATAGAAATTATAGTTAATTTTTTGGTTTTCCATAAATGCTCGTCAGTACATTCGACAGTAAACTTAAATCATATTTCAAAGACTAAAGAAGTAATTATGACATCGCATATAAAGACGCACTACTTAATTGGGTCAAAAAAGCACTCCTAAGTTCACCTAACTGCATTTATATTATTTAAACTATAATTCATTCTCATTCATTTGAAATGAACATGCAAGATTTATTTCCATAATAAGCACTCTTTTTAAATATATGCTTTCTATTCACAAGGGTGTCTCTGTCTCTCTGTCTGCAGGAGAATCCATACCTCTGCAGTGATGAATGTGACGCGTCTAACCCTGACCTGGCTCACCCGCCGCAGCTGATGCAGGACCGCGAGCGCAGCGGCCTCCTCACCTACTGGCAGACGGTCACGTGGCGGCGGTATCCCGAGCCTCTTCAGGCCAACATCACCCTGTCCTGGAACAAAACCCTCGAACTCACCGACGACATTCAGATCACCTTTGAATACGGCCGACCCACCGTCATGGTGCTGGAGAAGTCGCTCAATTTCGGCCGCACGTGGCAGCCCTATCAGTACTACGCTGACGACTGCGTGGATGCGTTCAACATGGCGCCGAGACGAGCACGCGATCTGACCGCGGCCAACGTCACGCGCGTCATCTGTACGGAGCAGTACTCACGCTGGGTCGGGTCCAAGAACGAGAAGGTGGTGCGTTTCGAGGTGCGTCCCCGCTTCGCCATCTTCGCCGGCCCGAGGTTGCTGAACATGGAAGGCCTGTACACGCGGATGGAGAGCATGAAGGGTTTACGAGATTTATTCACGTTCACCAATCTCAGGCTCCGCCTCCTCAGGCCCGCTCTCGGAGGAACGTACGTCCAGAGAGACAACCTGCTGAAATACTTCTACGCCATTTCTAACGTGGAGGTGCTGGCCAGGTGAGAACACACAAACTACAGCAGTAAACTACCAGCGTTAAAGGGTTAGTTGACCCAAAAATGAAAATTCTGTCATTAATTACTGCTGAAAGACCTTCGTTTGTCTTCGGAACACAAATTAAGTTGAGTTTAGGGGCGGGACTATTTGTTTGACTGACGGATGCTAGATGGGTTGAGGCTGGGGGTTGCATACTTCACTTTTAAATTAAGGTTTTGTTTTTAAAGATGCACTTAGCAATATTTGAAAAATGCTTTTGACCACAGTCTCAGACCGAGACCCAAAACACACTTGTAGCCAATCAGCAGTAAGGGGTGTGTCTAGTAATGATAGAGAGGAGAGAGCGCTCAATTTGAGTGCACAGGACTGATATTAGCAGATCGACTATAGATAGAGAAAGACGGCAGGTTAAAAAAAAGAGGAAAATATCGGAGGAACAAAACATTCAAAAAGGGTTATGATCAGGTACGAGGTAGGACCCGCGTAAATATCAGAGCAGCTTTCCAGCGGTGGAGAGAACTCAAGGAGCGGGAAGGCTTGGAAGCGGACACCGAGGTTGTGTTGTTTTTTCTTCTTGATAGGTGAATCACGTTGATTTTGCTTTGTTTCACACAAATTATCTGTGTTGGCTTTTGTTTGAATATGCTTGTGTCATCTTCGCTTGTTTCCGCGATCGTCGTTATGCCAGGGTTGTGTACGTACGCGAGGGGTGGAGATATCAAGACAGGGGTGAGGTCCTGTTGGGGTATGGGCGGGTTTGTTTTGGTGCTTTCAAATATCAACAATGTTAGGGAAAAAAAAATCGCTTAATGCACCTTTAATGCTTTTGCAGTTACAAATTTTAAAAAGTAACTTGAAAAAGTAAATATGTATGAATATTCTGAATATTGGTATTCATAGAATTTCTCATAAAACTCCCAACGGTTGTGATGTAATTAGGCTGTAGTCTGACGTGCTACATGTCTGCGGTTACAGTACTGTTTTTAGTTTCAATTCACTGTTAGTGCTAGCTGCACTGTGATTGGTTTGAGCCGCTTTAATTTGCATTTGTTCCTCATTAGAAACCTTTATAAATATGTTGTTTACAAAGAGAAGTTTCAGTGCCACATAATCCTTCAGAAATCATTCTAATATGCTGACGAAAATTTGATTATTATCAATGGTTTACAACAGTTTTGCTGCTTAATATTTTTGTGGAAACAAATGATACCACTCAAGCATTTGTATTAGATTTAAAAAAAGAGAGAAATTAATAATTGTATTCATGCACAAAGTGATAAAGTGAGTGAAGACATTTAAAATTATTTATATTTAATAAATGCACATAACAAATTTAATTAATATATTTACAAATGCAAATACATGCTATTCATTAAACTTTATA
Organism: Ptychobarbus kaznakovi; assembly: GCA_027422405.1. Taxonomy (NCBI): domain Eukaryota; kingdom Metazoa; phylum Chordata; class Actinopteri; order Cypriniformes; family Cyprinidae; genus Ptychobarbus; species Ptychobarbus kaznakovi. The sequence continues at coordinate 889,441 of CM049812.1, read as the reverse complement.
TTTATCAAAAAATTTGGAAAATAAAGTCCATCACCATTTCCACACAAAATATGAAGCAAGCAATTGTTTTCAACATTGATAATAATCAGAAATGTTTCTTGAGTCAAATAAATTGAAACGATTTCTAATGATTTCACACTGAAACTGGACACTGGAGTGATGATGAAGAAAGTCTACTTTGCAACAGGAATAACATTACATTTTTATAATACATTAAAAATTGAAATTTTTTTAAATTTTTAAAAATCAATTTTACATATTGCTGTTTTTTTGTTGTTTTATTTAATCAAATAAATTAAGCCACTTAACAGAAGATATTATTTCAAATCAATTATTTCAAACTTTTGCTACTTTAAAACTAACAATTCTATAACTATATACTTTACAATAATATATTATAGTTAATAATATATAGTTATCATTTAAGTGCATTTTTTTACAATTAGATAATTATAAGATATATATTTTTAAATGTTTAAAATATAATTTTAGTTTGTTATAAAGTTGGGGCGTGGCTTGTGGGCGTGGGCGTGGGCGTGGCTTGGGGCACAATTTTCCTTCTTTTTTGTCCTCTAGGTCACATATAATGATATTTATATATATACCACACACACATATACATATATATATTATACAGAACCACGACGCCGCACGCGCGCACGACGCACGCAGCAGCCGCACGCACACACACACACACACACAACACAAACACAACCTGACCAACATTTCTTCATATTATCACGTTTATTCAATACTTAATTCTGTTCTGTGTCAGAACAAATCTGTGCTAATTTTATAGTAAAAAGTTCACCAAAAATTATACAGTCACATTATATAATACACAATTTTAGCAACTAAAGAAAAAGTCTGTGCTGTTAAAGGTCACTTAAGCAAAACATGCTCTGGTCAAAGTATCTGAATAATTTTGTTGTCCCAAATTTTAATACATTTTACTGGTAGTCCACTCTATGAACAATTTTTGGGTATAATATTTCACAGTTCACTTTATTTTGGTCACTTACATAAATGAACTATGGTGTCCTGTACCCACGAGTAAAACAATGTCAAAAATTATATCTGGTGTCCGAATAATTTTGGTTTGACTGTATATATAACACACACAATGATTAATATTTTCAAATAATACGTTTTATTTTTTTTTATGCAACCCGCTATTCCCATCACGTCCACATAGAACGGATTACTGTGTGTTCACTTACTCGGTATTAGATGACTAATCTACCCCATGCTTCATTGTGAGTCAGGCCAATTATTATCCATAAAGTATTTGGAGCAACTCATCTAATCAGATTGTGTTGTGTATTATTATAGAGGCAAATGCATGCTTGTAATCATAGGGCATGTTATCATAACCAATAACTATTCAAACCATCAGGAGGCGAACAAATGATCTGCAATAATGCTGGAGTCATTACTGGAACAGATATTGACTGTTGTAATGATATAAACGAGACACTGAGGTCTGGGCTGTAATCGAATATGATAACAATAATCCTGTCTTACAGATCCAACCATGATGGCTACTGTGTTAAAGGAATAGTTCACATTTATAATTAAATACAGATGAAATAAAAAATATATCTATAAATAAATAAACTATTAAATAATATACTTTCTCTCTCTCTCTTTCTCTATAAAAGATGTAAATAAAAAAAATATGAAAACATTTTACCATATCTTGTGACTAAAGTTAACTAAATTAAAACATAAAAAACATATTTCATTAAATAAAATAAAATTTACCTGAAATAAAATGTAGAGAAATAACAACAACCCTTACACTTTTTCAACTTTTATCATTTTTAAGTAATAAAATAACTAAAAACTATAACTGAAATAAAAAGTAGACTTATGAAAAACAATGCAAATGACAACATACAACAAAATTAACAAAACTAACAAAGCTGTAGAAATGCGTCCTCTTCGTATGAGATATGAAAGCACATCACAGACAGACAACAGTGAACATTAATGAATGTAGAAGTGAGCGAGCTTCACACGAGAACACGAGTCAGATCACAGCACACACAGAGAGAGCGGTGCCTATGGGCCGCCCAGATCAAATCTCAAATCTTCTGTTTCCTGCACCAAAAACATGAGGATTTAACTATGCCAAAATATGGAAATCAAAACTGAGAGTACTGGCTCTTTCCATGAAGAGGGCACAACGGGACGTGCTGTTGTACTGTTAAAGCATTAGGGGCACAAATCACATAGTAATGCACTTTATATGTTTGATAAACTACCATATACCATAAATTTAATGTAGCATACAAATAGTTCGTTTTAAACGCATTAGGTCTAAAATCCCCTTTTAAATGCATATTCTGGCCTGTCCAGCCAGTGTCATAATTTACATATTTATTTAATTTATGCATTTAGCAGACGCTTTTATCAAATACTTGCAATAATAATGTTTTTGTCAATACAAAAACCCACAACCTTTTGCGCTGCTAATGTTCATCAATTACTACAAACAGAAAACATAAGTTATTGTATTGAAAATAAATATTATTTAATAATGATTAAAAATTATAGTATTATAAATTATTAAAAAAATGTAAATAATATTAAATAATAATTGTTATTATTAACATTATTGTTAACCCTGTTGTCAAGCTGTTATATTAATACATAAATACATTTAAGAATTTCCTGTCATTAATGTTTCTTTTTAAATAAAATATTTAAAAAAAATATATATAAAAAATTGTAACTACAATTTAAAGTAATTTAGGCCAAAATTTGTATCCTGTTCATGAAATGTGGCAACTACAATCTTATTGAATTACATATTCATATTAGCCAAAATGTGTATTACGTGAAGATGAAAGCGTCTGTCTGTGGTGTTAGATCACACTCAGATCTATATTACAGTCTCAGTATATATGATGAGCACATGAATACTGAGAGTGCGTGTTTATTGTAAGATTTATGGATTGTCATTTCTGCTCAGAGAGGATTTAGACATCTGTATTAAGATACACTTCACTGCACTTGACTTTCACTCTTACTATCAAGCGTGATGAGCGCGCACGCCACACACACACACGCGCGCACGCACACACACACACACACACACACACACACACACACACACACACACACACACACACACACACACACACACACACACACACACACACACACACACACACACACACACACACACACACACACACACACACACACACACACACACACACACGTTACACAAAGTAGGAAGTACACTCCTGACATGTGCAGTTCTACATGACAGTGACTGATGACATGTGTGAGTCATTGGTGAGATGTTTCCTGTAGTATTTAGTCATAAATAGAGCCATTTAAACACACTGATGCACGTACCCACACCACACACACACACACACACACACACACACACACACACACACACACACACACACACACACACAATCTCTTTGGTAACACAATCTGATCAATAAGTTATTCTTAGTCTGAGACTGGGTAAGATACGGCTGACGGCTCTCGATCGATCACAGCAAGTGTGTGTGTGTGTGTTGTGTTTTCTTAAGCAGACTGTAGTGTATGTGTGTGTTTTGTGTGAGCGAGTGCATGTTATAGGAGCCAGAGCAGTTTTTTCCTCAAGGTTTTCCTGGTTTTCCATTTTGGTCTCGTGCTGATTAAAGGAATAATTTACAAAAAAATTATAATTCTGTCATTTACTCACCCTCATGTCTAATACAAAAAGCGAATGTTTAAAAAACAACAACAATAATCTAATAAACTAATGCATTGAAGTGAATAAACATATACAAAAATAATAAAAGTGACAAAGAAAATCTGCGAAAAATTCTAAAACTAAAGTGATCAAAATGTATAAAAATGACACCAAATACAATAACAGTATCAGCGATACTAAAATGACACCGTTCACAGTACCTCACTAAACCTGCAGATGTTTACACACAAGAGCTGAAATGTACAGTCAGCTGGTTATTCTCACAGATTTAACAAGATCAGGTGTCTTGTATGACCCTGAAGGGATTTCTTCTGCATTAATGAGCAGCTGACTGTACTTTCTTCTGCTTGTTACACGGATGCTTACCAAACAAATAGATAAATGCACATAAAATATTGATTTGAGTATTGAATATTGAAACTACCACATCTACTGAATGTAGGAAATCAGTTCAATTACACAGTCTAGTGTCATTATACATAAACATTTAACAGCAGAATGCTGCGACTGACCAATCAAAATACAGTATTTCAGAATGTCATGTAATAAAAGTCATAATTTAGTGGTACACCGCTGTATTTCACACTGATCAGCACAAAACTGAGAAGCTTTGTGAAATATCTGTAATGAGGAGGAGACCAGAGGATTTAGATGAAGCTGCAATGAGGTGATTTAGACCGAATAAAAGAGAGCAAACATTATCTTAAAGGAGACATATCCTACACTTTTCCCTGAAATATTGTGTCTTACACAGCATCTCTGTCCCCTGTCCACTTACTGTATGTCACTCAAAATGTCTCACATCTGAAACATAATTACGTTCCCCCCCGACCCTTAGAATTAAACAGGCTGCTTTTGCTACTGTAGCTTTAAGAGGTTTATATGTAAATGACTGATTAACTTCTGTGTACAGGTGTAGTTTACATGGCAGGTCAAGAAATTCAGAATGTAAAGGTCAGATATTAATATGTTAATGTAGGCAGACATTTTGCAATAATAGGCGGTCACATTGTCACAATTATGAACATTTTAGAACTTTAGAAATTTTTATTTCAAAAGAAAAGGATCAGAAATGTCATATAATAGTAATGTACCGAAATCCATTTTTTACTGAAATTAAAGTTTAATGTTTATTTAATAATGCATTAATCAAATCTGTTTAAAAATCAAGACTGAAATAAAAACTCTTAGTCATGTATAACGATTGAATTGCCCAAAAGACAGGATTTTATATCAACTTTTAAAATTATGTATTGATTTGTTGCTGAAATATTAATATTTAAACGGTGGCTGTAATAAAAAAAAAAAATGTATGACAGATTTATTCAGACATAAATTATATAAAGGAATAAATTAATCAAATTTGTTTAAAAAGCAACACTGAAATATTTGGTTTTATCATATATAAGTGTAAATGCACGTACCTCAGATTTTTATGTCACCGTTTAAATTATATTTGTTTATATTCATTTTAATTATATTTGTTGTTGAAATATAAATATTAAAATGTAATACTAGTTTTCGTGACAAATTCATTCAAACAAATAATGAAGACAACAGGTTAAGTAAAAATGTAACAAATATGCCATTTAGCAAAAAAAAAGATTTTCTAGCTAACTAACAATATTATGATCATTGAAGGGCAATATGTAATGAATAACGCTATGTTTAAATATATAATAAATATATAATATAGGGCATGTATCTAGAAAAATGTACAATATTATAGTGTAATGTAATAATGTTACATGACTTTGTTTACAAGCTGTTTTATTGACGTCTTTCTGCGGTTAAAATGCACCATCGGAGAAGCGCTAATTAAATACAACCGTTTTGGTAAAAAAAAAAAATCGGTCAAATCTGAAAATTAATTTTTATAGCTGAATCGTTTTGGCCGCAGCATCGCTCAAATTAATGTAAAGCTTGTAACAGGAATAGAATAAAACTAAAAGTTCAAGATCAAGCTGAATTATTCATCTGCTGTAGTTCTTTTTACGTTAATTAATATTGTTTTGTCAAGAGTACCTAAATATATCAAGAGCCAACACCTGATGTAGAGTAACACACACACACACACACACACACCATATATATATATATATATAGGTGTAAGAGCGACTGTGACAGCCACAGGTCGCCAATGAATAATCTGCACTCTCAAAGCTCTGGAGTGCTGACTAGTGTCAGTATGAGAGATCACACACACACACACACACACGCACGCACGCACGCTCACACACACACACACACACACACACACACACACACACACACACACACACACACACACACACACACACACACACACACACACACACACACACACACACACACACACACACACACACACACACACACACACACACACGCCGCAGCTGCTACAGGCGTAACACAGTGTGACTTTGTGAAAAGCCAGGATGACTGTCTCTGAGTTATAACTATAGCTGGGTGCTTTCCCCGAAGGGCGTAAGAAGAGAGAGCGTGTGGAGATTGTGTTAACTGTGTGCGGTCGACCCCTGGAGAGACTGCATTACAGAACTCTCACAGGAAGTGCGGCGGCTAAAAGAGCGAGACCGCAGCAGATTCCACCCGACAGGGATTGATAGAGCGGTGAAGGAACTCAGAAATCACAACTTTACAAAGACTGCAGCAAACAAACTTCAGATGCATCCTCACGGCATGTCCAGGTCACACTTTAGCCCAAAATCACAATGAATGAAATAAGAAAATATATTTTGCATTAAAGTGCCCCTATTAATATATATATATATATATATGTATGGATATAGTTAATAACTGCAGAAATAATTATAATTAGTTTGTTTATTTTTGCTTGCATAAGAAAATTTGGAGGAACTCCTGATTTGACTCTAAGCTTATATGTACTCTATATATGTCCCCAATAAAAAAAAAATAAAACAAACAAGTGCCCCTATTATGGATTTTTGAACATGACCTTCCATGCAGTAGTGTGTAACACAGCTCTAAGTGAATGAAAACCTCCTGCAAAGTTTTAAATCTGAAAGTGCACCGTGTATAAAGTTATCATCTCTCAAAAGAAAGAGTGACTCTGAATCATTGAAACGAGTCGTTTTTTAAAATGAATCCCAAGTCGTTTCATGTCGACGTTAACATGAAACTTAAGCATATTGCCTGCACTGTGCAGACCTGGGAAAACTTGATTTTTGAGTTGGTCTGGAGGAAAATGCTAATTCATTCTTTGCCACTAGGTGCCGCTTTGGGAGTGTTAAAAGCTCACACTGCTCACTGCAGATCATCAACCACACCACATATATAGCATCCATGCGAGCGGAGCGGTCATATTTCCTTCAGAGCGGAGAGCGCCTTTCTGAAGTTACGCTCGCTCGCTCAAATGCTTAGCGCCGCTCGCTCAACGCTCAGCGCCCAGAGCATTCAGTTTCTGAAAATGCCCCTTTGTTAATTTGCTAGTTCCAGAATCTGTGGAATTCTAAAAGCACATTCTAAAATCATGTGAAGATTGAAAAACGTTTTAATAAACCATTTCCCCGCAGTTTTGGTCTATTTTAATTTTAGACAGTGTGTTTCTTTTATTTACGCCACAAAATAATTCTTTGTTAAGTGCATTTCATCTTGTGAGTGCTTTCACGGGCCGGATAAGCAAGGTGTATTTTGTGAAATTCTATATGTGTATTTCATCTTGTGTGCGTGTTTTGAATGTTCTGTTGCACAATAACTGAAGCTGTGTTTTCATGAAAAAGTATACTTTTTCAGTTATTAAATTTTTTTATGAAGGTTTGCCAAGTGGCTTCAAAAACAAGACACGTTTTTTAATTAATAATTTTTATCTTAATAAATTAAAATTAATACAATTCTACAAGCGGAACGTCACCCTGAAACATAACCGTTACTTATCGGAATACTGCTTTAATTGATACATTTATTCAATAGTTTTATAAACAGAAAAAATATAAATAATATTGAATAATATTATAAAAGAGGGCCTTCTTAGGGGTGAAAAGGAGCTGAAGCGGGTGTTATTAAAAGTTAAAATTAAGGAGGGGAAGGAGTGTTATAAATTAAAAATGGAACAAAAGTTACAACAGAAGAATGTGAGGGAGGTATGGAGTGATTTAAACAGAGTGTGGATCACAGGGATATACTGCATTTGCGGGATGGACAAACGTTGGTTTATGAAATTAATATATTTTTTAATAGATTTGATGGAGGATCTAGTGATTTACAATTTTCCTTTTTAGGTTCTTATTTAGATCCTCCTTCAGCACCTTATTCTTCACTTGTGAGCGGTTTGCTGTAACATTAGGAGAATTAAAAAGAAGAAATCGGAGCGTTTGCTTTGGCCGTGAGCGTACTGAGCGGAGAAGGTTTTTGAGAGTTAGTTTAAATTATATTAAGCAGTTACTGTGTGCTGCTGAGGATAAACTACAGTCACACTGGTGTTGGGGTTGATGATGCAATTATCTATCTTTTAAATAAATCTCTAAGCTCCACATGCTCTGTTAACACTATCCAGCGTCAAGAATAAATTAGTAAATGCCCAAAGGTTGGTTGTTAGGACTACCTCTCTAATAGGTTTAAGGATGAAACTGTGTGTCCAAATTATGAATCGTTGCTCCGTTTTTAATCTTATACTTCAGTTTGTACAATTCTAAAAAACTGGAGTCGTTGAGTTGGGTGTATAAAGAAGCAAATAAAGGTAAAAATAAATGCATATTAAGACCAAGAAATTGTGGTTGAAGAAAATGAAAGTGTTTTTTGACCTTGCATGCGTGTCAACCTGTTGTTGGGGACTTCCAAAACAAACTATATTAAGGGGGATTGCTAGAGAAAGAGAAGAATAAACTTTGATAAAAAAGGCATTCTGTGGTGGTCCCAATTGATGTGATTGCCAGGATAGAATGACATAATTGGTCAGAGGTCATCCTCTTCATGGAACAGTCAGATGTGTGAGTACATAAGATTAATTCTGTGTGTTATGTTAACAGCATTAGGTTATATAATCATTCAGTGCAGTATTATTTTAAATTTATATATTTGTCAAGTCAGTAAAAGGGGGGGCTATGTCTACTTCATCTATTTCTTGGTAAAGAAGCAAATCAAATCAATATAATAAAAATGCAATCGTTTGGAGTAAGCTATTATAAGAAAATGAAAGTGTTTTTTGACCCCTGGGTCTACTATTAACCTTTCATAACCCATAATAGATT
>CM049812.1:813010-875510 GCA_027422405.1 Ptychobarbus kaznakovi | reverse complement strand
CAGAGAAATGAGAAAATAAATAAAAGAAAAGGGAAGTAAAGGTGCAGGTCAAAAGAGAACCTTTAATTATTTTCCACGGCCCCGACTAAAGTTAAACCTTTTTATGATTGTCCTACAAATAGGCTAATAGGGTTGTACTTTTAGAATTTGTTGTGGGTGCATGGGATGGCGTGAGTGGGAGATTTCCCGGCCTGAAATGTTGTCATTATGGGTATAGCATTACCTGTTACTCCTAAACGATAAGAAAGCAGAACATGTTTAACCTTTAACACACACACATACAGTTGTGTTGGGTTGAAGGTCATCTCTAAAAGCTCTGTCTGAACTCCTCTGGGGTCTGAGTGTGACCAGTGGCCCTGTGACCTTATGCTTTTACCGTGGTGCATTATGGGTATTGACCGGGTCTTGGTGGGAGTGAGTTTGTAGTAAGTCTCACACGCATACATGATGTAGTCAAGTGGAAACTCTCATAAACTAGTCTGCTATGCTACAGTCTACTCATACTTGTAGTCATCGCAGCAGTTCAATTACTGACAAGCCTTTAAAAGTAAGTCATTGTTTGATTGTAGATATTTGAAGTTAAGCTGAAATGCTGTTTACAGCCTACTTTTTTATTTCATAACATAACATATATAGGAGTAAAAAAAATATTTTGAGAGTAAAATTTAGGAGAGAAAATATTTAATCCAGAAAAACTGATCAGATGGTGAAAATTAGAAAAAAGTATTAAAAGAAGAAAAGTTGTGAGTAAAAAAAATATATATAAAAAAAAGGTTTAAGCAACATTTTTTTTTCTTTTTCAATAATGCAGACCAATGAATTGTTCATGAAATATATAACTATATATAAAAAGTTTGTGGTCAGGCCAAAAGTTTTTTTATTTTTTGAAGGAAATTAATCATTTTATTATTAAACTCATGAAAAGTGACAGTAAATACATTTATAATGTTACAAAATATTTTATTTGTACAAAAATACGAAACAGCACAACTTTTTTCAACATTGATAATAATTATAAATGTTTGTTGAGCAGTAAATCTGCATATTAGAATAATTTCTGAAGATCATGTGACACTGAAGACTGGAGTAATGATGCTGAAAATCACAGCAATAAATTACATTTAAAAAAATATATTACAATAAAAACACTTATTTTGAAATTGTAATAATATTTCACAATGTTACTGTTTTTACTGTATTTCTTATTTAATACATGCAGCCCTGGAGCAGAAGAGACTTCTTTCATTAACATTAAAAATCTTTTGAACAGTTGTGTATATATATATATATATATATATGCAGTATTTTGTTATTCCTGAAACGCTATGCAAGTATCTGAATGCAGATGCTACACGCTCAAGTGCATTGTTGCTTTCTGAAACACAACAAAAGCACTGCATAAGCATTTACATAAACCGTCGTCAACATTCAGTTTCCCTTCACTTCAACTACTGACACCGCAGAGCAACGATTCGAGCAGAATCCACAATTACTCCGAGTCAACGCGTTCAGAGCAGTTACCTGAATAACAGGAACCTCTATCACCCGCTACGAGCACTGAGACAACACAACAACACACGAGTACAGTAGACACGACTGAAAAATGCAGCTACGCTAGTGAGCAGCTGGCCTGAATGGGACAGTGTGTGGATAGACAGAAGAAAAGATGGGAAGGAGTGGGAGATGAAGGAATCGCGGAGGGAATACCGCTCTCACTGAAGCGTGACGAAGAGTGTGAAAAGCAGCGGCAACACTGAGAAGCTTTATTGATTTGGGTTTTTAGAAGTGGAATGAAACAAACGTAACGGTTGAATCAAAACACTGTGATTGTGATGATTAAGAGGAACAAAAGATTACTCAACTAGTGTTGTTACTGTGAAGTAAAACTATACAAAATATTCTCAGTTATTGAAATAAAGCTGAAATAAAATACAAATATTAGGTGAAAAACTTAATTACAAATATTTGACTTGCAACGGAAATAAGTGTATAATTACTAAAACTGGAATTAAAGCTATATTTCTATATAGCTTACAATAAATCTATATAGAAATATATATAAAAAGCAAGTCAAGTCAAAAGCGTGATTATGAAGATTAAGATGAATGACCGTTGAAGGATCAGTCTGTGTTGTTAACGTAAACTAAAACTAATACAAGCTGTTTTTATTGATATAAATATTCAAAGATTATTTATTAAATTATTAAAGGACAAAACCTAATAAAACTTAAACTAGCATTTTAAATGAAAACATAATTAAAGCTAATAAAAATATAAATAATTACTATAACAGAATATATACTAAAATAATACTAAAACTGATTGAAACAAGAAATTAAAAAGATTACGGATACAAATACATTCATAATAAACAAATTCATCTCCAAACGTCCAATTACAGAAACAGACACGCACGCTGAATGAGGATAAAAGAGGGCATATCACAAAATATGATTTTCAAGTTAAGCTAGTTATAATTAATATATACTGTAGACAAACCTGAACTCTAACTTTAAGGGCATTTATATGATCTATAAAGCATTTTAATCTTTCAAAACATCTCCAAAGGAAAATTTAAGCTTAGCAAAGGGTCAATTGAATTTAATAGAGATTTAGAGTCACACACACAAATAAATCAAATCAAAAAGACATAAACAATGTGCTGTAGAATGATTTTTCATCAGAACGGAGCCCAACAAAGGGGTCAGTTTACGTCATTAGATGTCTCTAACTGCTCTTATACACCTCCATCTCTCTCTCTGCTCTCAGAGGGAATACGTTTCTGTAAATGTGTGAGAGAGAAACGGCTCTCTATCATCTACTGAGCAGAAGAGACGTTCCTGGCGTCTGCCGAGTATCACTGTGGATTCATGTTTGCTTTGTTTGTTTGATTTGCTCATCGTAAAACTGCTCGCATAATCCATAACTCACAGAGAGAAAGACAATCAGAACCACAGCCAGTTAGATTCCAAAATAGTGTGATGTCATCGCAGAACCTTTTCAATTCTACTCTTGATTCTCTAGTTCTTTAGAAAACCATCAGAGAGCCCAGAACCTACAATGACACGTCATGAATATATAATCCGATGAACCACAGAGCAACTCGAGAAGCCTAATCAGCCAAAAATACTTTTTTAAAAACAATAATGTTTCTTTTAGTAACCTAAGAACCTTGATTTTATCCATCAGGAATTGACTGCATTGTGAAAAAGTTAATAGAGTCCGATCTGAATAGGATGAAAATGTTGTTCTGGGAATCAGGCCATAATTATTTAACAGGATTCCCACGGTCATGGAAAACAAATGCGACGGAATTTTAACATTGTGATTTCCAGACCTGAAAAAAACAATCATGAAAAATGATCAAATATTCAAAAGGCATGGGAATTTCTGTAGTGAATTTAAATTGTCCAGTTACACTCCGTTATAAAATATTCAGTCAGCTAGAAAGTGCAATTTGTGAGTGCAGTCTGAAATGATTTTTACAAACCCTTATCCAGTAATCACAAAAAACATGGAAAAGAAATGGAAAATCCAAGGAGTGGAAAGCAGGAAGGTGAGCAGGATACTTCATCTGTACATACTGTATCCCAGTGGAAACAGATCTATTTATATTTGCTGTTATTGAAGTAGCCTGTTTTATATTACTGCATTAACTAGTGGCAAGACTATTGACTATACATTAGTAGCCTAAAACAATGATTATGAGCTATAAAATAGGGTCAGTTTTGAAGAAATATTGACTTCATCCGTGTAAAGCCTGACTTCTCTCTTTTTTTAAACGAAACCGTTTATTGAAACTTTAGACAAAATTAAAGGCAGAAGTTTGGACAGTTACACTAAGGCCTTTTGCTAAAAAAACTAAACTATCAATAGATGACAAGACATGAAGTGGATCATTTAGAGGCTATAGAAACTGGCGTATCAAATATGATACTGTAGGCTTTACAGAGTTAAGACTGCACTGGAGTGTGTTTTACATTCTGAGCTGATATGAACTAATCCGAGAACGTGAGCGCAGCATTCGTAGACATACGTGAGAGGTGCGGACAGCAGATGGTGGGAGTAATTCTGCTGTCCCAGCTGCTCACAGGGCACTACAGAAGACCCTTGCTCAGGGGGACCGGCCCTCAGAGGGACAAACACACACAAATCCCACAGAAAACAACGAGGGAGACGCCTAGTTACTGCAGAGTCACTTAACAAGGTCATATCATGGACAACTGCATCGTTCGTGCTCTTTTGAAATAAGTGCTTGACTCTTAATATTGAGATTTGTTCAAACTAAACTGCAAAAATGACTCCGAAATCATTATACATCACAATCATATTACCATATGACCTACTACTTTTACATATCATAAACATACCACAGAATATATATATATAAATAAACAGAAAAAAAAAAAAATGGTAATTGTGACTTTTTTGCTCACAATTCTGAGTTTATTAATTCTAAGTAATTCCGACTTTTCTTCTCAGTTTTATATCTTTCAATTCTGAGAACCGCGAGGAATAAATAAAAAATAAATTCATAAATTGTGAGAAAATAAGTCATGATCGTTAGATTAAAAAGTCACAATTACCTTTATTTATTTTTTTATGTTTAACCAATCTGAGTTTTTATCAGAAATACAAGAAAAAAAAGTTAATTGATACTTTTTTATATGATTGATTACAATTGATACTCAGAAGTTAGAATTGTCAGATAAAAAAAATTGCAATTACCTTTTTAATTTTTCTGGTGGAGATTTTTTTCAGTTGAAATAAAAGTTTAAATAACTTTGCAATTGCAAGAAAAAAAGACTGAATTTATATATCGATAGAAACTCTGAATTGCAAGAAAAAAGCAATTATTATAAAAAAAAATTGTGGGAAGAAAAACTTCTATAGATCATAGATGCTTTTTTTCTTTTTCTGGTGTTTTTGCCTGTATTTGATAGGACAGTGTAGAGATGACAGAAAGCGAAGTGAGAGAGAGAAAGGGATCGGGAAAGGTCCTCGAGCTTGGATTCGAACTCGTGACGCAACATCGTTATATGTCGGCAAACTGCGCATAAGGCCATCGACGCCGACGATGTTCTTCTAAACAACTAGAGAATAAAAATGTTCTTTGTAAAGCTTTTAAAAGGTTTAAATGCATCACATTTAGGGATGTTTATTTTAATCGTCAACCGACCGATAAGAATTGACCGATTAATACAATCAGTTAAACGTTTTAAAGTCACTTATTTAATTTTTTTTCAGTAATTTATCAAAATATTTTAAAAGGTTTGCTGCATGTTTAAAATGAGCTATGCGTATAAAAAAAAAAATTTTTTAGAGAGAGAGAAAAAAGTCACCTATAAGTCGCATTTTTATTGAATTCAGAAATAGGCCGACACGAATTACAAACATTATAATAAACACTGTAAACATAGCTAGGCTATTTTAGTTCCTCTCACTCCACAGCAAATAATTTAAATTAACAGTAGGCTATTTAGAAAAGAAGAATTAAAAATGTAAGAAGCTATATAAACGACAAACCAAAACAAATTAATTTATGCTAAAACAAAACTGAAACCAATGTTGGGTCTCTTGTTCGACACTAAATCAAATGTTTACGTATTCTCAATGTATTTGAATGCCAAAATATTATTTATGCCTACTTCACTCGCGTTCCAATATCCACGTAAAACTAAATGTTTTGCATAACTTCACGGCGGTACGTGATAACGTTTAACAGCACAGATTTGACTACATATTTAAACGGAGCAGTGTGTTTTTTCCATATGTTTGACTGATTGTGTTTTATAATGATAATGAACCGGCTGCATTGTGAAGGTAGAGTGCTTAACTGTGAGCGCATGCGACGCTGGAGCGATCAGTGGAAGCAACTCCTCCTTTTAGTCATGAAGATAATCGGAATTGTAAAAGGTTTGCTTTTATTTGTGTACATTCACAATAAAAACAAAGTAAAATAAGCCTAGAAAGAATAGGATGCCGCTTTCTGCCGTCTGGTTTGCTTTCGCGCAGCACAAACATGAACCGAAACTCTGCATAGGCTACTTGTTGCACAGTTTTTCTTTCGTTTTCTTAAATTATTATTGAAGTCAAAATATATTTCTCGTATAGGCCTATTTATTCTTTATAATATATATTTGGTGCCTAGCTTTATGTTCTTCTGCGCTCGCAGAAGCGCTGCAGGTGCGTGATATGATATATGATATGATCATGTGAATCCTCATGTTATGTTGTTTGCTGCTTTTTGCGCATGTAAAATTAATCCCCAGAAAACAAATGTTAGTATTTTTAACGGGGACACACTTATTCTTTCTAAATTAATTCAGTTCTAATTCAAAATAATATTGTTAGTTAACAGTTAATGAGCTTTGGTTAGCAGTTATGAACATCCCTAATCACATTAGACTGTAAATTGGAGCTTTTAAATTGGACATTGACACACATGGTATAAATGATAAAATCATAGACCACATCACACTACAGACTGCCAGGCAGCTCAACCTAGACCACTTTAGTACACACTAAACCACATCTTGGAAGAGCGATGGTGTCAGAGAACGAGGTTAAAGGAGATGGAGGGAAGGAGAAAGAGGGGGGGGGGATGTTCACAGGCTGTGGAAAAGAAAACGCGAGAAAAAAAGAGTGTGTGAGAGAGATAGATGAGGGTTGGCTCAAGGTACAGGACGATGTTGTGAATATTTGATGCTGATGGATCCATGTTCACTCCAGCGGAACAAACTGGATTGAAGCTCAACAGTAACACACACACACACACACACACACACACACACACACACACACACACACACACACACACACACACACACACACACACACACACACACACACACACACACACACACACACACACACACACACACACACACACACACACACACACACACACACACACACACACACACACACACACACACACACACACACACACACAGTGCTGCTCAGGTGGGAGAGTCTCGTTTAGGATCAGGTCCATTTGGTCTTACACAAACGCTCGTTTCTGCTTTACTGGGCCCAATCTACAGCAGCACACCTGTGTTCACTGCTCTTGATGCATTTCCACCTGCCAACACACACTTACACCTGTAATTTATATATCTGAAAACATACAGGAGGTTTGAAATGCTTCTGCTGGTCTTCATACCGTATTCATTCATTTCCTAATGACTTTGCCACATTAAATCATTAAAAACCAAAATGTCATAACTGTCTAAGATATTCCTTCTCTGCCCTTTTTCTTCAAAAGTATACATTTTAGAAAGTAAGTAATTAAGAATCAAATTCACATGCACATTAATATAAACATTGCATTTATGTTCACAATCAAATTAATTTTAACATTGATCAGTGTTGTTATAGTTACTTAAATCTAAAACTTTTACATTTTTTTTAGTTTTAGTTAATTTAAATAAAATATAAATATTAGGTGGAAAAAAGTAGCCTTTTCAACTAATTGAAATGAAATAAAATTAAAATTGAAGTACAAAAAATACTATATTTGAAATAAAAATGGATTAAATTGAAATATATATAAAAAAACTAAAATGATAAATTCCTTACAAAAGCACATACAATTACTAAAATGTCAACTAAAATATTTATAGCTAATTTAAATTAATTATATTTGTAAATTATATTTTAAAATTAGAAATGTTGCCTTGGCAACTAACTGAAATTTTTAAAAGCTGAAGTATTAAAATGGCTAAATTAGAATAATAATAATAATAATAATAAAGGTAAAAATACATTTTAAAATATGAAAAGTGGCAAAGCACTTAAAATTATTAAAATTTTAAATAAAATCTGAAAAAATAAAAAAAACACTAATTCTAAATATTACTAAATACTATAATATTATTTAAATGATACTAAAATAACACTGACGTTAATATTATTAACATTCAAATTGATGTTCAAATTCACTTCAAAATTTCAATTCACAATCAAAAACACGTGAAATATTCAGATCCGCAGGTCTTATTACAGAACTGCTAAAAGTCTGACGTCTGCTCGTCTTTCTCTTTCAGGTGTAAATGCAGTCTCCATGCTTCTCAGTGTTTGTATGTGGACGGTAACTTACAGTGTCAATGTGAACACAACACGACCGGACAGGACTGCCAGCGCTGCAAAAAAGGATTCAAAACCAAGACCTGGAAGTCAGGATCATATTTACCAACACCCAACGGATCGCCCAACTCATGTGAGTCAAATACAGAGAGGGATCTTACTTCCCTGGGCCAAATATTACAAAACACCTAAACACACACAGAAGCAGAGAAGAATCATTAACTGTAGGTATAAAAGAGTCTCCAGTGTGCAAATATCAGGTCCTCGTGAATCCGATCAATCCATTTGATCATATTCTACTCCACAATGAGACCGAATTAATCATCTCTAAAATCATCCCGCACTACAGGACTCTCACATCTAAGCCCGTCACACCGAAATCTCCTCATTATTTTCTGGGTTCAGAATTCCTCTGAGCTTCAGAGATCTTTCCACTCCGACACACACACAGAAAGCAGACGGACGGTTATCCACCAGCCTGGATCTGATTTATCCCTGAAAATGTGGACAAAACGATCAGGAGGGACTCGCTAGTGAACTGAAATGAGAGATAGAATAAAAGCAAGACTGGGGGGGGGGGGCAGATGAGGACAGAGGTATAGAAGGAGAAACAGAGATGAAAATGAACACGAATTTCATTTTTCCTCCCTTCTGTACAGTATCCAAAGGGAGATCCTTTGGAACACAACATCCCTCCATTTTACCAGCAGCTCTCATGATAAAATAATAATCTAGGGCAGCACACACACACACACACACACACACACACACACACACACACACACACACACACACACACACACACACACACACACACACACACACACACACACACACACACACACACACACACACACACACACACACACACACACACACACACACACACACACACACACACACACACACACACACACACACACACACACACACACACACACACACACGTGAATCCAGCAGATCTCAACCCCCTTCACTTACACACCCGAGCGCTGCAGAGCCTTTTAGACTTCACAGACCTGTCAGCTCACAGTAAGATCAAGACTGCTGTGGCCAATTCCCAGAGAACAGACGCACACCGCCATACCGCCGTTACAGCTACAAAATGTTCCCAAACACACACGCACAGGTTCCTCTGTGGAGAAAACGGCCCAAATGAACCAAAAGATTCATTACGCTGCTTTCCTTTGGTCAAAGATACCAGAATACCTCAGTGCATTTCAACTAGCGCAGCTTTTCAATATGTGCTAATTCAAGTCAACATGAAATTAAAACTGACTGGTCTTATTTTTCATGGAATATATTGCAGTGTTTATTTATTATAAGTCGGTGTGTTTCAGTGTTTCTTAATTTTACTGCCTTCATTTGGCAAAATTATTTTGGCAAAAAAGGCCAGAATACCAAAATGCATTGCAACCAGCACACTGAAAAATCTGATTCAAATTTCTGTTTGGGTGTTTTTATTATTTATTTTAATATATGCACATATTTATTTAATATATGCTTATTAAAGCCAACATCAAAACTGATAATTCTTATTTTCATGAGAAGAGTGTTGCCGTGTTTATTAAATAATACATTTCATTTGTAGAGTATTTTTCCCCCACTGCCTTCATTTGGCCAAATTTTCTGGACAAAAAAGGCCAGAATATCTGAATCCATTGCAACGAGTGCAGTTAAAAATAACAGTTTGTTTATTTGCGTAAGTTATTTAAATATGCCCATTAAGGTCAACATGAAATCAAAATTGACGGTTCTTGTTTTGGGGCGTTCTGGATGTGAAATGTACAGCTATGCCAAGCTGAAAGATGTACTATGTGGGAAGGACTGTATAAAGAGTTTTGAAAAAGCAACCTAAGTATTGAGAAATGTATCCTAGTGATTGTAAAAAATAAATAATTATTTTTGCACTAATATGTCAAGCTTAGGGTTTTGTTTTGTTTTTTTTTGTTTATACATCCAGCAACGTTTCTGATATAGAATGTTCCAAATCAGTCACTCGCGATGTTTCATTTCAGTTAGGATGCCCCCTTAGAAGGCAGCTGTCTATGTAGATAGCACGCACTAGGTTTTGGAACAAAGCCCCTGACACACTTTCTCTCTCTCTCTCTCTCTCTCTCTTTCAGGTTCTCAGGCGTTGGCTGGTTCTTCTTCTGGTTCCAGTAAGTACCGAACCCTCAACAAACGAGAGGATGGGTCTTTCATCCTCTCTCCTCTCTCTCTCTGATATGTCAGTCATCCCTCGCTCTCTCTTTCTTCATTGTCTCTGTGCTCCATCCCTCGTTATGTCTTCTTCATTTTTCATGGGCCGCCCGTCCTGTGGCTTTCATCATCGTCAAACCGCTGAAACTAGCCTAACATCAGAGAGCAGGAGGAAGAAAGATCAAGGGAGAAACAGGAAAGATGACGTGATTCGTTGAGGGTTCAAACAGAATAAGATATAGAAGAGATTCACTCTGAAGACACGCCTACAGCATCACATGCACTAAACACACACAATATCTAAGAAGGGGTTTCCCAGAAAACATCAGTACAGCTGGTGGGTCCATCTCAGAAACTCCCCAGAAAGCACCTCAGTTACAACAATACAACTAAAACAATAAAACTAAAACAATAAAACTAAAACAATAAAACTAAAACAATAAAACTAAAACAATAAAACTAAAACAATAAAACTAAAACAATAAAACTGGATGTTGTTATTGTTGACTAGAATCATTAAACATCGTTTTTGTTATTATATAACAAAATATATTGTATTTTGTATTGTATTATATAAATATTGTATTAAAAAAAACTTTAAACTTAATTAGAAATGTTGCCTTGGCAAATAACTGAAATAAAATAACTTTAAAAAGTACAAAAATTGTAATTTAAAAATGATTTGAAAGAACAAACACCAAAATAATAAAAGTAAAAAATAATAAAAATGACAAGCATATAACAAAAATACTATCACATTAAAAAAAACTGAAAATATAAAATAAAAGCTCATTTAAAATATTAATACATACCATTATTAGAGACCTCTTTCATAACTCATCATCAACTTGTTTTAAATGTTTTCCTAAATATTAATTATTTTCTATTGAGTGTAAGTGTTTGTTCTGTATATATAGTTCTTAATGTTTTATTAAATAATTTTAATATGAAAATTAAATCAATATAAATGTGACATTTTAATTGAAATTAAAATATTTAAATGCATTTTATTTATTCATGATCATTTGTATTATTTAATATTATATATATAAAGAAAGAGTGAAAAAAATCAAAAAATGAAGAATTGTATAGCGAGCTGCTTACCTAATGCTTATAGTGATTTTACAGCAGTAACAAAAACTATAATAAGTGCATTATCAGAGGGACTATGTTTACCGTGGTAAATGTTTCTAATGGGTACCTCTACAAGACGACGGTCAAGTACATGTCGTTTCAGCTCTCTTAGATTAGATGCCCGTTATTATCACATATACAGCAGGACACTGGAGCTGAAGATCCAACATTCACTTTTTACCACACCTGACAAAAAAAAATGATATAAAAGACTTCAATCTACAATAAAACTACAATAGTGATTACCTGGCCAATCACTCACTACAGTTGCATTTGACGCTTGAGAGTGAATTCTGGCCCCTGGGTGTAGCTCCGTGAAGTAGATCGAGGATGTGTTTGTATGTGAAAGTGTGAAGGTACGTCAAACACCGATCTGAAGGATCTCAAAGCACTTATAACTGCAGAACGGTTTACTAAACACATGCGGTTTAACTCTTTCTCAAACTCGCTTGACTTTATGCGTTGTGGCGGAGCATGTTTGAAGAAATGCTGAGTAGATCCCTGCCCGTCCTGTCGCCGTAGTCCTAGTCTAATTTTAAAACTGTCTGTGTTCCTGTGGAGAAGCACTTAGTGGAAGTGAAGCCCGGGACTTTAAGAGCGTTTGTGTAACGTCGTAAAGCTTTAAACGTCCTTCCAGCGACATGATGCTGATGCATGAATCATGATGCGTATGGGAGTCAACAGGAAATGATGTCGTCGGAGCCACATTAGAATTCAATTAAAAGGCAGCATAGCAGACAGTGTGTGTTAAAGGAATAGTTCACCCAAAAATGAAAATCTGTTGAACAATGTACTCCCCCTCAGGCCATCCCAGATTTCTTCATCAGAACAGATTTGGTGAAATCTAGCATTCTATCACTTGTTCAGCAATAGATAAGCTGCAGTGAATGGGTGCCGTCAGAATGAGAGTCCAAATAGCTGATAAAACATCACAATAATCCACATCACTCCAGTGCATCAGTTAACATCCACTATTAAGATGTTTTTAACTTTAATCTGAGTACTCTATACATTATCTCTCTCCAGTGAAAAGTGTTCTCTGAATCAAGAGAGAAATCTGCAATGATCACGCATTGTTTATTAGCCAAAACAGCTCTAAACAAATATGTGGGTGGATTTTGATGTGAGATTACTTTTTTTCTGGAGGAAGGATTATTATGAAGTAGTTTGAAGTTAAAACAATGTCTTGATGGATTTTTTTCTTACAAACATGCAGCTTTTTGCTTCTCAATGAACTGGAGTCGTGTGGATGTGGATTACTTGTGATATTTTTATCAGCTGCTTGGACTCTCATTCTGACGGCACCCATTCACTGCAGAGGATCCATTCATGAGCAAGTGAGGCAATGCTACATTTCTCTAAATCTATTCCCTTGAGGAAATAAACATTTTTCAGTGAACTGTTCCTTTAAGGCATCAATACATGGCTCTTTTTGGGTTGTGTGTGTGTGTGTGTGTGTGTGTGTGTGTGTGGCATATGGCCCAGAGAAATTAAACTCATAGATCATGTCCATGTTTTCTCTCCCCTGTAGTCTAAGGGTCCAAGGGTCTCCCACACTAGAGGAACAACACACACACACACACACACAAGCACATAACATGCACACACCACACTTAGACAAACACACGCTCAAACATACAAGAGGAGAGGGAGAGATGTAGGCCAGTGTGTGTGTGTGTGTGTGTTCCTATTAATGTGTGCTGGATAAATGTCCTTCTACACACACACACACGCAGGGATTATACGGACCGTGTGTGTGTTCAGACAGGGATTACGAGGTCAGAGCGGTGAGTCTGATCCTCTGGCTGCTGGTTGGTCAGTTGGGCAAATAGCCACAAGAAGTAGAACAAACCAGTGCACACAAACACTACAGGAAATGACATCACAGCTAAACACAGTCAGTGAATGATACATTCGCTTTCATTCAGAAAAGTGATTAATCATTCACTTAAACTGAATGATTAATATGATAAATACAAAACCCACACACACAAACATACATGACCTCTCCTCTTGACAATCGTACAACTGCATTGTGATTTTGTGTTATTATATGTTATGTTAGCAACAAATATAATTAATTATTATTATAATATTATTAATTATCCACATTTGACTTTGAATGGACTGCAGCATAACATTAGACCCTGTCTATATTTCTAACACCTTGTGTTGCTGTAGTTTCAGCCGCAGGTGTTGTTTTCAGATGCTTATTGTTCATCTTGAATGCCAACAGTAACTGACTCTTCAGCTGAAGAATTCACTACAGCTATAACAGAATCGCCAGCTTTGAACACAGGTGGGACAGTGTGACCCTCAAAGGCTCCCGTAGTTGCAGTGATAAGTAGTAAGCTATAATATAACATGTAGAGCAATATACTAGGCCATACAAGGTACTATGCAAGTCGCTGCTTTAATTCACTAGCAGAGCTTAATGATGATGTAATGTGCCTTAATCCAACAGAGCGCCATCTGCAACTATACGAGCGCACACACATGCACAAACACATGCATACTGACAATCTGCATTAAACCGCAGCTTCATAATCTATCAGCATCTCACTTAAGACCTCTGATATTACAAATGTGCTCCGGTTAGATAAACTGATGACGCACTGGAGATGACTGAAATGACTGGCATCCTTTCTGCAATATGCACAAGCAATATCAGCCACACGTGTTTTTCTCATTTTTGACTTGTTGCACTGAACTGGCAAAGGTGAAGACATTTTTATCTGAAATAAAATAATACAAAATAAAATCACTATGCATGATAATTAAACTGCATGCACTGATTTAATGCAACTTTAGACACTTTTGCATTTTAGAAATGTTTTACTACATATACTGAATCACATTTTTTAAAACAGTGGGCAATATCAGGGTTGTGCGTCATTCAAAATTGAGTTCAAAATTCGTTTTTTATTTAATATAGCACACAGGATGAATTTAAATTCATTGATATTTCAAAGTTTATCAAAACAAACTGAATGTTTTTAAGTTTAAAAGGTTCTAAAAGACTAAGTTTGAAGGCAGATATAATGATAGAATGACAGACAGACAGACAGACAGATAGATGGATATTAAAATCCCTCATGAATTGAAAGGGAGCCGATTATTCTGAATTTTGCACAACCCTGCACGGTAAGCAGTATGCTAGTACCCCGTTCTGAATATTTTAATACACAGATTGAACATGAATTGAATTCATAACCGCCTCTGCAGTGCAGAATGGGATTCCAGTTGACACTAGCGCTCCCCCATGTGCAAACTTGAAGATTTAAAATGCAAGTAGTTTTGTAAAGCTTAGCACTTTGTGTGTGTGCGTGTGTATTCCATGCTGACTCTGGTTTCTCTAACCCGTTTCTATTACACTCCCCCCGCAAATCCAATTAGATGCCCCTCCTGAACACAACCTCCCACCAGCTGAAATAGATCCTAACGCACTTTATACCACCATGGAAGCCCCGCCCCCTGCCACACCCCCTTCTCATATTCTCAGTGAGGACACACCCCTGGAGGAAGGGCCTGTTCACGCACATATAGAAAGCAAAGGTAAGTTACAGGCACTAGTTTGTGTGTGTGTGCTAGTGTGGTTAGTATGCTATAGAAGCATCTTTCAAACACTTGTTTTGGCAGTCAAAGCACTGTAGCCAAGCCAAGAGCTCAGCGACTATGCTGCCAGTAAGTCATCTACTCAAACGTACCCCTAGAGGATAGTGGGTAACGGCTCCAAAGCAGTGTGCGCAGTGGGAAATCAATGCTCAATTAGACAGTGTTTTCCCCTGTCAAAATATAGAATGACTTTGCATCTTTCAGCGCAAAGCGGATTAGGGCAGCCTGCAAATATATATAAAACAAAGAACCACCGTACACACACACACACACACACACACACACACACACACTCATTGATCGAAGCACGCATACGCACCCGAGGAATGAATACTGCATGACGTTTAACAAGTGAACGAAAACTCTAGCTCAAGCTCAGATCTGAAAACGTCAAGCTGGCATGAAAAAACGGAGGGGGGGAATAAAGCGCTCAGCTGAGATGCGAGACAGAGCAGCTCCTCGGATGGATTTAATAAAGGTGGAGATCTTTGAGATTCCCAGGAGGATACGGCGTACGTGTGTTGATGAAATTATGGCATGGTCGTTGTTTACACGCAGGATTGTCTGTGTACCTTAAGCAACACCAATCTGTCGTTTGAGATTAATTACTGTTTGGTTTGTTTGTTTAACGTCATATGCCACTTTTAATGTGTTTAGGTACTACATACACCCTTGCAACCTAATAGACAATCACTCAGAAGGGCAGTCACTTTAGTTTGAAACTAGATTCAAATTAAGAATCACATCAATAAAGCACAGACATTAACAAAACCAATAATTGCCATTTCGATGTTTCCATTACAAAGCTGATTCCATGAAATGGAAAGAAAACAAAAGGGTAAATGATAAATTAAATTAAATGGGTGCGTGACTGAAAGCTAAGCTTAATATTGGAGTTAAATAAAACAAAAAATTACAAATATTACACACACATATATATATGTATGATAATTACAATTTTTGAAACCCGTTTCAATTTTTTTATTACCAACATTTATTATTTCCCAAAAATCTCTTATTTTCTAAAACTGGTCTGGCTGATCATTAAAAGTGCTGCACAAAGCAGAATTTGATCCAAAGGAACTAGTAAAGATACCCGTCAAAAATGTAGACAGTGAGAATGAACACAAAAAAAGAAGGTAATACAGGTGCATCTCAATAAATTAGAATGTCGTGGAAAAGTTCATTTATTTCAGTAATTCAACTCAAATTGTGAAACTCGTGTATTAAATAAATTCAATGCACACAGACTGAAGTAGTTTAAGTCTTTGGTTCTTTTAATTGTGATGATTTTGGCTCACATTTAACAAAAACCCACCAATTCACTATCTCAACAAATTAGAATACTTCATAAGACCAATAAAAAAAAACATTTTTAGTGAATTGTTGGCCTTCTGGAAAGTATGTTCATTTACTGTATATGTACTCAATACTTGGTAGGGGCTCCTTTTGCTTTAATTACTGCCTCAATTCGGCGTGGCATGGAGGTGATCAGTTTGTGGCACTGCTGAGGTGGTATGGAAGCCCAGGTTTCTTTGACAGTGGCCTTCAGCTCATCTGCATTTTTTGGTCTCTTGTTTCTCATTTTCCTCTTGACAATACCCATAGATTCTCTATGTTCAGGTCTGGTGAGTTTGCTGGCCAGTCAAGCACACCAACACCATGGTCATTTAACCAACTTTTGGTGCTTTTGGCAGTGTGGGCAGGTGCCAAATCCTGCTGGAAAATGAAATCAGCATCTTTAAAAAGCTGGTCAGCAGAAGGAAGCATGAAGTGCTCCAAAATGTATTGGTAAACGGGTGCAGTGACGTTGGTTTTCAAAAAACACAATGGACAACACCAGCAGATGACATTGACCCCAAATCATCACAGACTGTGGAAACTTAACATCACAACTTCTTGGGCTTCTCCACCCTTCCTCCAGACTCTAGGACCTTGGTTTCCAAATGAAATACAAAACTTGCTCTCATCTGAAAAGAGGACTTTGGACCACTGGGCAACAGTCCAGTTCTTCTTCTCCTTAGCCCAGGTAAGACGCCTCTGACGACAACTGTAGCCAAATTCCTTGACACGTCTGTGTGTGGTGCTCTTGATGCCTTGACCCCAGCCTCAGTCCATTCCTTGTGAAGTTCACCCAAATTCTTGAATCGATTTTGCTTGACAATCCTCATAAGGCTGCGGTTCTCTCGGTTGGTTGTGCATCTTTTTCTGCCACACTTTTTCCTTCCACTCAACTTTCTGTTAACATGCTTGGATACAGCACTCTGTGAACAGCTTCTTTGGCAATGAATGTTTGTGGCTTACCCTCCTTGTGAAGGGTGTCAATGATTGTCTTCTGGACAACTGTCAGATCAGCAGTCTTCCCCATGATTGTGTAGCCTAGTGAACCAAACTGAGAGACCATTTTGAAGGCTCAGGAAACCTTTGCAGGTGTTTTGAGTTGATTAGCTGATTGGCATGTCACCATATTCTAATTAGTTGAGAGTGAATTGGTGGGTTTTTGTTAAATGTGAGCCAAAATCATCACAATTAAAAGAACCAAAGACTTAAACTACTTCAGTCTGTGTGCATTGAATTGATTTAATACACAAGTTTCACAATTTGAGTTGAATTACTGAAATAAATGAACTTTTCCACGACATTCTAATTTATTGAGATGCACCTGGATGTAATTTAGATTATTTAATTGAGATGTGACTTCTTGTTGGTGTTATGTCATTCTGACATAGCAAGATTTTTAAAGCCCTGTAATGCCTAAGTGATGCAATGCCAATATCAGTACCAAGCCAGTGACATTTTCTTCTTTTTGATAAACTACAGTTCCCCACAGACATAATCACCAACCCAAGCACCCAGGACAAAACATGTTTACTGTTGAAAAAGAGTGGACGCACCATGGAGAAATTAAGAGACAGCCCGTCAAAGGTATTGTTAGACCATCAAGAGTTTGGCAGACTTCTAGTATTGTGGTAGATGTGGTTTTGGTGACCTTTTTCTAACCTGTGGTAATTAATGAAAAGATTAGTAGAGACCACAGAGGAGTTCTGTGTTCTATAGTTGCTATAGATTAAGATTATTGCGATTGAGTATAGTGTGAAAGTCTTCTGATGAATGTACAGGTTGTTATTTCTGGCTAGTCTGCTTGGTGTTCAATAGCTGTTTGTAAAGCACAACACATACCAATTTTGTGATTATCTGAATGATTACACCCAATCATTTCCTACACCACCCCCAGTAGATGATTCTGTGAAGGGTGAGGAGATTTCTGGGAGGAAAGAGAGGATTCCTGGGAAGCATGAAGAAGAGTCTGTTGGGCCAATGCCAGAATCTGCAGTGTCAATTCCAGAGCCTGTCAAGCCTATATCAGAATTTCAAGAGCCAATGCATAAATATCATGACCCAACAGTAAATCGACATGAGCTAATAGTGAATCCTCATGAACCAATAGTTAAACCTCATGAGCTAGAGCATAAAACTAATGAGCAAGCAGTACACCATCATGAGGCAGTGCATAAACCTCATGATCCAATAGTGAGTCCTCATGATCCAATAGTGAAAGCTCATGGGCCAGTAGTACATCATCATGAGGTAATGCATAAACCTCATGATCCAATAGTGAATCCTCATGATCCAATAGTGAAAGCTCATGGGCCAGTAGTACATCATCATGAGGTAATGCATAAACCTCATGATCCAATAGTGAATCCTCATGATCCAATAGTGAAAGCTCATGGGCCAGTGGTACATCATCATGAGGTAATGCATAAACCTCATTATCCAATAGTGAATCCTCACAATCCTCATGAGACAATGCATAAACCTCATGATCCAGTAGTGAATTCTCATGACGCAGTAGTAAATACTCACACACTTATAGTGAATCCTCATGAGCCAATGTATAAACCTCATGAGTCCATTGTGAATCCTCATGAGCCAATGTATAAACCTCATGAGTCCATTGTGAAACCTCATGAGCCAATGGTGCATCATCAAGAACCAGTGGTAGAACACCATGAGCCAGTGTATAAACCACATGAGTCAATAGTTAAACCTCATGAGCAAATGGGGAAACACCATGAGCCAATGCCTCATGAGCCAATAGTATATCATCATGAGCCTATGCATAAAACTCATGAGCCAATAGTACATCATCAAGAGCCAATGCATATACCTCATGAGTCAATAGTACATCATCATGAGCCTATGCATAAAACTCATGAGCCAATAGTACATCATCAAGAGCCAATGCATATACCTCATGAGCCAATAGTGAAACCTCATGAGCCAATGCCTCATGAACCAATAGTACATCACCATGAGGCAATGCATAAACCTCATGAGTCAATAGTAAATCATCATGAGCCAATGCATATACCTCATGAGCCAATAGTGAAACCTCATGAGCCCATGAGTACATCATCATGAGCAATGCATAAACCTCATGAGTCAATAGTACATCATCATGAGCCAATGCATAAACCTCATGAGCCAATAGTGAAACCTCATGAGCCAATGGTGAAACATCATGAACCAAAAGTACAGCATCATGAGGCAATGCATAAACCTCATGAGCCAATGCATAAACCTCATGAGCCAATAGTACATCATCATGAGCCAATGCATAAACCTCATGAGCCAATAGTACATCATCATGAGCCAATGCATAAACCTCATGAGCCAATAGTACATCATCATGAGCCAATGCATAAACCTCATGAGCCAATAGTACATCATCATGAGCCAATGCATAAACCTCATGAGCCAATATGTAGTACATCACATGAGGCAATGCATAAACCTCATGAGCCACATGAAATAGTACTCATGCATCCTCATGAGCCAATGCAAAATGCATAAACCTCATGAGCCAATGCATGAAACAGCATGAGCCAGTACATCATCAGCCAATGCAGAGCCAATATGTGAAACCTCATGAGCCAATCATGTGGTAGTACATCCACATCATGAGCCAGTCCTCATGAGCCAATGAGTGAGCCATATCATGAGCCAATGGAGCCAATGAAACATCATGAGCCAATAGTACATGAGCCAATGCATGTACATCCCATGAGCCAATAGTCATGTGAGCCAATGGACCAATGCATGAGCATCAATGCAATGCATAACCTCATGAGCCAATAGTACATCATCATGAGCCAATACCTCATGAGCAATCATGTATTAGGTGGAGCCAACAAGCCAACATCCCCATGATGCATATCATGAGCCAATAGTACCATCATGAGCCAATGCAGTGAGCCAATAGTAGTACATCATCATGCAGAGCAATAGCATCAAACCAATCATGAGCCAATAGTACATCATCAAAGCCAATGCATAAACCTCATGATTCAATAGTACATCATCATGAGGCAATGCATAAACCTCATGAGCCAATAGTACATCATCATGAGCCAATGTTGGAACCCCATGAGCCAATACATAAACCTCATGAGTCAATAGTACATCATCATGAGCCAATGCATAAACCTCATGAGCCAATGCCTCATGAGTCAATAGTACATCATCATGAGGCAATGCATAAACCTCATGAGCCAATGGTGGAACCCCATGAGCCAATTCAGAAACATCATGAGTCAATAGTACATCATCATGAGCCAATAGTACATAATCATGAGGCAATGCACAAAATTCATGAACCAATAGTACATTATCATGAGGCAATGCATAAACCTCATCAGCCAATAGTGAAACCTCATGAATCAATATTAGAATCTCATGGACACATACCAACACAGCCAAAAAGGCAATCTCATAAACCAGTACCAGAGTCAGAGACAATGCATGGATCTGTGCTGCCAAAAGTAGAGACAGTTTCATCAGTACACGTGCCACATGAATCAGTACCAAAGCATCACATCTCAGGACAAAAACATGAGGATCTAAAGTTAGTACTACAGAAACCAAAGGAGTCAGAAGAAGGAAAGACAAAAGA
This sequence comes from Ptychobarbus kaznakovi, assembly GCA_027422405.1. NCBI lineage: Eukaryota > Metazoa > Chordata > Actinopteri > Cypriniformes > Cyprinidae > Ptychobarbus > Ptychobarbus kaznakovi. Next base: position 854,515 of record CM049812.1, on the reverse strand, counting down.
AGAGGAGGAAGGGTCTCATAAACACACAGCTGCTGGAGGTATGGCTCAGCTGATAGTTTCAAACTACCTGTAGTAAAGAATGTAGTACAAACCTGTGGATTGCTCAGTCCTTCTCTTTGCTTGTCTAGATCCACACAAACATTCAGAAGAGCATGGTAATGGAGAGGGTGAAGTAAAACCCATTCATAAGTGGGAGAGAGAAGATGAAGAGAATAAAAAAGGTATCCATGGTGTGAGATCGACTTAGAGCACATTGTGTGGCTGTCTATCACTGCGCATGCATAGTAGTCATTAGAATCCACATTAGCATGTAGGTGCATTAGCTTCTGTAGTCTGCCACTTTAGGTAGTGTGTATATATATTATAGTGTACTGTACATGATTGGTAGTGATTTTTTTGTGCCTGTTAAATGTCTCAAACAATGATTCTGATTAAACATGTGGATGGATAGCTGGAGATTTGCTTGTCGTAGACTCGATCGGCTTTGCTTGTCGTAGTAGGTTTCTAGATTTACATATTGTAAAAAATAAGACTTTTCATTCTCTGAAGCTCTTCTGAAGTTCTTACTATCTGGAGGGCAACAGACCGTACAGCTTAAAGGCATCATATATGACGACTTCAAAGGTGAGAAATAAATTAAAATGAGCTCAGAAAAGGTATAGATTTCAAAGTTTAATGTCACTGTAAAAGAAAGGAATGAGGGAATGTTCTAGATAAAATACTTTAACATTCTAGAAACTTTGACTCAACACTAACATATTTTAGTCTCTAGAACTGTAGCTAATGAGTTTCGTGGAACCCTGAGTTGTTTAGAAGCACTAATGGCTCGTTTCCAACGAGCGGTACTAAATACAAACTAATTGTATCTCATATTTAATCACTGCTGAGACATCAGAAGAACAGGTGGCAAATGTCGGAAGGACTAGGCGAGCGTAACGCTACTCTAGGTGGATATATGAGCACTGAGCGCCCGATAATTGCATGGAGCTCCAAAATCGGCATAGTACATTTTCAAATAGGCGCTATCTTTATAAATAAATCACAGATTTGAGTTTTAAACAACGACATTCTCGCCTGAAAAACTCTTAAAACTACATTTCATGACACAACAACAGTAATATTTTGAAAAGTATGTTGAAAAGAGTTTTTGGGCAATGACGTTTCACATGTCCACAAGAACAGAAAAAGAACGCGTATTGAGAAATGGCTATTGTCTGTGTGAAAATATAAAATGATAAATTACACGGTTATATTTTTGTGTGTGTTTGCGCACTCTGAAGTAACAAGCCGAACACAGCAGAGCGTAATGAGTGAAGGAGAAGCTTTATACCCTTGCATCACACAAAAGTGATGATTCTAGTAAACCAATCAACTTCTGCAGTGAGTTTAGCTCCACCCTTTTGGTACCCTTTGCTGTGCTAGGTACCCCAACGGAAGGGTACCAAAACTTGGTACGGTTCGCAATTTTGGTACCATTCACAACTTCTGACAATGGAAACAGACAAAATTGCTCACCGTACCATACTGTACTAAACCATACCGCTCGGTGGAAACAAGTCATTAGTAACTAAATATTTCTACTCAGAACATTACAGTGTTTCTGAATTAAATAAAAATTAATTTAGCTGACACTTTCATTGATGTACTGTAGAAAGTTAATGCTGCCGCATTTTTTCAATGAATCAAGGAGAGTTATAGAACGCAGTACATCATTTTACAATAGACCTTTTTTGCCTTTATTGTGACAGGACAGATCAGAATTGACCGGAAGTGAAGTGGGAGAGAGAGGGGGGGGCGGGATCGGGAAAGTTGCTTGAGTTGGGATTCAAACATGGGATGCCCGTAGTGTAACAGCACTGTGTTTCTGCATGCTGCCCACAAGGCTATCGCACAGACATTTTTGACAGGAATGAAAACAAGGCTCTGAGGGATAGAAGTACAGTTTGTCCAATCGATTGTACTGTTGTTTAAGGGGGGGGGGGGGGGCAATGCTGTTTCATGCATGTTGAGTTGTTTTCACTGTTAAAGAGTTGGATTCGCTATGGCCAAAGATTCAGATTTGTATTTCTGTGCCAAATACACACTTCCGGGTTTCTTACAAGTTTCGGAAAGTTTTTTCGAACATGGCTCTTCATGACTTCATGAAGGGTGGAACTCCTTATATGGGCACGCACACATCGACTGGAGCGAGAGCGCTTCATTCGGCTGCACTGCACGGGACTCGCTCGGGAAGAATGTCTCTAAAGAAGTGTGTTTTTGGTTGTGAGGGAAAGATAATCTTGTTTAGCTTCCTGAAGAACCCAGCGTTACGTGAACATTGGATTTGTTTTTACGGGTCAGCAACAGAGTTTCACAAGTGTGTTTGTTGACGAACGTTTAATAAACAAGGCCCAGTTCAATGCTGGATTTGCACATCGTTTGATACTGAAAGATGGAGCGCTCCCAGCTATAAAAGATCCCGGTCATGATTCAGAACTGCAGACGGTAAGTGAAACGGCATCAAACGTCACGATCGGCGCAAGTGCTGCTCGTCACTCTTTAGCTCCGCCCAGCTTAAGTTCAATAGAGGAACAGGTAACTGTGAAGAGTTCTAGAACACGTTTCAGTGAAGATGGGAATTAATGGCTAGTACTTTAGAAAGTTCTAGAACACGTGATGTTAAACTAAAGACTCGCTGAGTTCGATGTTTCTCAGCATGTCACTCCCTGTCTCTAACTCTCATTAATCCCTTCACCCCTGCTTCTCTCTATTATGTGTGATATATAAGGTAAGTGTCTTGTGATCAGATTGTGTGTGTGTGCAACTCTCATTTATATTTCATTAATTTGCCTGTTCCTATGTGCTGAGACAGGCTCTGTACTGAGTTCTCACTCTAGCTTTTAAAGTGCACATAAATATTTGAAAGACACGTCTAAGCTGATAAAGAAAATTCTGAAATAGCTAAGATTTCGTGAAGCTGATTAAATGGTCTGATTAATACATGCATGCATTTGTATAGGTTTACTTGTATATTAAATACCATTAGATTACAGTTTTGCCTTTAATTGTACTCAAACTGACACATACTGCAATTGCAACATCAGGATCATTAGATTTAGCTATACACTCTTAACTATGTTTAAATGGTTAACTGATTAAAAAGTTTAAAAGAACAGAGTTTATTTGAAACCGAAATCTTTTGTAACTTTCTAAATGTCTTTACTGTCAGTTTTGATTAATTAAATGCAACCTTGCTCAACAAAAGTAGTGCTTTCTTTCAAAAAAGACATCTTGTTGGTGCCAATAGCCTTGTGGTTAGCGCGCCGACATATAGCGCAACTGCGCTCACGGCGACTCGAGTTCGATTCCCGTCTCGAGGTCCTTTGCTGATCCCACCCCCCTCTCTCTCCACGCAATGCTTTCCTGTCAGCTGTCCCAATAAAAGGCAGAAAACACCCATAAAAAACATCTTATATCTTACTATGTACACCTACACTTTCTAGAACATTGTATCTATCACGATGAGGTCAAAGTGCCGTGTAACGCTTGGTAGGCACTGGGTCAGATTCTAAAAAAGGAGCGACTCTGAATGTGGTTCATTGATGCACTAGACACTGATTCGCTGTGAGTGACAGAAAGAAACAGACACGAGAGAAAAATACAGGACAGGTGTGAATGGGAACTGGGAGAAACCCAGCAGTTTGACAAAAAAATATCTGCTTCAGAAGACTGAGAAACAGCTGTTTTAGAAAACCATCTGTCATCAGATTTCCCAACATCCCTGGAGCACACGCACGCTTACAAACGCCACACACACACACACACACACACGTGCACGAGGTGTGGGAAAGACTCCCGTAAGAGTGTGTGAGATATCGCCCTGTCAGCAACACACACATCTTCATTTCAGCCGTCAATACTTTGGGCGCAGCAGGAAAGACACAAAGTGAAGAAGAAAAAAACGAGTCAATAGCTCTTCATTGATTCAGCATTGAGATTGATGTAGTCTGAATGTCATACTCTAACGTTCACAACACAAAACGTCCTAGTTCACCCAGAGCGTTTAAACTAAATGTTTTAAATCATCATGATTATGATGTCATAAGCTCATTAACATGTACCCGCCCACATTTACATGCCGTACTCATCAGCTTGACTGACATTTCGCATCCCATTTCATCTCATTATCTCCAGGAACTCTTCTCTCTCTTTTAACCCTTCTTTACTTTAAAATGCAAAGTGTTTAAGATGACGTTTCTCTCCTGTCAGATTGTGAATGCAACGGACACTCGAATCGCTGCAGTTACATCGACTTCCTGAACATAGTCACGTGTGTGAGCTGCAAACACAACACGCGTGGTCAGAACTGCGAACACTGTCGCATGGGCTTCTACAAAAACACCTCTGCAGAGCCTGATGATGAGAATGTGTGTATGGGTGAGTAACCGTGTACGTTATATATCTCAAATGTTGTGCAAAATAAATTCTGTTTCTCAAACTGTATGAATGGCGTTAGCAATGCCAAGGTCACGGGTTCAATTCCCAGATGCTAAAACTAATAGAAAAGGTCTTTAATATAACGTATTATGAAATTATGACAGAAACATAGCAATTCTCAAAGTAATTTTTGGGTTGTTTTCCAGAAATTAAAACATATTTTTATATTTACTTAATTTTTTTAAGCCTTTATTTGATTACCACCGTCTCTGGTAGTAAATGTGCATTAAATTATAAATAAAGAAACATTAAAACAAAAATTCTGAAATAAATAAATAAATACAAGTTTTGTAAAAGAAAATCACAGGGCTCTGTTATTGTAAACATTGTAATAAATTAACAATCTGTTAAAGTTTTATGAATTCAATTGATTAGATATGCTTTTTAATTATTAAAGTTTGATTAAACCATTATAACAAAATCAAGAAAATTATTTCATAGGGCCCAAAAGTTATTAAACTTTTAATAAGTTATTTTTGAATTGTGTATGTTAATGTCCAGTATATAATCATGATTATAGTAATGAGTCTTTTAAATAGGCGCAGGTGTATATTTGGAAACATGACACTGATGAAAACAGTATGAATTTATCTGGACAATGAATTCATACGAGCAGTTTGGCCCTTTTTTGTGTGCGGATCATATTTGTTTTTGATGGTTGAACTACTTATGGATCTACGCACCGCCATACGTTTATGCACTTCACTGGAGTTGTGCTTGTTTTCCAGTCCCTTAATCTTGAAAATTGTATATATTTTTATTATTTCAATTAATTAGATGTGCCTTTTGAAAATTCTATGTAACCATTCAAATGAAATCCAGATAATTTAAAACAGGAAAAAAATTAATCCTGAAAAAATTAAAGAAAAAAAAACGTAATTTGAGAAAAATAAAGCTAATTATCATTGAGCCCTTTTATAAGCTGTTGTACATGACCTTAATAAAACTGCAATGTCGCACTTATTTAAGTTATTGCCAATTACTGCAGAGTGAGCCATACTTGAAATGAAATTAAAATATTTACAATTAAATCACACAAAATTACAATATTTAATGCATCATTAAGGCCGTAAAACTAAGGAGGGCAGTGCTATACGATGCACGGTCTTTGGTGGCGGATTACTTTTGTCAGTTTTAGACACTAAAAGCAATTCAGCAAAAAATGTCTCTATGTTACGAGTGTTAATCTTTAAAGAGCGCCTGTCCCAGCAGTCGGGAATCTGCATGCAAACAAAACCTAAAGGAGACAGGACATCCCTCTAATTGAAACAAAAGAGAAAAATACTAAGGACGTAATCAGTAGAAAGTTATACACAGACAACTGAATAAGGGAAGAAAGAAAGAAAGAATGCAAGATGAAATAAAACTGCGCTGGACGCCACGGTCAGCAAAGTTAAACTGCAACATTACCATCCTGGGAGCGTCATATTAGAGATTCCCAGCGGTCCTCAAATAAACTTCCAGAAATAACCCCGGATGTGAGCGCTCTTAAATCAGCGCGATGCTGGGAGTACCAGGATGGAGAAGGGAGTCCATCTGCTGCATGAGGAGGCAGTGCGCAGGGTAAATGAAAGCGTGCTGTGAAGTCAGCACAAACATCGCCCTCATCGGTGTGTGCCAGGTGCCAACATGGCACAGGGTCAACACCAAGATCTCCACGAGGAGAACATTTACCTCATCCTGAGCTCACAATAGCACTGAGTGTACGGTGTCTATTTCCAGGAGTTCTCACGGAAGTGCAGTAATTCATTCCAATGCAAAACACTGATGTGTATAAAAATATCGGTAGATAGTTTCTAAAAATAAGAAACATCAAAATGATTAATTTGCATCTACCTTACACTACAAAATAGATGCAATACATTCAATAGTTTTTTGTGTGTATGCAAAACTTCTTGACATTACTTTTTAAGGCTTTTTGCAACTATTAAGACTTTTTTAAAGTTATTTTATTGGCTTTTTATGCAAAATAATTTTTAGTAAAACCAGCTAAATTATTTTTTTCTTGCTTGATATTCTTTGTTAATTGTTCACAAAATGCATAAAAACGAAACTGTACCATCAACATTCACAATTACAATTTATAACGATTATTACCAATTTTAGTTTAAAGAAATGTTCAAGCATTTCCTACTGTTAATTAAGATATAGTGTGAAGCATGTTCATTCATATTATAAATATGATCTTTCCAACATAGCTTGAACACAACATTAAACTATACTGTAGCTCAATGTTAGATGATCGACCGATATATCGGCGGATATTAGGGATTTTTATTTTGACAGCACCCACTATCACGGAAGATATATGAATGCACAGAAGATGACATTTTTATGAATAAATATAACGGCCTCAAGTGCATGCAAGAAAATCTGTAATATGTGCATAGCAAGATTAATGCAAGCAGAACTGCCAACAGAAGGAAAAAAACTATTCAATAAGGAAACCACTGAGCTTTTTTGGCACCTGTGATGTTTTAAAAGTTCAACCCTTTCCCCCCCCAACTAATTCTCTCTTTCTTTTCAGAGTGTAACTGTAATACGATGGGCTCGCTGCACGACCGCTGTAATGGTACCGGCTTCTGTCAGTGTAAAGAGGGCACTACAGGAGTCAAATGTGATGACTGTCTCCCCGGCTACTATTGGAAACAGGGCTGTGTCCGTAAGTACCTCCCAGATTCATTAACCACTTCCTAATCAGACTTCATTCAACTCTCCAATCTAATTAACAAATCAATGTCAAAGTGTGCAATCGCCCCAGACAAATTCCAGTGTGAATCAGATATTAATTGGCTCAGTCCTTTACAAGGCTTTTGTTTCCTAGTTATATGTTTTTAACACCGCAGAATTAAAGCGCAGTTAATTCTACTTTCGAATGACGGAAAAAGGAGAAAAATGTTCACCCAAAAATGAAAATTTGCTCACCTTCAGGCCATACGAGATACAGATGAGTTTGTTTCTTCATGGAAATTTAGAGAAATGTAGCATTACATCCTTTCTCACCAATGGATGCCTCTGCAGTGAATGGGTGCCGTCAGAATGAGAGTCCAAACAGCTGATAAACACATCACAATAATCCACACCACTCCAGTCCATCAGTTCATGTCTTGTGAAGCCAAAAGCTGAAACAAATCCATCATTAAGATGTTTTTAACTGCAAACCACTGCTTCTGGCTAAAGTTTATAATCCATAATAATGCTTTCTCCAGTGAAAAAGTCATCTTGTCTGAATCAGAAGAGAAATATACACAGATCAAGCACCTTTTATAAGCCGAACTAGTCCAAAACAGCTCTAAACGAATAGATTTAGTTCTGAGAGGATAACAGGGGATGAACAAGCATTATTATGGATCATTTCACTTCACAGGACGTTAACTGTGTGATTTCTGTGGAGTTGTGTATTATTGTGATTGCTTCGAATGTGTAGTCACACCATCTACCAGAAAGGTAACATTTTGACACCTGGCTACTAGTGACCATTTACTTATTGTTTAAAAAAATAGCAGTTTCTGATTCAAACATTGAAATTTGTTCCAAGTTGTGTAGCACAAAAAGGGGTGTGGTCTCTTAATGGAGGGTGTGGTCTCTTAATGAAGAGGGCGGGATTAATTTGATTTGACAGGAGTCTGACCCCTTATCACGATGCATTAGATATTCACCGCACATCAAAACAGCACATTACTGGTGTCTAATGGGTTTGGCTGTTTGTGTATTCAAATGATGTGCTGCATGCAGATTCTAAGCGGCCCTTGTTCATCGGAAACTGGTTTGTGGGGTAATGATCACATTTGTACCTTTATTCCCGTGGTGATTTTAGAAGCCCTGCACACAGCGTTTTCCCCGCGATCCATCTTTAAGATGAAACAGGCCCATGGCCAGAACCGCTAGCTCTGTGAGAAGGAGAATCCATTAGGGACACACTTCCGGAGCTGGATTAGTCACTTTCTTCAAACAGATTTGTTTTGTTCTCTGGTTAAGTGGATCTGCATGCAGCGAGTATTTACTGGCTCTAGTAAATGCAGAAGATGATGAGCCGTTTGGTTAAAGGAGAAAGTTTTCACATAGTTTAGGCAAGTCTTTGAGAACTTTTTGTATTACTATCTCAGATTTGCAAAAAAAAAAAAGACAATTTAAACCTTCACATACAGTCTTTTCCTGGGTTATGTTTAGAACGGCACACTTAAAGCTTAATTCATTATCTGTATCATACACAATACACTGCCTAATATTTCACAATTTGCTTGTTGCAGTTCACTGATTGGTGGAGATCTACCTGTAGAATCATGTAGTTTTTCACTCGGAAAGCCACTGAAATCTCATACCATCAAAAAAAAAGATAAATACTGTGACAAATATTACTTACCATTAATTCTTCACTCTGCAAATGGAAGGTCAAGTCGAACATAATGCACTGTGGGATTGTAGGGTTGTGTAATGTAGTTGTAGTAGTAGGTCATCCAGCTATTATATGCATGGTGTGTACTGCAGAAACAGAACAAGTATATGGTAGTATGCCATTCTGAACATAGCTATAGTCATCCTCCTCTTTATCACACACACACACACACACATTGTTTGGGGTCAGGTGTGCAGCACCTGGTCTCATTAGTACCCAGACTTCTGCGACCTATTGTGGCTTTTTAATGACATCAGACGCCCATGTTAATATGACACAGATACAAGCCACTAAGCAAATGACCGTGGCTTTCTCTGTGTGTGTGTGTGTGTGAGTGTGAGTGTGTGAGTGAGTGAGTGAGTGAGTGAGTGAGTGAGTGAGTGAGTGAGAGTGAGAGAGAGAGAGAGCCAAAAGCTTGGAATAATTTAGATTTTGATACGTTTTTGAAAGAAGCCTCTTTTGGTCATAAAGTTAAAAATATCACAGAAATAAGTATTTTTACAACTTAAAAAAAACGTTTTAATTTTTAAATATATATATTAAAATGTAATTTATTGCTGTGATCAAATCTGAATTTTCAGCATCATTACTCCAGTCTTCAGTGTCACATGATCTTCAGAAATCATTCTAATATACTGATTTGCTGCTCAACAAACATTTCTGATTATTATCAATGCTGAAAACTGTTGTGCTGCCCAATATTTTTGTGGAAACCGTATTTCATTTTGTTTCAGCATTATTTAATGAATAGAAAGTTCGAAAGAACAGCATTTATTTGAAACAGAAATCTTTTCTAACCGTATGAATGCCTTTATTGTGACTTTTGATCAAGCGTTATGGCTGAATAAAAAGGTATTGTATCATGTTTCTACAAAAAAAGTGAAGCAGCACAACTGTTTCGACATTGATAATAATCAGAAATGTTTCTTGAGCAGCAAATCCGCATATTAGAATGATTTCTGAAGGATCATGTGACACTGAAGACTAAAAATAATAAATTACATTTTAAAATAAATTAAAATAGAAAATAGCTCTTTAAATTGTAATAATATTTCACAATATTAATAACTTAATTATTCCAATCTAGTCTAAAAAAACAGGGTGTATTTGCATGAACATAACCTGTACATAACTTTTTTCTCCACAGCGAACGTGTGTGACGAAGAGTTCCTCTTGTGCCAGAACGGGGGGACGTGCGTTCAGAACCAGCGCTGCAGCTGTCCGCCGGACTTCAAGGGTGTTTTGTGCCAACAGTCGCGCTGCGAAGGGGGCAAAAAGTGCAGCGGTTCCAGCGCACTCACACTGAGCCTGGCGCTTCTGCTCTGCCCGCTCCTCGCCACCCTGCTGGGCTCCGCCGCCTCCTGAGAGACCCCTGCTTCCCCACCAGCGGGCCCCGGGAGGGCCAGATGCTCCGCATCGCCCTCTACAGGGTGCAGAACGCCCTGCAGGACAACGAGAACGAGAAACAAAGACTCTGGAAGAGCTGGAAATCAATGGAACTCTAAACGTGCGCCTCACATATACGCTGAGGACGAATAATACCAAAAACACATACACTACACACAAAATCAACAAGAAGCAGCTTCTTGTGCAATAGCTGCGAAATGTAATACAAACCGCACTTCCTTCACTCTGATTGGTCGATTTAGGGGGCGTGTCCTCACAGTGATCGGAGACTGTACGAAGCTTAACGTTTTTTTTACACTCCCTCGCTGCAGTTTTTAACATTCAGATGTATGTAACGAGTGCTCACTGTTATCCGCTACAAAGCAAAGATTATGATATTATTGTAATATTTGTTATATCATGACTATTAAGATTTTAGGCACTGTACTGCTGGTTGTTATCGGTCGCCACAGTTAGAGATCATTGATATTTACGAAGTATTGGGGACACAAACACGCTATTCAACTCGCAAAAGAAGATATCTAATCAAATGGAATTATTATAAACCCACATTATTTGACTATTTTTGGTAGAGAATATTTTTGCTTTGGATCTATATAAGAGGTGTTATTACACTGTAAACGTTACAGCACACTATAGTACGAGAATCTATAAGGTAGAGTTTACACTGTCAGGTATTACGGAGGATGAATTTACGCACTAAATGTACCAAACAGAATTGATTAGATGGCAAGCTCAACTGAAATGTATGGGATGGGGTTTATTACACTTTATGGTGAACAGATTTACAAAACTAAAAGAACTGAATGAAATGTGATGAACTGTAAACATTACAGTAAATGTGACTGTTACTTAGCCATGTTTGAGTTGTTTCTGTGTGGATCATTTCTTCAGCACCACATAAAATCAGATTTCATAATAACTTTAAAAACATCATTTAAGCATAATTCCAATTTATTACAATTTTAAAACTCACTCTTTATGAACTGTAACTTTTAAGAAATAAATATGCTTGTGTTGTAAATATTACTGTAAATGGAAATAAAAGGGGTTTCTTCCCTATAAAAAGAAGTAAAAACCTAAAATTATTAATAGTAATGGCTAAAAAGAGAAGAGGATGAAAATAAAGAGTGTTAATGTACATGAGGGTGTAACAGTTCTTTTTTAATATTAGTATTTTTTTATATTGTCCTACAGATTATTTCATCAAACAATATGTAATATTGTTCAAACAATATTTAATCAAACAGCCAGTTATACCATAAAATACTCACTGGTGTTTATGCAGTTGTTTCCCTCCAAGATGATGTCACTTCCTGTTGGATGATGTCATTAAGGAAATGGCTTTTGTTAGTTAAAAGAATTTCACAAAAGATTAAGAGTATAGAAAGTCATATTGGAGGAAAATGGCAAAAACCTATAATTTATTACAAATTAAACAAATATAATTATATTTGAGAAAGGGAAAAAATATTTAGCACTTTACAAACTAGTGCAGCACCAAGGACATTAAGACAAATTGCAACATGCACTTAAAATGATTTAAAATTCACTTAATTTATAATTGCAACTACAAAAGCTAATATGTTAACTAATATGATTTACATCTTTCAAAAATTGAGAGTTTATTATTTTAGCCAGTATATTAAAGGGTCTTATATACTGTATAACTGCACAAATGAAAACAATGTTTCCAAGAAAACACATTTTGTTTGTAATAATTTGATTTTTAAAAAGGAAAAAAATAGACCTGGAATATTTCTTAATAATTGTCAGTTTATCATTTTATAAATTAGTAAAGAACGGGCAATGACGAAAATTGCAGCATGCATTTAAACCAGCAAACAAAATGATTTTAAATTAATTTCATTATCAAATTGTGACTACAGAAGCTACCTAATATGATTTCTGAGTTATTTCATCCACTATATTAAGACAGCATGGTACGAGTGACCCAATCAAATCTTCTACTGGCTCTTATATAACAGTCGTAGAGGAACCCAGAGAGAGATTTATATTTACTTTGGTCTATGTGGTCACCAGCTTTATGAAATATCTGAAAATGACACCCGAGCCAGTGAGACAACAAACAAGATGCTGCTCCAATAAAGTAAAATTACAACAAAAGCAAGATTCATCTTTCTGACGAGAGAAAAATGCTGCGTCACGTCACAGCAGCACAGTGTCCCGCACCTGAGAGGATCAAGCTTTTACCTTAGTCAGCGGGCATTGATTACCTTCCTCAGAATATCAATCGTGCACACAGAGAGGATACGTCAAGATGGGTCTGCTTCATTCTCACCACCCTTTAGATAGAAGCATGATTTGAAGCACATACAAACAGGTCATAATAGATGACCGTGGGAATGAGAGTGGCTAAATTACCTTATTTAACACATAATAAATAATAGCATACGCCATTTAAATTAAACTTATTGAAAATGTAGTTAAAAGTGAAAATAGCATCTCTCTATCATTGCTCCACCACAAATCCTCCTGATAACATAAAACTTCGTCGTTAATGTTTTTCTGTAAATCTCTAAAGGATTCTACTGAGGTTTTGGCCACATATTGTGTGGACCTGCACAGTCCTGTTTTAGAGAGTATAATATACAGTTGCTTGGTCCTAAAACTGGGGCAGGTCAAACTGGTGTAAACCTAGAGCAGTGCTTCCCAAAGTGTGGGCCGTGGCCCCCCGGTGGGCCGTAGCGGTATAGCAGGGGGGCCTAAATATTTAAATAATTAAAATATTCGAATTGTTCTAAAATGTGAAAATGTGACAGTTTTAAATGCTTCCACACTGCAGACGTGTTTGCTGCATTAGTGCGCGCCTCTTGGTCGTGTAACGTCATTGTTTGGTGCAAATTATTCGGTCTTCGCTTATTCGGCCGAAATAGTTTTTTTTTCCTATTTTCGGCGGAACATTCGGTGCATCCCTACTTCTGTTACACACTTTGATGAAATATAATTGTAAATAGTATGCAGAAAGTGTAGTGTTATGGATTTAAATATATCTGTAAAGAATATTTACATCATCTTACTTTCACCAGCTTATAAAAATATTACATTTTATGGTAGTTCTCATAATTCACATGAAATTCTTACAAACTGGTTAATAAATGTTGATAATTTTGTGCAGAGACAATCTGCTTTATTAAATATATTGAATATACAAATATATATGTAAATATATCTTTATACCATTAATCTATATATTTTCTATATATTTATATAAAGAGGTTGGGGAGGGGTCGTGGAGCTTTTGTCATGTTTTTGGGGGGCCTTACCCCTCTGAAGTTTGGGAAGCTCTGACCTAGAGACATTGCGCCTCCTTGTGGTGAAACAGACACTGTACATTTGACTTCCACTGCCCTCAATTTCACTTCCCTCTCCTCAAGCTGTCTTTATTGTTCCACACAGGGTTCAAATCTGTGCAGGTGAGAAACATTGGTTATGAAAATGTAAAACATAAACTGTCTACAAACATTAAAAGGAGAAAAATCACATAAAAATCTAGGGTCCTTTCCTGTAAATGTATACACCTATGCTAAAAATCTGTGGTGCAGTTTTTGACTATGAGCTTAACTCTATGAGTAGTTATATGGTATGACCAACCAACAGAATTATGAAGAAAATAGAGTAAAATATGAAGATAAGCATGAGGTACTTACCATAAAGGAGATGGTGCTGTGGTTCCCGTGCTCAGTAATAGTGAGTATACTGACCATAAAGGAGATGGTGCAGTGGTCTGGTGCTAGTGGTGTAGTAGTGTTGTGAGTATACTGACCTGTGTTCCCGTGCTCAGTGGTGTAGTTTGTTTGAGTACTGACCATAAAGGAGATGGTGCTGTGGTTCCCGTGCTCAGTGGTGTAGTTTGTTGTAGTAGTGTACTGACCATAAAGGAGATGGTGCTGTGGTTCCCGTGCTCAGTGGTGTGTGGTTCCCGTGCTCAGTGTAGTGTTATAGTGAGTAGACTTATACTGGAGATGGTGCTGTGGTTCCCGTGCTCAGTGGTGTAGTTTGTTGTAAGTGAGTACTGTTGGTGTAGTCTGTAGTAACTGAGTGGTGCTGTGGTTCCCGTGCTCAGTGGTGTAGTTTGTTGTAGACCATAAAGGAGATGGTGCTGTGGTTCCCGTGCTCAGTGGTGTACTGACCATAAAGGAGATGGTGCTGTGGTTCCCGTGCTCAGTGGTGTAGTTTGTTACTGACCATACTGAGTGCTGTGGTTCCCGTGCTCAGCTGAGGTGGTGCCCGTGCTCAGTGGTGTAGTTTGTTATAGTATACTGACCATAAAGGAGATGGTGCTGTGGTTCCCGTGCTGACCATAAGGAGATGGTGCTGTGGTTCCCGTGCTCATATGGTAGTTTGTTGTAGTGAGTATACTGACCATAAAGGAGATGGTGCTGTGGTTCCCGTGCTCAGTGGTGTAGTTTGTTGTAGTGAGTAGTGGTGTACTGACCATAAAGGAGATGGTGCTGTGGTTCCCGTGCTCATGGTGTAGTTTGTTGTAGTGACCATAAAGGAGATGGTGCTGTGGTTCCCGTGCTCAGTGGTGTAGTCTGACCATAAAGGATACTGCTGTAAAGGAGATGGTGCTGTGTGGTGTCCCGTGCTCAGTGGTCTGACCATAAAGGAGATGGTGCTGTGGTTCCCGTGCTCAGTGGTGTAGTTTGTTGTATAGTATACTGAGGAGATAGTACTGACCATAAAGGAGATGGTGCTGTGGTTCCCGTGCTCAGTGGTGTAGTTCAGTATACTGACCATAAAGGAGATGGTGCTGTGGTTCCCGTGCTCAGTGGTGTAGTTTGTTGTAGTGAGTATACTGACCATAAAGGAGATGGTGCTGTGGTTCCCGTGCTCAGTGGTGTAGTTTGTTGTAGTGAGTATACTGACCATAAAGGAGATGGTGCTGTGGTTCCCGTGCTCAGTGGTGTAGTTTGTTGTAGTGAGTGACTCACTGACTGACCATAAAGGAGATGGTGCTGTGGTTCCCGTGCTCAGTGGTGTAGTTTGTTATGAGTGAGTAGTACTGACCATAAAGGAGATGGTGCTGTGGTTCCCGTGCTCAGCTGAGTGGTGCTAGTAGTTTAGTGAGTATACTGACCATAAAGGAGATGGTGCTGTGGTTCCCGTGCTCAGTGGTGTAGTTAGTGAGTATACTGACCATAAAGGAGATGGTGCTGTGGTTCCCGTGCTCAGTGGTGTAGTTCTGAGGAGCAGTGCTCTTGGTGCTAGTAGTTTGTAAGTGTATACTGACCATAAAGGAGATGGTGCTGTGGTTCCCGTGCTCAGTGGTGTAGTTTGTTGTAGTGAGTATACTGACCATAAAGGAGATGGTGCTGTGGTTCCCGTGCTCAGTGGTGTACTGTTACTGACCATAAAGGAGATGGTGCTGTGGTTCCCGTGCTTTGGTGCTAGTTTGTTGTGTGAGTATACTGACCATAAAGTGAGTGCTTAAAGGAGATGGTAGTGGTGTAGTTTGTAGTGAGTATACTGACCATAAAGGAGATGGTGCTGTGGTTCCCGTGCTCAGTGGTGTAGCTGTTAAGTTCTGGGATACCCAGCAGTGCTGAGTTAGCCCTTCCCAGATGCAGTACCTCTCATAAACACCACCACACTCACTAAACAGGGCTCTACGCTTACTTTGATTTTTAGGAGCACTTGTGCTGCTAATAAAAATATATAAAAAAATAGGGGCACAGTAACAAAATAATTCAGGAGCACCTTCTCCTCAATAACAAAAATTAGCCTTCCCATTACGAAGTAATATTGGACTCTTAAAGTGATTTACAGGGTACAGGGATATTTTATAACTTTATTTGAAGTGTACCTTTCATGTCAAATTCAAAAGTGTATTGTTATACGCTTTTTTTTCTTCAACATTTCTATTAAAACAATGCAATAAGAAGAATAAGTTACCGATCAAATACAATCATTATTGGGCAATTCCAGCGTTATGGATGTGACATCTGAACTCATTATGACAGCTAAAATGTGTCAGTAAAAATAAACTTCTTACAATATTTAAATTGGCTATGCATATTCTCAGAGCACCCAATCTGGAGAACTGACAGCCAAAATATATTTTTCTAAAATATATTTAAGCCCCCCCAAAAAAGGTAAATAGTCATGCGTTATGGATGTGACAGGAAATAACATCATTTTCAGTATACTGTATGATTTTCTTTAAAGTCTGTGAACTTTTAAGTCAAATGTATAAATATTGATATCCACATGATGAAGGGGTCTTAGCTGAACATAAAAATACCAATGTTTAAAATATTTAAGTTTTTTATGAAGTGCATTTTGAGGAAGTTATGGATGTGACAAAACTCTGTTATGGATGTGGCGTGTCTGAAATACACACAAAATCTGTTTAAGAAATCAACAATCAAATCATCATGTCACTTTTGTTGACGCATAAAATTACTCTGAATACTAGTTTTGACATTAAGAAAACCATCTGAAATTATTGTAATGATTTTTAAAAGGGAAAACTGGTTGTAGCCCCAGGGTTTGAACTCACGCCTAGAATTATAATCACATTTATTAGATTGGATCCCACATAATAATACAATATGTAAAATAATTGATAATGAGAGATGATGAGGGTGAAGTAACTTATTTATTTCATTTGTTCATGCTTAACACTTTTCTTTCATTAAAATTATAATTCATGAATTTTCTTCTTAATGAATATTTTTCATGGTAAGGATGACCTTTGCATGGAATTGCCCTATTAAGTAAATTAATTTGCACTACAGAAGAACACAAAACGTGGCTTGTAGGTATTTACAGAGATTTAATGAGGCTCAGTGTTGCATGAGTGCAATTAACTTCATAAATTCATGTTGAGATTAATGTTTTAAATATAGAAATATTCAATGATTTAAATAACTGAAATGATACTTTAAAAATGAAACTAAGACTGCCGTTAGATGGCAGCAAGTTACTGATTTTATCACTGAATCATTCATTCAATTGAACAAAGCAAGTCCTCATTTTCTGTCGTTTCTATAATGTTAACGTTCCATCGGTTTGCAGCAGCAGCTTCAGCGGCAGGGTACGAAAACACTGAAAGGGTGTAGATCGTTTCATATCTCCTTTATTAGTTCATTTCAAGCTTAGCAATAGTCGTCAACAGAAATACGGCGTGATTATCAGAAAGACGGTGCTACGCAACAAAACCTATAATTCATACAAATATAGTAAAACAAATTTTCTTAAGTGCCTAAATTTGTGGCATTTGTGGAACACACTATTGTATTTTTGGGCTGACTGATATTTTTGTGTTGCTATTTGCTCTAGATCCATCCTTCCTGTACAATAAATTCATCTGAATATATGCCTGCTACATTTATTAATGTAACTTTCCAATCGATAATGTCCACAGTATTCTGACTGATGGTGATAATGGAGTGCTACTGCCAGCCTAGCATGTGCTAGCGGTTTAATACTCAACTAGGTTAATAAAGATAAAATTAAATTAATTAAACCAGCTGATATTAGTTAAAACAGCACCCACAATAACACAAAAAAAACCTCCTCCACGGACAATTCATTTTGGAGGCCTTTTAGAGAAGTTATGCCAACACAAAACTAGCCTGCTTGTTAAGCAAGTGCTAAGTTGAGCTGGCTGTATGGAGATGTTTTATAATAGGGGTTTAATTTCACAGCAGTGAAAAACAGTGCCAAAGTTTACAGCAAATTTGATCCTTACCTGGCTGTCAATGAGGCAGGCGCTGTTGATGGCACTCCTCAGGGCGCGAGATTTGCGCGGGTTAACCGTGGCCTGACAAAGAGCGGGAGGGGCGCGCGGGCCTTAATCAGGACGCCATATTGAATTTTACGTGGATGAAAACGAGGCTTTGAGGATTAACAGCTTTTTTCAATGTGGCACGCAGAGTATAAAGGTCGTGTAATATTTGTATTCAAAATACATCTTTCGCAACTGTTTCATGGTGTTTTTCCTAATTTATTATTGAGCCGTCGTCTGAAATCAAATAATACACACAAGATAAGACAATTCCTGTACTGTGACTTTCGGCAATATTTGCATACAGGCACGTGCACACATAGTGAGGGGGCTTGAGCACCTGCCCTTTTTCTTCCTCGAGAGAAAGTGCCCTTTTTTCTGGGGAGTTTTTTTTTTTTAAAAATTAATATATGTGTGCGTGTGTGTTTCTGTTTGCGCGCAGCTTTCCCTGTCAAACAAATAAAAACATCAAAATATCAGGTCGGGTCAGGAAACGAGACTGTCGAGTTCCGGTGCGTCTCGGCGCAGGCGCGCGCAGCACAGCAGTGTAGCGCGCATTGATCGGCACGTGCACATCACAGACACGCAGAAGTGAAGCCCTCCCTCCCTCTCCAGTTGTGCTTGTCTTGGTGTGGAGGTGAGTGGTGATAAACAAAAGATTAAGCTACCTGTGCCTCGAATTTACATCTAATTATCCAAAAGACAAACAGAATTAATTTGTCTTGCTAACATCCTTGACTCGTGAGAGCGCTACCATGTAAGTTATCTGAAGTTTAGCAAAGGCAATAAGAAGTCTAGTAGGTTAGACAAGTGTGTCACTGCATGATTCAGTTTATTCAAATGCATGTATATTAAGAATGGTCAAAAAAATTAAGATATGGGGGCAGAAATGTATATATTGATATCATTTAATATAGTTAATCAGTATCACGCGAAGACTGACGTTTTTTCCCACCAAAAAGCAACATGATTACAAATGTGATATTGAATTTATACAGCAGTTCAATAAAGAAGAATTTAATATTAACATACTTACGTTTTAGACACAATATTGAGTGTTTTTTCTCTATTTCGCCAACAAATATAATTTCAATGTGCGTCTCTGAGCAACAGCTGTTTTGTTCCTGACTGAATCAATCGATTAAATGATTCGGTTCAGTCGCAATGACTCACTTATTAACAGTGACTTGCTGACACATACTGGCAGTTTTAATTTATCATTTAAAGTAACTTTTCATTTTTTTATGATTTCAAATATCAGTATTCAAATTTTAATGTTTAAAATATCAAAACCGTATTAATGCATTTGTAACTTTAGGTTAAATGCATTCGTGTCCTGCATTAAACAGTGTGTAAATGCATCTAAATGCACTTCTAATGCAGCTTCTGTGTTTTCTCTGCAGTGCAAAGATTACATTTGTCAATACTGATTTAATTTGCTTGGTAACAGCTTAAATGACTTATTCTAATTGACTGATTCAATTTAAGAATTTGACTGAAAATATGATGCACACTCATGCAGGGCTTTATAAAGGTAAAAAAAAAATATATATTTAAACTTATTGGAAAAGATTAATTTCTATCACTGCTGTGAACTGATCACCACATAATATCAAAAACTTTAGGAGTCAGCTGTCCACGGTAGTCCTTAAGATATCAGCACAATAACACAATCAGCAAAATATTGTCTATCGTTATCGATAAAATCCCAGAAAATATTGATATATTTTTTGCCAATATCGCACATCCCTAATATATTTAATGTTTTGCTTAGAAAATTTTTAAATAAATATGAGAAGTGCCCTTTTTTCCACTTGAGCCCCTGCCCCTCGAAATGTCTGTGCATGTTTTGCATGTAAAATTAGAGAAGCAACATAATATCTGTTTTAACTGAACGGGCTTCTCCCCTCAGACGCTCACTGAACAGAGCAGATGCAGAGAAAGAGGTGCGTGCTGATCTCGCGCCGTTGCGGAAGTACAGCGATCACAGAGACTCGCTGAAGTTTGTCGCTAGTCGCTTTTTGGGGGAAAAAAAGTCGCTAGGGGGTCTTAAAAGTCGCTAAGTTGGTAAAACTGGAAAAATATTGGAGAGGGTTTTCCCCCGGTCCCTCCTCCTCAGACTTGATGCACAAGCAGGTTGCCAGATTAAAGACACCAACAAGGAGCGCACATGACGATGAATGAAATATGCTAGGTTTTCTTCCAACTGGCAACCCGGGGTGCCGAAACACAATTGGGTAAACTGGCAGTGGGCGGGTTTCACAAACCAGAACATACACAGGCATTCCCGGCCGGAACGCACATTTCCAAAGAATTACTGACTGTAGCGTTGTTTTTCAGATAAACAAGTATGTTAACTTAGCATGTTTCTTAAATATCTGCAAATATATTATGATATTTGTATGCTTTAGTAGAGTCAAAATCCTACATACAGCACCTTTAAGAACTGTATTCAAATAAGAGCTGGCAGTGTGTGATGTTCTGCATGCATCTTGGCAAAAAGTCTCAGTTTGGGCACTCCTTTACTTCAGATTTTAAACAATAACCACTCCATGTCTATATTACATGGCCAAACATCTGTTCCTTTAACTTTCTTCAGATTAGTAATACCAAAGTCTCTTTTGCATTTCCCCCATTCAAAACTATACAAGTGCCATGTCTTAGGTACTCTACAGTCTTTGGTAATACAATAATGCATTTAGCATGTGTCTTTTAATCACATTATTGTTGTTGTCATTTTACAAAAGTAGTAAGCCACTGAGACCATGATAGATTTGAGAAGTCATTTTACCACAGTAAAATAAAACCATAGCCTTGAGTGGCTTACTGTAACTATTACAAATAAACATGAAAAGATTGGGGTGAGGTGTTGATCTATCAGAAAAGACAAGCCTTAAGGGTGGTAGTACCATGGTACAGATGATGTATGTCAAGATATGGAATAGTATTGATTAACATCCATGTTCCATAGTATTCACCCATTTCAAGGTACTTGTATGAATTCCAAATGAGGGGAAAAATAGATTACCATTATATGATTTAGTGGATCACTCACATCACTAACATGTGGTATATCAAGAATAATAGTGGCACAGCTGCAAAATCAATTTGTGCAGAGATTCTCATAGAAAAACAAAACTTTTTTTTATTTCCCGTCTACAAAAAGTGCATCTGTACAAAAAGTCCTCTTCATTCACTTTTGTAAAACTGGTCACCAAAGATAAAACTCAAGGAAAAAGCCACAGTAGCGGGTCGATCTCTCGGTTTTCAGGTCTCTGGCTCAACGGTACCATTTCAAACTTACCTCATTCACAACTCAAACACAAGTTATATTTGAAATTAAAATGTTAAGCAGTACTACTGGTTCTGTTCTTGGCCTTCTTTAACTCTTCCTCCAGAATAATAGTGACTATAATCAAAGTTACCTGAAAAAGCTATTCTAACAGTCGGCTCAAAAATAACCCAGTATGTTATCCAGAATATTAAAAGTCAGTATAAAACAACCAGTGAAACAAACAGCACTGCATCCAAGCACAACACATTTACACACCGAATCCATCCCTGCAAAAACCTTTAAATCAATGTTACATTCAAATAAGTGACAAACTATACAGACTCAAACAACAACAAAAAGGTTATTTTGGCTATGTAGCAAAATAGCAAGTCCGACTGCTTTTGAAAGTGCAGTTATTGCACCAATATATATTTTTTTTAGAGATGAGCACAAGGTCCAAAAACACAAAACTTGTTGTACGGAACAAAATATTCCTCTTCCTGCATAAAATAGTTTTTTAAATGGTCATGCAGCAGCAAAATACGCTTCGAAAGAGTTAAGGTGAGCAGTAAGCACTACCATCAAATGAATTGTTAAGCCAATGCCTGAGAAAGAGACGTTTAACGACGACCATTGTACATAGTGGATTCTCAAAACCTCTCCTTTAACGCATTGCTGTGACGCTTTAATGACAGAGTGATAATGAATTTATCTCCTGTGTCGTCTTGATGGTGAAGAAGCGTATCTGGAAGAATGGCCAGTACTTCTAGAGTCGGCTTCATATGAATTCGCTCTGTTTGTGGAGCGGCGGGACTCCGGTAAGCCTGGTCGCTCTCTATCCGGTCTCTGTTCTCTGATTGTCCGGCGCTCTACAAAGCGTGGGTCTGTGGGCCTGTCACTCGTCCGTGGGTTATTATTGGATTCCAAAGGTATTAGCCGTGGCATTGGTGCATTGCTTGGGTCACGTTGAGCACGGGGCACAGGGGCGGGGTCTGTTTCCACAGGTGAATGCGTAACAGGTGAGGTCACAGTGCTTGGATTCCCGATTGGGGGATAAGAGAGACTGCGGGTTGGCGGCGCTCGTTCTTGTTTAAGAATCTGCCTGGCGTCCCTTTCAAAATCTTTTTGCATTGTTTTGATGATAGTTTTACGCATCCGAGCATCCTCAATCAGTGCTCCCCAATCACTTTGTTCCTGCAGAAATGAATAATTAACGCATCATTAAAAGCGCTTAGAAATACACAACAGCACCTCTTATGGTGGGTCGAGACAAACAAATATATAAATGTGTACGTTACCCTGAGTGTGCGTATATGTCCCAGTATGAAGAGACTAAATTTGGCTCTGGTGATGGTTACATTCATTCTCTGCCGATTTCCAACAAACCTTAAAAAGTAAGAAGCAATGCAATATTACAACCAGAAACTTGAACATTTTAGTTGATTTATATATAAGCTATGTACACTTACCCAATGGAGCCCATTTCACTGCTGGCTCTCACACAAGACACAACAATGCAGTCCATTTCTCTGCCCTGAAAGCCGTCGACTGTATCGACATCAACCCTAAAACACACGTTATTCAGCTGTACATACAGTATACACGCACTACCGGTCAAAAAGGTTTGGAATATTATGATTTTATCATTTTTTCCCCTCTAAAGAAGTCTTATGTTGTTCACCAAGGTTGCATTTATTTGATAAAATACAGTAAAACAATATTGTGAAATATTAATAAAATGATAAACAAACCGTTTTCTGTGAATAAATTGTAAAATGTAATTTATTCCTGCATTTTCAGCATCACATCCTTCAATATCATTCTAATATGCTCATTTGCCAATAATAGTTCTTATTACTATAAACTTAGCAAAGATAATAAAAATGTTAATATTGTGTTAACACAATTTCATAGTGTAAAAGTGACAGTGTATTATCAGATAATTAAAAAACGTCATATTTCAAAAATAGAACCATAGATGCAAAAGTAGAACGCTGATTATTTCTTGTGGCAATCTGCAATAAAGTTGTTTTTAGAAGTTTATTTAAAAAAAAAAAAAAAAAAAATTAAATTTTTTAAGTAGAGTTGCACACTGAACACTCACTGAAGTTGCTTGTCGATGCCTGAACCCCTGATGGCTTCCAGTATGCGCTGTTTCTGGGCTTTGTAGGGCGTGATGACGCCCACTCGCACGGACTGCTTCTCGCCCAGCAGCTTCAACAGCAGCAAGACCAGCTTGACTTCTTTGTGATTGGAGAACGAGCTGACCAATGGGGAAAACACAATTAATTAACTGTTCAGACAGAAGCAGCTAAGTCAAGTCCACCATCCCACCCACATTCCTCCATTTCTTACTCTCTCTCTTTCTTCTCGATCCCATCAGTCACGTCGAACACTTTGTAGGGCTTGAAGGGCCAGCTGAGGGAACAGCGTTTCTGAGCGGTCTCACTGAGGGACAAAAGGACACAAATTAAAAGTCCATGTTTATACTTGATGATCTTAGGTGCAAATTTTTTTTTTTGAGGGAATTAAGAGCTAAAAATACTCTGATATACACATTCTTCCTGATAAACGGCATTGAGAATTGTTTTGCACAACTAAATTGTGACTGTTAGAACAAGACTGTTTAACACTGAAGTCTCAGACAAAACACACACGCACAGCATGAAGCTATTTCACACAATGCAGTGTTCAAATTCAAGGCCTAGTCACACCAAGAGAAAATAGTTTGCTCCATCTTTTCAATTAAACAGTGCAAGTTTAGAATCATTTATATGGCAATTTAATTCGATGTGATGTTTATAATTTCAATTTTCATTTTTTTTTTTTTTTATATAAATGTTTTCCTCATTTCGGTTTGAATTTTAAATAATTTTAGTACTTAAACTAAATGAAAACAAGAAACGTTCCCATGGAAAACTAGCCATTCATTTTATTTCAAAGATGTTTTTTTTATAGTTTTTTTACGAATAATTCTGCTGCAAAACAAGATAAAATACCAGAAAAGTACACCTCTATTATTGCCATATATACCATCAACTGAATATTCATATAAATCTCACCATCACTGAATAATAGAGCTGGGTTCTGCCAACTACTTTACAGGTTGCATAACAATATCACAGTTATAGGATTGTGACTGAAACTGCATTAAAAGTGCCAGAGATGCCCAGCATGTCCGCAAAAAAGTGAGTCTGCAGGATTTGTATCAATCTTTCCTGTAGCACACTTCACTTTCCATAAAGCACATGAATAACTGAAGCGCTTTTTCGCATGGCTCATTGAATGCACCTTTCATTTGCGATTTGGGTTGCATTTTTATTTTATTCTCTGTATGAGTAGTCCTTCACAGCAACGTAACGCCAATCAGTGTCAGTGGAACACGTTTTTTTGAGATCTGCAGACCATGGTTTAGTTTGCAGTTAGCAGCTCACTATGTTGAGCACTCCCCACACACACGGTCCTCTCAGTGACCGGAGGAGTCTTAATTCAGACTCTACTGCCTGCACTGCACATCATAAACATGAGTCTGCAGAACACGTCTTCTCTCTCCCGCTCTACTCATACCACAAGTGTAAACATTCCAAACAAACAAGGAGCTGGGTGCGTACCAGTCATTCTTAAGAGCGCTGTTGTAGATGTACTTGGAGGGGAATTCGCAGATGTCCGGGTGCATGCGGTACTGCACGCTGAGCAGGAGGATGGGAGAGAGTTGCGGGTTTGACTCATAAAGACTTTTGCATAACCTTGCCATAAGAGACTGGTCGTAGCCAAACTCCTTTGCTTTCTGTTAAAACACACACAAAAAATAATCAAATCATGCACAAAATGCGAAGAAAAATTTAAATTCTGCAGCTTTAATTTACTGTCATTTAACCCTTATGCTGTTCTGAAAATTCATATTTGACCAGCCTACAAAATTTTATAAATAAGGCTTATAAATATCTCATTACAGAAATAAACAGATTAAATGCATTATTTGACAAAATAGCATTAAACTTTTTTTTTAGGTGTCCTCGTTACAATGTACTTACTATTATAACAACAATAAAAATTATGCATAAATACATGCAAGTAACCCTAAGCCAAACACTAATCCTAAACCTAACAATATAGTGCGTACATGTAGTTAATTAGTATTACTCGGTACTTAAATGTACAATTACACTGTAACAGGGATACCTTAAAATAAAGTTAAAAAAAAAACGCAATCAACCAAAAATGTATCTTTTGGAAAGTTATAATACCCTATGGGAAAATATAAAAACAGAATTATTAAATGACCAGGAGTCCGGGCACAAGAGGGTTAATGCCATAATTTACGACAAAAATGTACATAGGAAATCATAACCATTTATGTGTTTAAATTTGCTTGCATGCTTGGGTTACCTGAGAGACAACTGTTGGTGGAAGCTGGTTGGGATCACCGACAAGGATTACAGCAGGACTTCGGTACAGCATTGGAATCAAAGTCTCAGTTTCTTTAGACTGACTAGCCTACAAAAGTGCAAAGACAAACAAAGGGACTTTGAAATATGGTTGTTAGGAGTATTAGTGCCTTTATAATATGATAATATAAACATTATGTAGTTTTCTTTCATCGTGTTGTCTTTTGCACTAGCAGTAATAACAGATTCAATTCATCGAAAAAATTATGATAAGTGTTATTGCACTACTTTTGTATTCCAACCAAATAAAAACACATTTCACGAAATCACAAACTATAAGAGATTTTGGTACCTCATCGATTATGACGCAGCTAAATGGTTCATGTCCGAGACGACGGAATGCATGCTCGAGGACAGAACTTCCACTGGTGCTGAGCGTGCAGCAGATCAGATGAGCGTGTTGCAGCACAAGAGTTTGACTCTCCTGTCGTCTGCTGTGACACTAAGAAAGAGACAAGAGGTACGTTTGTTTGTGGGAGTATTATAAGTATTGTGAAACAAATGTGACACTTTACCTCTTTAATATGCCGACTCAGTCTTTCTCTCTCTTTCAAAAGATGCATCTTCTGATCCATCAACTTCTTGAACTGTCAACCAACCCATGAAGTTAAAGAAATTCACCACAGCATTAAAACAAAACTAAATGTGATCTCTATATTCGCTCTTTTAAAACCTTGTGTGGAGGATGCATTACCTCAAAAGAATCCTTCTTGGTTTTTGCACATTGCTGGGAGAGATTTTCAATACTTTGGTCCAGTTGCTCCTTCCGTCTGTGTGTGTCAGCGCCTACAGTTTGCTGGGCTCGCTCTACACACAAACACCTTACACATTAACACCACGTGCACATGCATTAACTCTTGAATTGTAAATGCATGAATTTCTCTCTCACGTGCTCTAGCTTTAATCTGGTGGTCGAGGCTGAAAGGTTTTAGTGACTTTGAGATGGTCCTTTCACTACCCAATCGAACCAGGTTTATATCACCGCAGTTACCTGTACACAAGTGTTGTGAGACATGCTTTAATGTGACAGTATATGGCATGCATGCCTTTTTAGTCGTCAATGTGTGCGAAAGCTCGCAACCTTGAGGTGCATTGATGTTTCGGCATTTCTCTTTAAAGATCAAAATGACTTTCTTCATCAGACTGTCGATGGCAGCGTTAGAGGGTGCACAGAGAAGAACTCGTGTCCGTCGAGACTTGGCATGAAGGTTCCCCGAAGGAGTAGCACTGTTAGTATCCTGACCAGATAACCACACACACACACAACACACTCAGCTGCAGTTGCAGATTTAAGGTGTCCTTAAGATCATGCACAGTAGGCAGGAATAAAGATACATACAGATAAAATAAATAAAAAAATACCGAAGATAGTAGTTTGTACAACAGGCCACCAATTGTTTTACTCTTCCCGGTTCCTGGAGGACCATGAATAAGGAGAAATTTCGGGGTCTTCTGTGTTCTTTTTATCATGGCAAGACCACAAGCTATTGCTCTTGCTTGGTCCCTGTTGAACTCCTGGAATGCAAAGAAAGAAAAAGTGAGGGGAAGAGCAAGAGAAAGAACAAGCAAAAGAGTTAAGGAAAAAAGGGCAAAAGAGTGAAGGAAAGCAAAATTATAACGTAGGATCAAAATAATAACATTTGGGATCAAAATCAGGTTCACTTATTGGACTTGCACATTCATCACCACAAAAGGTACTCTAGCTCAAACATGAACAAGAATCGTAGTCTCTGATTGCATCCCCCCCCCCCAAAAAAAACAAATACTACAAGTAGGTGAAAAAAGCTTATAGCTATGCACTGCACTTTTGGTTTGCGCCCCTTATCGGACAAGCCCAGTTTCATATCCTGGAACTCTCTGCTAAAGTAATATTTGATTCAGGAATATTAAAAAAGGAGACATACAAGGTGTGTAATGCTGTAAGTCCCTAGGATCAGGAACAACTGCTTCAGATAAACCCAAACTCACCGGTGAATCCAGGTCCGGTGGGCTATCCAGAGTGTGCGTGAAATAAGACACATGTGGTGCAAGAAGAGAACGCAACATTGGTTGATTCCGCAGCGAACACAGCGCCCGGAACTCCCGGGATATGCTGATCAATGATCCAATGACTTCACAGAGCACAGGTTGGGAATTCACCGAAGATACATTACTACGTGTCTGAATCGTCAAGTTTAGAATTGGCCTGGAACCTGAGGAGGGAAAGAATAATGAGACGGTGGACATAAACGTACACAATCCTTATTAATGACAGCACAAGACTCGCACCTGTACCTCTGTTGGACACACTGGACCAGGACACATAACCAAAATAAGGAAGTGGTTCATGGAAATTAGGTTCATCATGGGAATATGATCCAGTGTTGTCAGGCAACCAAAGTAGCACAAGGTCTTCTTCTTTTGGGTACAGTTGTTTTATATCAGTTTCCGGAGAAATGTTTGCTACAAAAAAGGGAACACTTTATGAAATGGTTGATGTTTGAAAGGATACTCCCCAACTGTAACAATTAAAGACTGTAACTGTATCAGAATACACTTCACTGAACATCAGAAGGTAAACTGCCCAACATGACTGGACTTACCTGTGAAGCTGGCACTAGCTGTGCGATTGCTGTATTCTATACCCTGGACTGTTAGGTTAAGCTTGACTCTGCCCTCTTTGAGCCATTCACTTGCCATCTGTATAAATTGTAATTGGATAACATTAACACTGGTACTAAATGTACAATTATTATCCTTGTAATAGAAGCAGGACAAAAACTAATTAGCGGGATAGTTCACCCAA
This sequence comes from Ptychobarbus kaznakovi, assembly GCA_027422405.1. Classification (NCBI taxonomy): domain Eukaryota; kingdom Metazoa; phylum Chordata; class Actinopteri; order Cypriniformes; family Cyprinidae; genus Ptychobarbus; species Ptychobarbus kaznakovi. Next base: position 825,973 of record CM049812.1, on the reverse strand, counting down.
ACATGGAAATTCTGTCAGTTTTACTCGCCCTCATGTCATACCAAACCTGCAAGACATTCATTTATCTTCGGAACACAAATTAAGATATTGTTGATGAAATTCGAGAGCTTTTTGACCCTGCATAGACCGCAACGCAACGGACATGTTCAAGTCCCAGAAAGGTCGTTAGAACAGCTTTAAAATAGCCCAAATGACTTCAATAGTTCAACATTAATTTTATGAAGCTACGAGAATACTTTGTGCGCAAAGAAAAAATTACTTCAACAATTTCATCTCTTCCGTGTCAGTCTTCAATGTGCGCTCACAAGAGTATCACGACGCATGCGTGTGGTGCTGCCGACGCAGGAGCCAGCATTCTGACGTAGAACACGCATGCATAGGTCGTGGTACTATCGTGAACACACATCCAAGAGTAACACAGAAGATAAGAAAATGTTGAATAAAGTCATTATTTTAGTTTTCTTTGTGCACATAAAAGTATTCTCATATTCTTTATAAAATTAAGGTTGAACCACAGATGCCACATGGACTATTTTAACAATGTCCTTACTACTTTTATGGGCCTTGAAAATGTCCGTTGCGTTGCAGTCTATGCAGGGTCAGAAAGCTCTTGGATTTCAGCAAAAATATCTTAGTGTTCTGAAGATGAACGAATGACTTCCTAGTTTGGAACAACATGAGGGTGAGTAGTTAATGACAGAATTTTCATTTTTGGGTGGAAAAACTAACCCTTTAATTGTATAAGATTCAGTACTAATTACAACCAAGTATTTAGGCATTACAGAAATAAGCTGTAGCCCCACCTCTTCAAATGCATTAATTAGCAGCAGGGGGTACAAGGTGTTGAAGTACTCCAGGTAGCTAGGAAACTGAACTGGCACTTTCTTCAGTGGTATTTGGCACAGATCATGTGGACTCCCGAATGCTTTGTAATTGTCAAGCATCCTATATTCCCATTTAAGGATTGCTTGGGTCAAGATTGAAGGGTCAAACGTTGGGCTTGGATCCATTGTGGGTACTGGTTTGTTAACTGGAGCCTCAGGTCTTTGGTATACCTTGTAAGATGGTGGCTCCGAGGTAGAGCTTATTTTAGAACTAGTGACCAACTTGGGAGCATGTGGAGCTTGTTGTGAAGGAAGTGGCTTTGGGAGTTGTGGAGGACGGAGAGGTTGAAATGTTTTTGGAGGTGGCATTGCTGGGGGCAGTCGGGGAATCTTTGCTTTCGCAACATTCGCAGCAGGAGGAGGCTTATGTCCTTTTTCCATTTCAAGGACAAGCGAGGCACTGCGGGAACTGGGGGTGTATATTTTTGTGGTAGAAGGTTTGGCCTTTTTCTGAGACATGGGTGACATGCCAGGCTTCACAAACAAATGATCATCATTTCCACAAATAGGAGTCTGAATAGGTTTAGGTGCCAAGGTTGGCCCTGGGGTATCGGACTCACTATCTGTATCAAGGTCCATGTCAATAGGATCTCTCTGGGTAAGAAAGAGTTCTTCCCCATTTTCTTCCTCAAACTGCTCTGTTTGAGAGCACAGTTCCATGTCGGTGGGTTCCATCTGAGTGAGGAACATCCATTCTTCATCGTCCTCCCGAGTAGGTTTTTCTTTTTCCATGTTGACTTCAGCAGTCTCACTGGCTTGGAAGTACTTGGATTCTATTCTCTTATTATTTCCAGCCCCATCACCTGTAGAATTGATTCCTGATGCAGCCTTTTCATTATCCCACTGATGGTCAGGATCTGGCTGAGGACAGGGAAAGATATCACCATGCTCACTGCTTGCAACTGTAGGTTTCGGTAAGTGCCCTTCACCTGGCTTATTGATCTTTGCTGGTTTGGGAGCTAATGTTGTGAATGGCTCCTGTTGTGGGCCTCTGATGCTTCTCACGGCATTGCCTGAAAAACTGAACATCTTGAGATCCCAGAAGTTTCTTGTTGCCTTTTACGATACATTTCTTTGGAGAAGTCTTAGTGGCTCGACGCACTCGCCTTGTCTTCTGTTGTGGTTCCACCTGCACTTTCTGGCCATGACACCTCAGTTTAGCAACACAATCCAGGGAGCGCTGAGAAAGGTCAAATGCTTTCCTTTCCTTCTTTTTTAATCCCAAACACTCTGCTGTTGATTTTGGCTCCGCAACCTTGCGCACCTTCTTTGGGGGAACAATTGCAGGGGTATCACGTGAAGCAGGGGAAGAAAAATAAGGAGGGGAAACAGAGCTGCAGGACGGAGAGGAAGATGATACACCACATGAGGATGGATTAGTTGAAGAGGAAGGTTCCTCTGCGTCCTGAGATGTGGAGCTGCGTTTCCAGGGGTGGCGGCTGATTTTTTGAGCAAGGGCATCAATTATCAATGGATTTTTAGGCGGTTTCTTATCAGACAGAGTTGTTTTTGAGCTTTTAACCTGTTTTGGTTTGGCAAATTTATCCCAGCTTTCTGCAGTACTGGATGCATTGGACAGTGACGATGCACATGAATCCACTGGCTCTTGAGGCTGCTGCTGTTCTCTGATCTTATCTTCTGCTTGCTGACAAACCCTATCAATGTCTTCATCTGGAATAAGTTCAGTCTCTGTACTTGATGGAGATGCTTCATGAGGAGCTTCATCCACCTGTGGTTTGAGTACTTGGTCTGATTTGGGCTTCTTGGTCAAGTCGGATGCATCAAAATCGGAATCATCCCAAGCAGATGCCACATATTTCTGGGTCTCAAACTCAAAGACCTGTGATTCACTGAGATCATCATAATCACGACCGGGGCTCTCAGGTAAGACATGATCTTCTGGAGACCTTTGGGTTTCATTTGGCCTTTCATCATTATCATCATCAGAGATAACAATGGTACTGGACTCCACATTTTCTTTGGAGGTGCCCATGGACCTGTTACAAGTTTTACCAACAGGACTACGGTCAACTTCGGAGTCGCTAGATTCAACTTTGTAGATAGATTTTGTCAGACGAACTCGTTTGATATCAAGGGGTTCATAGTCTTCCTCCTCTTCTTCCTCAGCAGCTCCAAAACCACATACCTCTTTAGCTGATTTTAAGGACTCACTAGTCTTTTGTTTGGCAATGGCTTTGATCTTTGACAAATTTTTGTTCTCATTTAATCTGGATCGAATTTCCTGCACTTTTCCTAGATCTGGTTTAATGCGTTCCAACTGAACAACTGGGCTCAGTTGTGAAACTGACACAGGGTCAAGGAGTTCCTTCTTAGCCTTTATGATAACCTCAAGACCGCTGCAGACTTCCTCATCCAAGTTCCAATTTCTATAATTCCATGTTTGCTCCTCTTTGATAAAACCAGATTCATCTCCTGCTCTGCTCGGACCTGCCTCCTGGTCTTCATGTTGCTGATTTAGGGTTGGCACTGAATTTCTGGAAATAATAGTGTTTGTTGCTACCTCCACTGATGGTGCTTGTGGGGGTGGAATAACAGAGAGTGGAGAAGCAGGTCTTTCTGGCATTGACCGGACAACTCTTAATAAACACTTCTGAAGCTCCTCAGATTCAGAGCATGTTAGATTCCATCGTTTGTTTGTAACTCCACGCAACTGCTTGTTAAGCAAATTGAAAAAGTGGGTCGCACTTGGGACAGATCTCCTTATCCCTTCTTTCAGCAGAAGTCGAATCAGTTTCAAGCAGCCAGCAATTATGGCACCAATGCCTCCTCCAGATGCAGGCAGTCTTCCAACTATCCCAAGGTTGTATGAGGTTGAACTGACTCCGTGCATCCCACTCATCCGGTCTGGTGGTCCATGCGTTTCATCTGATTGGATGATGCACAAGACAATCTCTCCCACCCACTTGAGGGCACAGCGAGAAAGTATTCCCAGTCGTCCTTCAGTATTGTGTAGCTCAACAATTTGAATAAGGATACGAGTGAAGAACTCTGTCACTTTATCGTGAGCACTTGTCTGTCCGGTAAGCATGTGCCGATTTTCTCGTATCTTATCACAAAGATAGTGGATGACTTCACTAATATAGGAAGCATTGAGCTCTGGAAGTTCCATTATGGAACGGACAAACGGAATGAACCACAGAAAAGTGCTTCCGTATACACGCATGCTCTGGCCCATTTCAGAATCAAGCACGGTGACCAGGGACTGCATATCCTCATAGATCGCATAGTTGCTGGAAACACCACTGTTGGATGACGAACCAGATACCTACACGAACAGAAGCGGAAACCGTATTAAGCTTTTTCCTAACAAAGAGTACATTACATGTTTGTTGCTTAAAGAGATTGTGGTGTCAAAACAGAAAGCTTACTTGGTTTGGTTTTTCTGAGGCATAACAGTCGTACACCATCTGACTGCAGGTCACCATATTGTCATCATATTCAGGTTCCACTTTAACCATCCCGCTGTGCATTAAAGAAAAAATAGATTAAATAACTTCTCATAAAACCCTACAATACTAAGCACTTTCTGCCAACAAAACTTACACCAAACATGGCATTTCACAGCAGCCATTTATGGTCCAAATGGCCCCAATTAAACCATTTGCCTTGTCAAATAATGGGCAGGTTCACGGAATCAGAAATTAAAAAGAGCTGTTTTTAAATGGTATGTGCAGATCTTCGCTGTTAAGAGGCTGCATTTTACAGCTATTATAAAATGTTCTTTTTAATATCCAGGAGCAATGCATATTGAAAGGAATCATTAAACTCGGCCTATCTTTTTATTTTATTTTTTTTATTAAAGATCTGTGGGAAGTGCAGAATTTTAATTATATTTAAGTAAAACACCGTCTTTCGGATGAGACGTTAAATCGAGGTCCTGGCTCTCTGTGGTCATTAAAAATCCCATGGCACTTCTTGTAAAGAGTATCAATCAATCAATTTGTATTGATTGTAGGGGTAGGAGTACGCGTGTAACCCCGGTGTCCTGACCAAATTCCCACCACTGGCCCTTGCCAATCATGGCCTCCTAATAATCCCCATACACTTGATTGGCTCTATGACTCTCTCTCCTCTCCACCTGTAGCTGGTGTGTGGTGAGAGCATACACTTGATTGGCTCTATGACTCTCTCTCTCTCTCTCACCTGTAGCTGGTGTGTGGTGAGTTCTCTATGACACCTGTAGCTCATGGCTCTATGACTCTCTCTCCTCTCCACCTGTAGCATGGTGACACCTGTAGCGCTCTACTGGCTGCGTGTGGCTCAGACGTAGCATGGGCGCATGCTGAGCCGGCTTGAGTGAGAGCAGGCTGGTAATCATCCAGTGGATGCTGCACACTGGTGGCGGTTGAGGAGAGACCTCCCCCCACAAGATTGTAAAGTGCTTTGGGTGTACAGCAATACACAATAAAGCACTATATAAATGCATCATTCAGTCATTAATTCCTATGCATTGGCTGCAATTCAGCATGGCATGAATTCTTTTCAATAAATTAAGAATTTCTTACCCCATGGTTTTTTGCCGGATGTTTCTAATTTCCGCAACATAGCTGGCTGCTCCGGTGATTGTCTGGAATGCTGTATTAGGGTCAACCTGACCCCAGATCTTAGAACCAAGTCGGTCCAGAATTACCATAAAACAGTGGAGGGCTGGCCAGAATGGGTCAGAAGCTGGGCTACCCTCTATATAAAAAAAAATTATAACTTTAAGATGTCCACATTTAAATCTATTGTATCCCATCATATCATAAAAAGCTCATCATGACATACCATTTTTCAACCCATCCATTGTGTTGAGTATGCAAAGTGGGATGTTAAACCGTCCCATGAACATGGAGTCCATTGCCTCCGCACTGAGCTGCGTTAGTAACATACAGATACCTGTAGGGCACAAAAGAGATTAACTTCAAAAAGGTGACACTCACCAAGAGATGAACAATGAAAATCAAACTGACACTGCATTGTTCCTATGCATTGGCTGCAATTCAGCATGGCGTGCGCCTGTGTGTGTGCACTTTGGATGGTTTAAATGCGGAGCACAAATTCCGAGTATGGGTCACCATACTTGGCTGTATGTCACGTCACTTTCATTTCTATATTAAGTATTTCCCTGCCATTGACTGAATTTTATGGCAATCATGTTTTCACAGTTAGGCTTGATATTACACATCAAAATAAAAATGCCAAATAAAATGTCAAACCCATTAAGAAGTATAGGACTGTGCAAACTTTGGGGTGTCCAAAAATGCTGTCAGGGAAAGAGTTAACTGCAGGATGGTGAAATCTTTGTCCCGAGCAGAGGAACAGAAACTTAACCAAAATATCTAAAATTGTACAAGTTTAGTACAAAAAGGAACGGCCATTATAAAAAGAGGATTTGGAGAAAACTAATAAACAGACCTAGCCAGTAGTTCTTCTTGTTTTGCGAATCATACAGATGAGAGGGCAGCCTTTGTATGACGCCCCCTGCATAACTCTCTTGATCCAAATCTGGAAAGTCCAAATATATTCCAAGCTCAATGACATAAAACATGCAGGAGAAAATCTCTTGAAGGTCATAGCAGGCGTCCCGGTCCACACTCTTCATGGTCTTTGCTGTATCGATTGCCCAGCGGCGCACCTGGAGAGGAAAGGTGGAGCAAGAACATGATTACCAAAAGGCCGGTCGCACACCGGACGAGAACCGCAGCGTCTCACCACGTCTTTCATACACATTTTCTATTAGTGTACACACACCAGCGGCGCCTAGTTGCATAGTTTTTACTTTTTGTATGAGTTGTTCTGGATGCGGCGTGGCACTTCTCGTCCGGTGTGCAACCGCCTTAACATAACATGGCTTTTTGACTGAATTACCTGTTCGTTGGGATGAACAAGCAGCAGATATATTCCTTGATACTGCTCGAACACAGTCAATGACTGCTTCATATCCTGCAACTTGCACAAGGCCTTTACCACCAAATCACCTGTAGAAAAAAAAATAAACTTATGGGATTTTATACGTAAATTGTGGCATTCGGACAAATATTTTAGTATGACAGCCAAAAAATATAATTAAGTACCATCTGCATTGGATGTTTGTATCACCCGGTCAGTGTTTACTTAAAAAAAAAAAACATGATATAAGAGCTAGCCATGTGGTTTCACATTATTATTAATTGGCTTGTGATTTGAAATCACCTTTAGACTTTTCTGACCAGAGCTTTAACTCTACAGATCAAGCTGCCCAAATCTTCAGGAATAGAGTGGGGTACAGAGCCCCCCAAAATTGAAAAACCGCGCAAAAAACGCATACAATAAATGGATCCGACAACAAATCCGAGATGCCAGCTGACCATCTGAACATTAGGCTCTAGGAAATTTCAAGCTTCCATGCTAATCTCATGCTACATGCTAACAACATTCGTTAGCAACATCAGTCACTGTCCAATAAGCATATAGCAACATCAATCACGCTAGCAACATGCTTTATGCTATGCTAGAAACATGCTACAACATGCCCCTTGCTAGCAACATTCCACAATTAGCAACATGCTAGCAACATATTAGCAACATGCTCTTGCTAGCAACATTCCAAACATGCTTAATTGCAACATGCTAGCTAGCAACATGCTTTACCACTGCTAATCACGCTTTGTTTTAAAAGATGCTAATCTTTAATTTTAGCAACATGCTTTTTGCTAATCCCTCTTAGCAACATGCTAAAATCATGCTGCCCAGCTAGCTAAATCATGCTCTCAATAATCATGTTAACAACATGGATGCAGCGCAACATGCTAACATGCTAATCATGGTTTTACTGCTAGCAACATTAACATGCGCAACATGCTTTAAAACGCTCACATGCTAGCAACATGCTAATTAATCGTAAAAACATGGTTCCAAGCTAAAACGAGTGTTTCTGTAGAACAGAAGAAAATGCACAACAAATCCGAACGGAACTGTTGCTCTTTTCAGCTTGCATATAGCAAAACTCCCCTTGCTTTCCAAAACAAATTTAATTGTTACACTAGCTTTAATTAAATTTTTTAACCCTCTTCAGGTGCACCATCTTAAAATGCTTTAAAACCGTCTTATCAGAGACTGTTGCACAGAAAACTAAAACAAAGTTACACTAGCTAAAAATGCAACACACACTAGATTAACTATGACAGAGCAACCAAACAGTGATCCTTTATTTCCACCAGAGAATGTCTGAAGTCGATAGTATGGGACTATTTTGGGTACACCTAGAATGAACAGGGCATCATTTAAATATTGCCGTAAAAATTGCTGTTAAAGAGTAGCCTATACATAAGGGAAAATGCACGGCTAGCCAACCTGTTCTCGTTGTGAAATAAACGATTTAATGCAAGGACCACCTGTGAAGAATAAGCGCCGGTGAGATAGGAGAACAACTGGAAAGAAATCATTGGACCAAATAGTGCAGAGAGAGAGAGAGAGAACAGAGAGAGAGAGAGAGAGAGACAGAGAGAGACACAGAGAGAGAGAGAGAGACACAGAGAGAGAGAGGGTGACAGTTGTGTGTGAATTAGCATACCTGCATCTGCGCATCACTACAAACAATGACGATTTGAGATTAGTTATTTGAACGGTCATTTTATCCTCTTTGCTGATTAATATAATGTAGCGATCTAGTATCTAAGCTATTTTATTAATGAAAGTCTGGGCAGCGTTGACAACAAGTTTATGTCCTCCTAAATATTTGTGTGGGCAGCTCGATCTCGATCTCACAAACCAAAATAATAGACATGATTTTCTCAGGCCATATGTACAAATCAGATGAATAAAGACTATTAAAATGAATAAGTATGGATGACAGTTGGTTACAATAATAGTTTAGTTTCTTCCCCTCATTAGTAATCTGTTATAAAGTTAATATTCTTCTAATATTAATACTTAATTAACATTGTGATTTATCATCCTTGTTATAGTATAATTCATAAGTAAAAAAAAAAATAAAAAAAAATCTTTCCTAGTTCTGTACCTCAGGTCCAAAAGAAATTTAGAAAGAATATAGAAAATGAAACCACCAAAAATACATTTGTGATATATTTCCATTTGTTATATTCAAAAGGGAAATACAGACATGGATGTTTATAGAGGTCACCTTTTTAAATTCCAATTGGAGAGACTTTTTTTTCTTTAGTATTATTATTTTGTATATTTCTGTTTCAAAAGGCAGCAATAAATAACACTTTAATATCTAAAGAGAGTTTGTGATTTTATGTCGTGAAATTAATAATAATCGTGAAACCGTGATTATTCCTCAGACTATAATCGTACCAACAAAATCTATAATCATTGCATCCCTAGTCCCAGAGGCATATATATTACACGAGCCATCAAGGTTAATAATCTTTTGCATGCAGTGTACACGTTACTAATTTCTGCACCCTTCTCATTCACATAGGCCTTTAAAATTATCCGACTCTCATGATATCAAAGCAACTTCTACAACGTCTTCTATGAGAAGACAAAATATTTCATCATGCAATAACCTTCCAGTTTTCAGATTTGTAACCACCCGCTACACCACACTGAATGATGTTGGATATGAGACTTACACAGATCACGGTAGCAAAGCAAGTATGGATACTTCAGAACTTCAAACAGCGGGAAACGGAGACGGTCGTGGAATTCTGCAGGCGAGATCTTCGACACCGGCTCCTCGTGATCATCTTCGATAATAAAGATATCGTCCTCCTCCAGCTCCTTGTCCAGAGCGGTTCCCAACAAACGCACGAGTCGAGCTTTCTCCATTTCCCACAAAAGCTGCAAGAAAGCAGGAATTCATGTCTGGACACATGCAAGCTCAAAGAACACAATATTTATGCATTTAGCAGATGCTTTTATCAAACATGAACATGAAGCTAGAGAAGAGCTGTGCAGAGAAGAAACATGGTGAAACCACAAAGGTCTTCTGTTCTTCAGAAAATGCAGAAGATGAATCAAACGTATTCTTCTTCCATAGCTATTGTTAAATGCACTTCTGACCTTCTTACAGCATACACTTAAGCATTTCAGATTAAGCACATATGGCACGCATTTCTGTGCAAGTTTGTGATCAGAACAACTTGGAAGTCTAGAAGTGTGTGATCCTCAGACATGTAGTGTATGAGGTCCAGGATTCCCTCTTTAACCATGTACAAACTCAGCAAATGTATGATGCCTAGTGTCCTAAAAATATGTTTGCAGTCATTCCCTCCCTCTGTTACTTTTTTAGTTCACATGGCCTTCAGCATATTATTTTAGAAAATAATAATAGAGGCAAATAAACTGAATAATCACTTTTACATGTTTTGACAGACTATATGGCAGACTGCCACCCTTACAAAGGGAACAAGATAGTCAATTAGTGAGGTGACAGTAACAGAAGAATAAGCACTGGCGAGATAAAGGAGGAGAAGAACTGGAAAGAAATCATTGCTTAAATGTAAGTGTAAATTGCAAGCAAGATGGTCAGATGTTCTGTGGCTGCAAGCATTTAAAATTTGTGGTCTCCAATAAAGTCAGATTTTGGCATCTGAACTCCGTTACTTGAGTGTTACTTGTGTAACCCCCCCGGGTCCGCACCATCACACCGAGCGGGTCTCGAACCCGGGATTCCGGCGCGGGAGGCGGGCGCTCTAACAAGGAGGCTAAAGGCTACAGCCTCTAGCGTCAGTCGCTAGAGCGCCTCTTTTTGAGGTCAGGAGAGTGAGGTTTACACACCGCCCTTACTGGCATACATCTGTTACACTCACCCCCCTAAACCTCACTCCCATCCGGGTCACGGCACCAATGTAACCCCCCCGGGTCCGCACCATCACACCGAGCGGGTCTCGAACCCGGGATTCCGGCGCGGGAGGCGGGCGCTCTAACCAAGGAGGCTAAAGGCTACAGCCTCTAGCGTCAGTCGCTATCTTTTTGAGGTCAGGAGAGTGAGGTTTACACACCGCCCTTACTGGCATACATCCGTTACACTCACCCCCCTAAACCTCACTCCCATCCGGGTCACGGCACCAATGTAACCCCCTGGGTCCGCACCATCACACCGAAGCGGGTCTCGAACCCGGGATTCCGGCGCGGGAGGCGGGCGCTCTAACAAGGAGGCTAAAGGCTACAGCCTTTTAAACACCGCCCTTACTGGCATACACATCTGTTACACTTGCAGAGAAGAGAAGGCAGTTTCTACAAGAATTCACAATATTGAGAACAGTGAAGACATGTTAAAAGGGTCCATACATCAACATTCTGAGATCAACAGTAATTTGTGTCTTTTATGGCTGCAACGATTAGTCGGCATTGACAACAAAAAATTGGCAACAAATATTTTTGTTGTCGAGTAGTCGTTTGATCTCATATGACCTCATGTAAGAGCTCGCAATACTGCAGTTTGACCAGTGTGGTGCTGTAGCGCAAGACTGTAGTTCAGCCCTCCTGGATGCAATTCAAAAGAACACACACACACCTCTCAGTAACTACATAAACAACAAAAACTGACAGCAGTGTGAAAACTGCAATGCATCTGATTACAGCGATGCGGATGTTTGCATGAGCTCTGCAGTAAAGTCCGGTCATATCATGTTTATTTATATCCTCCTGATATAATGTATAATGAATTGGTAACACTTTACAATAAGGTATCATTTGTTAACATAAATGCATTGTTCACTCATGTTAATACATTAATAACATTCATGTATTAATCTTTGTTAATGCTGGTTAATAAAAATACAGTTGTTCAATACTTATGATTTTTATAAATGCATTAGTAAATGCTGAAATTAACATTAACGAAGATAAATACATGCTGTAGAAGTATTGTTGATTCTTAGTTCATGTTAACTAATGAACCTTTAAAGTGTAACCAACTAATTGTAATTACATATGCTTTTCTAAAGCAAAAGTGACCATTGTTAGAATATGTATAACTTAATATTTTAACTAATTGCAAAAGCTGAATAACCAAAGTCGACTGATTAATCAGTGGAATAATCGACGATTAGTCGAATTAATCGTTCTAATAATCGTTTGTTGCAGCCCTAGTGTCTTTACATGTGGTGGCTTCTGTGAGAAATCCCTCTCTAGGTCTTGATGCCAGAAGACTTTATTATCAGAGTTAAGGAAGCCGAGAGACTCTGCAGAGAATCTCTAGAGTCGGTGTCTGCACACACTTTTATACAGATTTTCCTCAAGGCATGTTCAACACATTTCACACACACTGGCACCACTGTCCACCAACCCTTCTACTCCCATACACTGTATCCCTGCGATGTCTGCACATCCCACTCCATACACACAGGCACAAGATCATAATTTACATTTAGTCATGACGCTTTTATCCAAAGCGACTTACAAATGAGGACAACAGAAGCAAACAAAACCAAGTGAGCAATAATATGCAAGTGCTATGGCAAGTCTCGGTTAGTTAGCCTACCGCAGCACAAGCGTTTTTTTTTTGTTGAAGAATAATAATAAAAATGTGTGCGTGTTATCCTAGACTACAAAACCAGTCTTAAGCAGCACAGGTATATTGGTAGCAATAGCCAAAAATACATTGTATGGGTCAAAATAATCAATGTTTCTTTTTTCAAAAATCATTAGGATATTAAGTAAAGATCATGTTTCATTAAGATATTTTTTGTACATTTTCTACTGTAAATCTATTAAATGAAATTTTTGATAAGTAATATGCATTGCTAAGAACTTCATTTGGACAGCTTTAAAGGCAATTTTCTCAATATTGTGATTTGTTTTTTTTGCACGCTCAGATTCCCGATTTTCAAATAGTTGTCTCTCGGGCCAAATATTGTCCTATCCTAACAAACCATACATCAATGGAAAGATTATTTAATCAGCATTCAGATTATGTATAAATCTCAATTTCGAAAAATGTACCCTTATGACTGGTTTTGTGGTCCAGGGTCACATATAGAATAGAAAATGAATTGGAAACACTAGTGTTAGAGTTTTTTTATAATAAATAAAAAGAAAACTAGTAGATAGAATAGAAAAAGAACAGAGAAAGCTAGTGTTCGTGTTAGTAAACGAATAGAGTGCAAGTGTTAGAGGGCTTTTT
>CM049812.1:738010-808010 GCA_027422405.1 Ptychobarbus kaznakovi | reverse complement strand
GAGCATTATTTTTCCTGTCCCGTCAGAATGGCATCCTTTGAGATGTTGATTGGTATTAATAAAAAAGTAATGATGTTTTAATTATTATTCCTGCATGTCATGTGCACATGCAAACAAATATTGTGCAGTCGAGCCATCTGCTGGAATTAAAGCGCAATAAATCTGAAAAATGTGTTATCAGATCACAAGTCTAACACAACATAATGCAAATGGAGTTGAAACAAAAATACATAATTCGGACTAAAAACAGGCAAATTTGTTCCCAGCACCACTTGAGACAAACAAATCTGGAACAACACCATGTCCTGCAATGCCTTCATGCTCAAGACATGCAAATGATCAATTCTGCTTGAGGAAAACTGACTGTCGGTGGACAAACTTTAACAAAAAGGGCCAGCAAAGAGAGAGATTGTGTTAATATGATGTTACAAGTCAAATTCACAAAGTGCTAATTATTTGAGTTTACATGACACGTTTTAACAGGAATCTAAGGTGAATAAGCGGTCAAGAACATGCCAGTGTCACCTTTCTATGGAAGCCCGTTTCCACCACTGAAGAAAACACTATTTACAACTTTTCCTTGCAATTCCTTTTTCCCTAGAATTGCAAGAAAAGGTCAGAGACGCAAGAAGAGAGAAGCGTTTGATGTAAACTTGTTGAATTGTGAGATATAAACTAGCATTTCTTAGAAAAAAGTCAGGACTCAATTTCAAGTGTCAAGATTTCAACATATAAACAAACAAGGCAGAATTGCGAGGTATAAACTCAGAATTTAATCATTTGTACAAAAAAGTCTGAACTGTGAGATGTAAACTTGCAATTCTTAGAAAAGAAAAAAGAATTATGACAAAAAATAATTCCAGCGCAGAATCGGCTTCCATGTGTTTCACCACAAAATTGAAAAACAACAAAACCATTTACTAAGAAAATTAAACCATTCAAAGTTTTTACATGGTAATATTTTTCATGACAAAAAAAATAATGTCTGGACACATGACGTGAATGAGAATTTTGATACAAGGAAAATATCAGAAATGCAAACAATAATTCCCTAAAGATAGTCTTACAATTCTTTATTATTTTGGGGTGAAATGTGACCTGGACATATTTTGCGATGAGTGTTTATGTCTCTTAAGATATACAAACAAGCAAAAGCAATTTTAGTCCCCCCCCACCCTCATCCGTGTTGCATTTGTGTCTGCACTCCTCCTCCTCCCCTGTGTTTATTACCCAGCATTCCTGTCCCTGGTCCTTTAACGCGTCGTTTAAATTAAAGTAATGCCATGCTGATATGTTTGTTGCATTGTAAGACTTTCATTCACTTCCACCTCTTCCCCCCTTCACGCTGCTGTTAAGATCTTCCCTGTGAATAGTAATGAATAAAGTATATATTACATTTGTCATTAAATAGTTTTGGTCTCTTGCACGGTCCGCATGCATTAGGAGCGCAGGGGCAGTCCTAAGGACGGGGGGGGGGGGGGGGTGGTAAAGGTCATGTGATAATGGTCACGTCTGCGATACGAACTCGCTCCTTTGGTCCACAAGTACACTGTTCTGCGCGTTCACATCAACCAGAACAGTCCAGACTATGAAACTCCAGTGTGTGTGTGTGTGTGTGTGTGTGTGTGTGTGGTCCTTTCTGTCAGTTTTCACTGGGTTTCGCAGAAAGTCACTGAAGCTTTGTTCCCAGCTTTCGTTGTCTGTTTCTGTATGAGAAGATGACAAAAGAAAAGTGTAAGTCATAAGTTTAGAAGGCACTTTTCACTAGGACATGGCAATAAACAGGTTAAACTATAATCTAACACGTCTCCTATACCTAACTTATTTTTAAATGCCCAAAATCTCATTTCATGCAAGCCCTGTCACTGCAAGTTTTTTCACTAAAAATATGGAAAAGATTCTAACACAGGAAGTGACATCATTATGGAATAACTCTTCTTCCAGTCATAGACGAGTATCTCATCTCATTCAAACTTCTCTTTTTTACACACATTGTCATGCTAACTGCATTAAACACGCTCAACCAGTCAGGCCTGCTAATAAAGTTATTTAGCAAAAAAATTATAAAATATTTATCTTTAATTCAGTTAATCCGTAGCTAACTATAACCAAATATTCTGTCCAAGATTAGTTAGCATCCATCTATCTATATATACACACACAACACATACATACAAAATAAAAATAATAATTTAAAGTATTTTTTAAATTATAACAATATAATAAACATAATATATTTCTTTTTTTATGGCTAGGTTTTTGTTTTAGTTTATAGCTTAAGGTTTATAGATATATCCCAAATTAGTTGCAAGAATTGCAAACTTCATACAAAATAAATAAAAATAGTATCCTAAAATGATAAAGTATGTGCCTTGAATGCAATGAACAAGGCGTTGGATAAAAGAGTCCGGTAAATGCGTAAAATGTAAATATAAATGCAATGAAAATGAACGTGTACTAGGGCTGTTGAGGGACAAAAAGGACACAAAACGACTATAAAACTAGCCCAGAAGACTCATGTGAACGCCCTCGGCCTGATATTTAGCAGCAGATGCTGTAGGTGAGTTTACCTGGATTCTGATCTGGTCACGGTGTATTCAAACCACAGGATGTTGGGAATGAGACTCGTATCTCTCACCAGAAAAAACTCTGAGATTGGCCTGAGACGAGAAAGAGAAACACAGATCATTCAAATAGAGCTCCGTGTGTGTGTAAGTAAGTTTGTAAATGAACATCTGTGCATGTGCTTGCATCATTACCAGGCTGCTATCTTGGGAAAGAGCGGCGTTAGCACCTCTTGGGTGATAAAAAACCAAACCACTCCCATCACCATCCCGGCCACGCCCCCATAAATCACCTGACTCCAGGTGTGGTACAGCAGGTAGACTCTATGAGCACAAACATGAGCAATGCATCAGAAATACAGTAAGACTCAACTACAGCACTTAATTAAAGACAAACACTCGTTACCTGCTGTATGAAACGAACAGGGCCACGGTCAGTAGAATGATGGACAGTATGTGCCGCCATAACAGTTCAACACACCTGGCATTGTTCGTCTGATGCATTCTGGAGAAAATATAGATTATATATTCTATTCATAAAGTAATCCTGAATCAAGTAGCAGAACTGTTTTCAACATTGATCATAATCAGAAATGTTTCTTGAGCAGCATATTAGAATGATTTCTGAAGAATCATGTGACACTGAAGACTGGAGTAATGCTGCAAATACAGCTTTTATCACAGCAATAAATTACATTTTCAATATATATTCTCATAGAAAACAGTTTTTACTTTATTTTTGATCAAATTAATGCAGCCTTGTGGAGCAGAAGAGACTTCTTTCTGATCCCAAACTGTGTATAAATATATTAATGTATGTTTTCTAGTAGTTTTTCCAAGTAAATAGTATTAAAACACAACTAAGAGAAGCAAGAAGTCTTCTTTAGTATAATGTTAACAATAAAAAAGAGAAAGTCTTACCTTAAATAAAGAAAAAGAAAAAAGTATACAACAAAAAACCAGATGAACTGAGAGTGACTGGAAGGCATCCCGTACTCTGTTGTGACGGAGGTGTGACCTCCTGTTAATGAGACACGACACTATTCATTAATTCACTAAATATCAGAGATGTGCACAACTAGTCAGGTACTAGTTATGAAAGCGTTAGAGACAACCATCCCACCAAACTAAAATCTGCTTTTTGGTGAGACAAAATCAGAATAGCAATGTAGTATTTAAGTCCATACGTCATGTCAAACATTTATGTTAACCAGCTGTTAACCTTTGAACTTAGGGATTGACCTTATGACCTTGTAATGTTTGCAGCTGTGTTAGGTCATGTGTTATGACATCTGTTTTTTAATATATCATCATTATATGTCATCATCCATGAACAGATGTCAAAACACATGTACTGTAACCTAGATTGTATTAATATCACTGAGCTAAATTAACAATGTGTTTGCATGTGTCCTTTGAATTAAACCAAGCATGTACTAAGTATGTTATTTTCGTGCATCTTCCGTTAGTTGTTTTTAACAGATTGCATGTGCTTTTTGTTATCAGACTGCCAAGATATGAACTAGGTCTCACTAAACCTCACCGAATGGCGCTGCAGCACAAAGGTTAACAATCTGGGCTGGTAACTTGACAGGTTGCAGGTCAAGCCCCAGGGTTAGTTCATAAACTACCCATTGTGTTTTTGAGCACGGTCTAGTATTGCCAGTATTGGGTCTATTTGCATAAAGTCTGGTCCAGTTCTGCAGACTGTTCTGGCCAAGAACAGCCTACTCAGACCGTCTGGCCGACATGTAAATCAATAAAGCATAGTTTGTTTTGTTTTTGCATGTGTTTTGTGGCTGAAAAACTCACACGGTGATCTACATAAACTCAGATTCTCCTATAATGATGTAGTTCTGTATGAGCATTTGTTTAAAAAACACGCCGATGACGTTACTTACCTCCACACGGCCGAGGCTCCCGTAGAATGTGTTTGAGCAGCCAGTTTAACCCCTCGTTCATGATCAAACCCCCAAAAAAAGAGATCTGAGAGAGAGAACGCACACAAGGGATGAGAAGTGTAGTGAGAACAAGGTAGTAGGGCTGTGCAATTAATCACATGCGATGCTCATCTCGTCAGTAAAGCCGGGTCCGTGATTGGCGGTAAATCTCCATCACCTGCTTTCAGATGGAGCGGCAGTTAATACACAGAGCCGTCGTTCACTGACAAGCTACGCGATATCACGTTCATAATCGAATGAGATTCATCTGCGATATTGCGTAGCTTGTCAGTGAACTACAGCTCTGTGTATTAACTGCCGCTCCATCTGAAAACAGGTGATGGAGATTTACCGCCAATCACGGACCCGGCTTTACTGACGAGATGCACATGAGAATCGCTTTGCGATTAATTGCACAGCCCTACAAGGTAGTATGCAGTTTGGGATCTGATCCTATACCCTGCTAGATTGTGACGTCATGTGACTCACCGTATGTAGCTCTCGCTTAAAGACGATCAGAGTGACGAATCCGACGAGGATCGCGATGGGCAAAAGGCTCATGGAGGCCAATACCTGCCCCGTCAGATCACCTGGACAGACATTTAACAAGTTAGAGTCCTTCTTTGCACACAGAGCCTGTCGAAACAAACTAGAGGTCCGTTCAGAACAGCTACCCTGTGGTTAACTGATTCATTAAACCAAACTGTCAAAAGTCAGACATATTTACACAAACTTGGATTAAAATGTTTATTTCGGAGACATGATAAATGGATACTTCTCAATTGAATTAAAATGTCACAATTACTAACAACCTTGGACATTCAACTTAAATGTTTTATTTGTTTGAACGTGATATTGCGTAGCTTGTCAGTGAACTATGGATCGGTGTATTAACTGCCGCTCCATCTGAAAACAGGTGACGGAGATTTAGTGCCAATCACGGAGCCGGCTTTACTGACGAGATGTACTGTCCTGCACATTTTTTTATTATTGCACTTTTTTTTTCACCTATATTTATGTATATTCTCTTGTGTTGTGTTACATTTTTTGCACCGTCCATTGAGCGGACCTGACCTGACTTACATTTCACTATCCTTATATTCTGTATATAAAACTGTATAATAATTATGTATAATAAAACCTTGAATTGAGATGTGCATGAGAATCGCATGGGATTAATTGCACAGCCCTAGCGGTCAGATCGTACAAGTCAGAAAATTGCTTGTAAAAGTTGTGATTACAAGTTCTACGAGAACATGAACGCGTTTACAAATATATTAATTACAATATTTTGTGTTGTGAATGTAACCACAACAAACAGGTCATGTGACAATAAAAGAGTAATATTATGGAACTGCTTTTTATTCATTTTTCCCAACATTTTAAACAAAGCATGATAAAAATCCAGAATAAAAATAAATTACAGAAAATTCAGATAAATACAAAATTGGATCTCTTCAAAAAAAAAAAACTTGCTGATACAAAATTGTTAAAAGGCACCTTAAAAATATATATTTATAAAAATAAAAGTTTTAAATTTTTGTAGTAATGTTTTACATAATTAGTAAAAACACACTAAAGAGCAGCGAGTAGTCTTGTCAATGCTGTGATTTTAAAGCCGTATAAATAAAATGAGAAAAACATTTCCTTAAATAGTGTTAAAGGCATAACTAAGCATATAAAATATTAGGTCCTGTAAATTGCAAAACAGCTATAATTCAAATCATGAGCAAATGGACAAAGATCAGAAAAATGCATATGATCAGAGAAAGTGCAGGAATTAGTAATGAACTACACTAAAGGTCAGTCCATGCATGGCAGAGAATTCCAGAAGAACTGGACTCTATTTAAACCCTTCCTTCCCCTGAGCATAAAGCACTGAAAGTGGGCCATTTCACAACCAAGAGAGAAACATTTCTCACATATGCATATATAAAGATTAATTGCATGTCAAACCAACAATGCATTAGCCAAACTGCACATACATGCTTGCTTTATCTCGAGCATGTTTTACCATCTAGCTCATGCACGACCATTTAATATGCAAACACACCAACTATGTGACAGTAGTTTAAACACGGAAGATGTTCTTGTTTTTATTCATATCCCGCAAGCGGCTCTGTGTTTGCCATTAGCGCAGTATATTTTAGATTAGCTTTGGCGTGTTACATGGTTTTGGGGTCAGTTTATATACTTCCAAATCCAGGGAGACCCTCAAGAACGACAGGACCCAGAAAGGGTGTGATGCAACCGGGATTGAACTGGATTAACCCACCGGAGCCACGAGTCTCGCCTGAAATGTACAGGAGCAGTTGGGTCTCGTGTGCTTGTATTAGACGCATTCGCATGCATGTAGTGCTAGTATTGCTCATGAGATTATCGATTTAACCTTCAATTAGATTAATGTTTTAACAATAAACCGTGAATATTCTGAGAAACTGAGCATGGGTATTAGGGAGCGTACAGCATGCCATCGCGCATGCGCACTACACAAGCGCACTATTTGGCAGCAGGCGTTCCGTTCTATGTAGAGCGAAGCGCACTATTTGGCAACCCAGCCCTGGCCGTGTCCATTCAGCTAAGCGACGTGCCACAGACGCCGCGAATAAAGCGTCGAATGATGATATGAACGGCCTTGAGGGGAAAACAACGATTTAAAAATGCTCTTACCAGCCGGATACTCTACGTGGGTTAAGGCTATCGACCGCCATCGAGGTGGTGCCGCCGAGCACTGCTCTTCCGACGCCATCTTACCCGGACACCGGGCATCGGTCGTCGACCAATTAAAATAAAACGCCCCGACGCGTTAGACCAATCAGATTCGCCGGACGCTGCTACGACGCGTGGCCATTCACCAAGCGCATTCTCAAAGGAAAAAATCTGCATGGGAACAGTCGGCCAATCAGATGCGTGTGGTTTAGGGGATGGACCAATCAGAGAACGTTTGGCTGACATATGAAAATTGGATTTATTCAAATGAAAGAAGAAAAATTAAGTGAATGGGGAGATCCTCTTCAATTGATATCAACTACGTGAAGGCAACCAGCGCCACACAGTCTCTCTAGTCCAGGGGTTTTCTCAATATATATATATATATATCATTTTTTTTCATATAAATATAAAGGCCTACTGTTTTGTGGTCCAGTCACATATATGTAAAGCCAGAGTCAATTTCACATTTTTTTTTTTTTTTACCTGGAAATAAATAATTTTATTCAATCCATTTGAGTTCCCTCAGGATTTTTCCAGTGGTTTTTTTTAAATAAAGGTTTTGGATTTAAATAAAATACGGTCTGCGGTTCATTTCTTGAAGACGATTTGATGTCATGATGTACACTTAAACCAGAATTTGAATTTGCTAATTAAGCTGCTAAATAAGGAATACAACTTCCTACTTTCAAATTGGACAAAAGTTGTTGTCCATATTGCAAATAGCAATCTATTACAGTTAATTAAAATGTTAAGATTGTAAAGTTTGCTTTTAAATCCATTTATCTTCAAGGAAACTGCAGAAGTGTGAGGGTGCTTTAACCCTTTCAGCCACAGAGACTGAATTAAATGTGCCTAGGTTTAAAATGCTTTGGGTCAAAGGTCATGTTCAGATGGATTTACCTAGCGACCATTGTTCCTTAAGAAGTTTGATATTTAAATTATAATAATGACACGTTTGAAAGACATATGGAAAAATGAAAGACTTTATGTTGGCTAAGGAAGGCAAAATGACAATACAGTTTTCAATAATAAACTAATACAATGATTAAAATGACATTCACTTGTAAGAACATTCAAGAACACACACAAAGGCAAGTGAGGAACACAAATACACACAAGTAAATATTTCAAAGAAAAAGACTTGATTTGCTTTCCACCACACGATTCATCCTCTTTGGCCATCATTAGACACCCAAGTCCAGCTACAACATTTTAGACATAAATCATTGTTTTTATAGTGAATTATGGGTGAAAATACAACAGATGTGGTGTAAAATAACAGCCTTCTTCAATGAAAACATCCCATAATATACCACACAGACCTCAGCTACATTTGGTGCATTGCTTTGAAACACTTATTACATGAGAAATGGCACATCTATCAGAAACTGTCCCATAAGTTCATATTAAAATCAGAGCATCTTTAACTCTTTTAGCACACTGGTGAATCTTTAATAATCACATCAAATATCAATAATCTTCAGATGGACCAATGTGATTCAAAAATGGGGCACGGACACAATGAGTGATTGTTTCAGAGCTTTAACAATTAATAAGAGTAGGGATAGCAGCACACGTCAAAACATTATTTCATGACGTCTTCACCCAAACTCATGCAGAATAAACAGCGTGCTGGGAAATTTAAGCATTGGAATGATATGAAATTAATCAAATGTTTGCCTTCTCCACTTATACCTTCAGTCTGGTCTTGATGCACTAATGCAAGCATGCATATCTACAAGTTTGACCACTGAAAATAAAATTTAATTGAAAAAAAACACTTATGATGATGAAATTTGAGGTGCACAATCTTCTTTATCCAATTAACAATAATAAACAGGCCAATAAATATATGTTTGGCAGGTTACCATTATAAGTTATTATAAAGAATTATATCTTTGCATCCAAGTTGGTGCATATAGTTTTTGAGTTATGATTTTAATTTAAGCAGGGCAGAGATGTGCACTTGTGTATTCGAAGCACATTTAATAAAGGCAAAAATAATATATTGATAATAACAGAGGCACAACCAATCACTCATAACCACTCAAATATATCATCCTTATACGTCAACTGTCAGTTATAACCAATGTCTTTTCCACCTTTTTAAATGAGGAAAAACCTCAACCATTCACATTTACAGCTTGATATTTTAAATAATTTACATTTCAGTTTTCATTTAAATTACACATCTGTCCAAAAAAATATTACATTTCAAATAAGCTAATTAACAACTCTATGATTTTGATAAAAATAGAGAAAACATCTGTATATTTTTTTTTAACAAATAAAGTGCAAGACACCCAACACCGGCAGAACCAGTTTTAAATAGTTAATTTGGGAGGAAAGAAACACTATAACAATCCTAATAACTAATCTCACAAATGCCTCATGTGCACAATTAATGAACATGGTAAGTTTTGGAAAGGCTCAGCTAATTTTGAGGATTGTTTTAGGCATTTCATGCATATTCAGATTAAAATGACCAGAATTTGCCTTATTTTCTAAAATGATTAGTGCATGTATTAGCTCATTTTGCTTGCTAATCAATGTTTCTGCTGGTAATATTCATAACTACATGTTATGACCAATCAAAAGACCTGCAAGATGC
Organism: Ptychobarbus kaznakovi; assembly: GCA_027422405.1. Taxonomy (NCBI): domain Eukaryota; kingdom Metazoa; phylum Chordata; class Actinopteri; order Cypriniformes; family Cyprinidae; genus Ptychobarbus; species Ptychobarbus kaznakovi. The sequence goes on along the minus strand of CM049812.1, from coordinate 798,183 downwards.
TGTTTAGTTGCTTGTTTGACATTTCTCATGGGATGAATACAATTTAAACACTATCAACAGCATCGGCATCCAGTCTTAAAAATTGTTAAACTATATTAATTATAATATTTTATAGAACAAATAACTCCTAAACAAAACGAAAAATTCCACTTTAATTGAATCTGAGGTCATTTTCCCAATAGTCTTCAAGTGTAAAGGAATAATGCATCTTTTAGTTTGTTTTCAAAAATCACATTGGCATCGAAATGATCACAACGGCACAGATGTTGTTGATCGAGTTTAACAACCAGAGCTTGAAGGACTGAAATAACAAGTTATAGCACATATATGCTCAAGGCTCAGTTGTGACCTACGTTTCCACAATAGTAGAATACCTAATCGGCTTCCTGAATAGTCCTATCATCGCTCTGATGGGTGGGAGGAAACAAAAGACAAAGCACACAAGTGTGATAAATGATGCATGACTCTCAAAAACAAGTGCTGTTACACCGTGTCCTAACTACACGCGAACGACACGCGATAAAGTAAAGTCGCGACGTCGCGGCTAAAACATGCTCTTTATTCAAACTTAAACGAAGATGAACAGTTTACCTCTCGACTGATCCATCTCAGGACAAAGATCTTTACAAAAGTGCACGATGGGGCGGGGCGACACTTGAATCCAGACCCGAGCATGTGCAAACCACAAGAGGGAGCAACAATCTGTTTAGTAACAATGGTAATTTTAGTCAGATGAAGTCATGAAGCGAATACAAAGTTTTTAAAACTCAAAATGTGGATCCTTTTTTGGAAAAGAGATGAGTTAAGTTTCTCAATGTGTCACATTATAAAGTGAGCTGTTTCCTTGTTTATATCACTCAATGAATGTTTTTAAAGGCGCCACAAATCTATGTGGATCCTGTGTCATCTGTCTGTGAGCACTTTTCAGACCCTCTCTGTCTCGCTCTCTAAACAGTCCTAAAATGCTGAATACTGCCATTAAAATAATATTCGTGATTTAATAACAGCTGAAGACACGCGTGCAAAAAATTATCCCATTATCCACACATAATACCTCAGTTCACGCTACACGCTATTTATTATTGTTTATTTGTCACGCGAATAGGACAATGTTTTATCACCATGTCCTAAGTTTTTGCTTAGGCCTATAGGCTACATGTTAATAGGAGTATAATTAGTCGCGACGGCGACACGCGAAATTTCAAATTTAGAAACGGTTTCTATTTCCGCGACGTCGCGGCTGGAAAACAACATCTGCTTCGTGTACAAAAAGTAATGACAGTGATAATTTAACGTCAGGTACTGATTAAGGAGGACCTATGCTTTATTCAAACTTAAACGAGTCTAATATGAATTTGAATATCATTCTGCATGACCGTTATAGCATACTGAAAGCAACAGAATTGGTTCAGATAAATGTTTACCTCAGATTTGTAAATAAGATGTATGTTAAAACTGCGAACTCAGTGCGAACCAACAAGCATATTCCATGACAAAGATGGTTCAGTCACTCAGTATGTACTTGTAATAATGTTAAAAAGGTTTAATATTTATGAATTAGATTATAAACATAATTTTGGGCGGAGCGACACGTTGCCCCACCTTAATGTGTCGCCCGCCCCAGAGCAGTGCGCTTCCAGGGAGAGCCCGCCCACACACGCTTCTGATTGGCTGTGATATTTGATTGATTCTGTCGCGTCGCGCTGTCGCGTCGCGTGTAGTGTGGACAGCCAAACTGCATTTCGCTGGAATCATGTCGCGTCGCGTGTAGTTAGGACAAGGTGTTACACTAAATCTCATAAATCTGTCTCGCTTCTTTCTCTTCATTGTGTTCAGCGCTACCCAAGATTCAGTGCAAGACTTTACTTAACCATTGGCACATGCATACATACTCAACGACACACATTCACACACAAACCATCCCATAAAACAAACAAAACCAAGCGTTTCTGATTCAGAAGAGCTGCAACTCAAAACAAGGCTGTGAGTTTGGCTAAAAGACGGTTTTATTCAGCTCCTCTAGGTCATGATGGGTTCTTCAGAAAGAACGTGTTTCCAAAGCATCAGGGTTTTAAAATGAAGGTGTCTAAACAGCAGCGATGGATCAAGAAAAGGCCTCGGTTGACCTCAGATGAGTCAGTAGTGGTTTATCTGTCTAAATCAACCTTTTCAATGACGATGACGAATAGCTAATGAGTTCTCTTTCAGAACGAACAGGTCTATAGTATTGTGCACCTCAGTCCTGCGGTCCGCTGGCGTCCGGATGCCCGCTGCTGGCTTGGCAGGGGCTCTTGGGTAAAGCTCCATTGGTCTCAGGTAGACTGTCGATGCCCAGGTAGCCCACCAGGATGTCCGCCCGTCTGTGGGACAGACTGAGGATGTCTTCGGCCAGAGACGGGATGGACGTGAAACGCACCTTATCGTGATCAAACATGTCCTTCAGATACTGAACAATCTGTTGCTGTGGAGATTAAAGGAGAGCGTGACATTAATTCAGGTTGTTTTGATTATGATAATGAAAGATCAACCTTTACTTAGATAAGATTTAGATATCACTTCCTTTATCATCTTGTGAGTCTCAGTGTGTTTGAATCAACTGCTGTTTTGTAGTGGATGTATGAAGTCAGGCAAGAACGCATTAAAGTGCTCAAAGATGAGAGTAAAGACCTTTATAACATTACAAAAATTTATATTGTGAATAAATGCTGCTCTTTTGAACTTTCAAATCCTGACAAATTAAATGCATCACAGTTTTCACAAAAAACATGTAGCAGCACAATTGTTTTCAACATTGATAATAATCATAATTGTTTCTTGAGCATCAAATCAGCATATTAGAATGATTTCTGAAGATCATGTGACACTGAAGACTGGAGTAATGATGCTGAAAATACAGCATTGATCACAGAAATAAATTACATTTTACAATATATTCACATAGAAAACACTTATTTTACAGTGTAATATTTCCTAATATTAAAGTTTGTATTGAATTGATCAAATAAATGCAGTCTTGGTGAGCAGAAGAGACTTCTTTCAAAAACACTGAAACATTTCTGATTGTTTTAGCATTTCAAACCAAACAAACCAATATATGATACTTGCATTTTTTTATTTTTACAGTAAGTCAAATACTTTTTAAGACTAAGTAAAGCAAATTTAATGGTACAAAATATGCCAGGAAGGACGTAAATACAGCTTACAACAAATCTCTATTCCTTTTGAATTCAATTTACAAAAAAGCTAAATCTGTATTTTTGTCTCGTTTTCCAGTGCAAATGTCTAAAGATTGTTTATTTAAGAAGCTACATGACTTCAAATAATACATTTATGAGACATTCATTGAAATAAATTGTGTTTATGATTAAAACTAGAACTAAGATCTTTTCACGTCTTCATTTTGCATCTCAAATCAGTGTATCTTGAATTAAAGATGTATAAATATTTGCATTTGAAAACAAAAATACTGAGGAAAAAAATATTTTTCTGCAGTGAATTCAACATTTAAATTCCATTTATTAATTTAGCAGGTGCTTTTATCCAAAGCGACTTACAACTGAGGAATACAAGTGATTCATCATAAAGAGACGAATTAACAGAGGAAGAGCTCGTAACAAAGTCTCAGTACAAGCTTGACAAGAAGGATTAACCAAAGTTATTTTATTATTTTTTCAGATTCCATGACTTTATAAATGTAAGATTTTCTGCTCCGATTGAACACCTCTCTAGACCTTAATTTAAGGTTGTGTGAATGTTAAGATCTTTTTAGGTTCTGCAGAAAGCTTGTATGTGTTCTCCGACAGGGTTGACGTTCTGATCGCAGGCATCGGTGTGTCACGGAGATCAGATTATGTGCTGATCTGGATTACCGGCAGGGTTAGCTCAGGCATGACGGAGGAGTGTGGAGGACACTGGGAACGTCTTACCTTGAACACGGTGCACACCTCGCTGAGGTTCTGTCGCGGGCCCAGAAACCCGAAGGCCAAAACTGGACTCACGTGTTCAGAGATGGCATAGAAATGGGCAATAAAACCATCAGGAACCTGAGCAACAAACACAAAACACGATGTGTGATCTGATTCTAGACATGTTTGAGAGATATGTTTGGTTTTTCACACTCACCATTAACAATCTCCTTTTGGCTTTTAGCACAGACCAACAGGCTGTAGCCAATGCCTTATACAAATAAAGACACAGAAACAGAAAATGAGAAATACAGAGACAGATCAAGACAGACATCAAACACTAAGAACATTTGTAGAAGGGTTCCTCATTGCGTTTTAGTTTGAGCAAATAACCCCTTCTTATAAAGAAGCAGTGTTGGCTTTAAAGCACATTTTCCTAAAGTACTTCAGAATAAGATTCTTGTGGTGCTTAAGAAATTATTTTATTCTCCTTTTTGGTTCTAAATGGAATGTTTTTTTTCAAAAGCGTAGATCCGATATGTTTGGATTCTGAGCGTTTTTGAACATGTGCGTACCGTCTCTTTGAAACTGTCCGAGAGCCATCGGTTCCTCAGAACCGCGACCACTGAAGTCGGAGGACTTTCCAGATCTTCAAACGCATCCATGAGGATAAAGTCCAGCACAATGTCAAAGAAGCTCATACAGACCACCTAGAGCAAAGTCAAAGGTCAAAGGTCAGACTCTAGAAGGCCAAATATAGAGAGCCAGGAAGTCAAGAAGAATCAGTGTTATTTATATATTATTATAGTATTTATTCATATTTTAAATTAGCAGAATTGTTGACATTTTTTGTACTTCTAACTTCAGCTTATTTTATTTAGAAGTTTACATTGTTGATCTAATACTTTATTTAAACTGAGTTAAGTTTTAGTTAACAATATCAACAGTGGAACGGTCAAGAATGGCAGCTTGCAATCAGACTTTAACACACAGAATATGATTTAGCCCAGTGTTTCTCAACTGGTGGGTCGCCAAACCGTTCTGAGTGGGTCGCGGAGTGTGCAGCCAAAGAAACGACATCAACAACAAAAATGATTTTCTGATGTGAGACTTTTATTTTAAAAGACGTGCATGAAAGCTGTTGACACGTCTGTCAGATGCAGTTTAAGTAAAGAGTGCCTGAGAAACACGCGCTGTCCTGATTCAGTATCTGCGGTCAGATGAGATGTTGACAGGTTTAATGTCAGTGACATTATTCTATCGTTATTTTCGTAACTTATGAAATAAAAAGTCTCTCACCTCAGAAAAACGAATTATCCTGTCATGCCAGATGTTACACCGTGTTCACTCTTCTATAGCACGCGCGAACGCAGCACCACGCTGTACATCACTTCACTAATAAAGCGCAGAAACTACGAGCATGCAACGCGTGAAATAAAAGTACAGTACCGATAAATCACATAACTGTACTGCGTGTGTTAGCTGGGAAGGATTAGCATGAAGGTATGATATTCATTCTATTCAGGAGCAGTTTCCACGTTTCATTAACAGTTCATGATAGTATTGTATATTCACCAATAACTGTTGTTTCCATAACCCAAAAACTAGTTTGGGACTACTATTTAATATTTTATCTGTTTATTCAGTATTAGTCATATTCTTAACAGTCTTTTAACTTAATTTTTGTGAAATAAATTAGCTTTGTTTTAATTTTTTAACAAATTAACAAACTGTGTGTGTGTGTGTGTCTGTGTCTGTGTGTGTGTGTGTGTGTGTGTGTGTGTGTGTGTGTGTGTGTGTGTGTGTGTGTGTGTGTGTGTGTGTGTGTGTTGTCTGTGTGTGTGTGTGTGTGTGCGCGTGTGTGTGTGTGTTCCTGTATGTGCGTGTCTGTGTGTTGTGCGTGTGTTGTGTGTGCCTGTATGTGCGGTCTGTGTGTGTGTGCAAACGTGTGTGTGTGTGCCTGTATGGCGTGCGTGTCGTTGTGTGTGTGTCTGTGTCTGTATAAAGGCCAAACCAGTTGTGTTGAGAACCCCTGATTTAGTCAATGGAAAGGATGGTAAAGGAAGGAATGACGTGGTCCAGAGCCAAACAGTTGTGTGAGAACCCTGATTTAGTCAATGGAAGATGGTAAAGGAATGACCCAAACCCCTCGTCCTTCCAGCTCCATCTTGGTGACGGGCCACGTCTCTTCTCTCTGTGTGTACTGCAGCATATCTTCATAACTCTCCAGAAACGCCTTCGGACTCTAAACATTCACACACGTGCGAAAGTAGATAACAAATCCAAATAAAAGGACTGCTTTTACTTTATAAAGACTGTTTCTAGTCATATTGTGCACTATTTGTCAATGCATGTTGTACTATGAATTTTTTTTTACAGAAATTACAGTCAAAGGTTTGAAATAAAAAAATGTAATACTTAAGTTTATTCTGCTCACTAAGGCTGCATTTATTTGATGGAGGAAAAAAAACAGTAACAGTAATATTGTGAAAGATTGTTACAATTAAAATTATGTTTTCTTTTAATATATTTTAAAATGTAATTTATTCCTTTGATGGCAAAGCTGAATTTCCACAAAATATTTAGCCGCACAACTGTTTTTAATATTGCTAATAATCAGAAATGTTTCTTGAGCACCAAATCAGCATATTATTATGATTTCTGAAGGATCACGTGACACTGAAGACTGGAGTAATGATAAATTGAGCTTTGATCACAGAAATAAATTACATTTTACAAAATATTCACATAGAAAACAGGTATATTACACACAATATTAAACACAATATTATGTTTGCACTGTATTTTGTGATTAATAAATGTTGCCTTGGTGAGCAGAACAGACTTCTTGAATTATTCCTTCATTCATTTTTGAAGCACCTTGTTGGCTTTGGCCAGGAGTCCCAATATCATCTGCTTCCCTGCATCCATGAAGAATATCCTGTGTGTTTGATCCAGCAGCAGCACCTACAGATACAACAAACACACACAGATCTCACAACAGCCCCGTTCCATGTGTGTGTGTGTGTGTGTGTGTGTGTGTGTGTGTGTGTGTGTGTGTGTGTGTTTGATCCAGCAGCAGCACCTACAGATACAACAAACACACACAGATCTCACAACAGCCCCGTTCCATGTGTGTGTGTGTGTGTGTGTGTGTGTGTGTGTGTGTGTGTGTGTGTGTGTGTGTAATCGTGTGTGTGTGTGTGTGTGTGTGTGTGTGTGTGTAATCAATGTTGTAATCGTGTGTGACCAGCAGCAGCACCTACAGATACAGCAAACACACACAGATCTGTGTGTGTGTGTGTACAACAGCCCCGTGTGTGTGTATGTGTGTGTGTGTGTGTGTGTGTGTGTGTGTGTGTGTGTGTGAATCCTGTGTGTGTGTGTGTGTGTGTGTGTGTGTGTGTAATCGTGTGTGTGTGTGTGTGTGTGTGTGTGTGTGTGTGTGTGTAATCGTGTGTGTGTGTGTGTGTGTGTGTGTGTGTGTGTATCCAGCAGCAGCACCTGTGTGTGTGTGTGTGTGTATACAGCAAACACACACAGATCTCACAACAGCCCCGTTCCGTGTGTGTGTGTGTGTGTGTGTGTGTGTGTGTGTAATCGTGTGTGTGTGTGTGTGTGTGTGTGTGTGTGTGTGTAATCGTGTGTGTGTGTGTGTGTGTGTGTGTGTATGTGTGTGTGTGTGTGTGTGTGTGTGTGTAATGTGTGTGTGTGTGTGTGTGTGTGTGTGTGTGTGTGTGTGTGTGTGTGTGTGTGTGTGTGTAATCGTGTGTGTGTGTGTGTGTGTGTGTGTGTGTGTGTGTGTGTGTGTGTGTGTGTGTGTGTGTGTAATCGTGTGTGTGTGTGTGTGTGTGTGTGTGTGTGTGGGTGTAATCGTGTGTGTGTGTGTGTGTGTGTGTGTGTGTGTGTGTGTACCTGGAAGGCCTGGCGAACACAGTGCAGTTTGGCGAGGAAGTCCTGATCGCTGTAGCACTCCAGAAGTTCGGTTCTGTAACAGAGGCACAAACATGACACTGTGTGTTTTCCCATCAGTCCTTGCTCCCAGAGCTACAACGGAAATCCTCCAGTCCCAGAGGAGAATGTGTGAGGAGAACATCTGAGAACGTCTCATTCTAGAATCAGTGCTAATGGAGTGGAGTATAAGGTCTAGGATATTAGTTTGTAATGTATACGGTTTAGAAGATTTCGGGGCCTATAAAAACTTCACCAATTTAATCATTTATTAACATTTTAATAATATGGCCCCATTAAATCGGTTTTATTTTTCTGTCTTAATTTTCCTGATTCCATATTTTAATTACATTTTAATTATGATATCAAATCAATTGAATTAATAAACCTTTAACATTTGTATTTCATTTATTGACAATAATACAGCTCTATCAAATGTGTTTGTTTGTTTTTCAGAAATTGGTGTCAATCAATTTGTACAATTTCCTTAATTTTTTGGCAAACAAAGTGATGGACAACAGAGTTTTAAATTAAAACTTGGATAAAAATTGTGTGGTATTGTGTGATATTCCTTCAAAAATAATAAATAATATATATTTTATATTACTACATAATAATGAGTAAACTGAATTATTCTTATTATTTCAATTTAAAATATAGTAAAACAAATAGTGTGATTATATACAAATAATTATAAACTATAATATAAAATAAAATTATTACTGCTACTACTGCTAAATTAAAATGTTAAACAAAATCGGAAAAAACTGCTATTGTAATATTTCACTGTAAAATAAAAATATATTAATAATAGTACATTTTACAGTGCAACTGTAACTGAAATTACTATATAATTGCAACTATATACTAATATCCATAGCTGTCTTAATTTCCAAATGTTAAACCATCAAGTTTTTATTATAATATCAAATGATGTACGTAAATAATAATAATAATATTACTAGAGTGATATTGGTAGCAGTATGCAGTGTGCAGCATTTATTTCGAGTGTCAGTAAGCAGTGTGTAGCATGCAGTACCTCAGAGATCTGCAGTCCACGCTTCCATCCTTCACCAAACTCAGGGCTTCTTCATACAGAGCTGCCGGCTTCAGCGAGTGATACGTGTCCTCTAGAGAGAACGTGTCAAACAACTACAGAGACAAAGAGGGAAGTGACATCATACACACGCAGGAGAAAACACTACACCCTTAGGTGTGTGTGTGTGTGTGTGTGTGTGTAATCGTGTGTGTGTGTGTGTGTGTGTGTGTGTGTGTGTGTGTGTGTGTGTGTGTGTGTGTGTGTGTGTGTGTGTGTGTGTGTGTGTGTGTAATGTGTGTGTGTGTGTGATTGTGTGTGTGTGTGTGTGTGTGTGTGTGTGTGTAATCGTGTGTGTGTGTGTGTGTGTGATCGTGTGTGTGTGTGTGTGTGTGTGTGTGTATGTGTGTGTGTGTGTGTGTGTGTGTGTGTGTCGTGTGTGTGTGTGTGTGTGTAATCGTGTGTGTGTGTAATGTGTGTGTGTGTGTGTGTGTGTGTGTGTGTGTGTGTGTGTGTGTGTGTGTGTGTGTGTGTGTCGTGTGTGTGTGTGTGTGTGTGTGTGTAATCGTGTGTGTGTGTGTGTGTGTGTGTGTGTGTGTGTGTGTGTGTGTGTGTGGTGTGTGTGTGTGTGTGTGTGTGTGTGTGTGTGTGTGTGTGTGTGTGTGTGTGTAATCGTGTGTGTGTGTGTGTGTGTGTGTGTGTGTGTGTAATCGTGTGTGTGTGTGTGTGTGTGTGTGTGTGTGTGTACCTCAGCAGCAGAGAAAAACGAGTCGTCTGAAGTGACTGTCATGGCATCGTCGTCTTGGATGGGATGGGAGCTCCCTAGTGTGGGCAGGATCAGGGTTGCTACACTCTCTGCACACAGACGGCTTGGTTTAGGAAGCTGAAAACACACAGGTGACGTCAGCACGTGTTTGTGCGTGTCTTACCCAGGTCAGCGAGGAGGCTGTCGGGTGGTATGGTGCTGCCGAAGTCTTCCTGTAGATGATAGGCTCGGTGCAGCAGAGACTCGAGATTCTCCGCAAACTGATGATTGTGAAGCTCAGGCTGAAAAATCAAATGTGCTTTTATTAGTGACCCTGGACCACCAAACCAGTCATAAGGGTCAATGTTTTTAAATCGAGATTTAAGATTTAAATTTGAGTTTTGTTATGATAGGAAAATATTTGGCTGAGATGCAACTATTTGAAAATCTGGAATCTGAGGGTGCAAAAAAATCTAAATATTGAGAAAAATTGCCTTTGAAGTTGTCCAAATGAAGGTCTTAGCAATGCATATTACTAATCAAAAATGATATATAATATACATTTACAATTATGCATTTAGCAGACGCTTTTATCCAAAGTGACTTACAGTGAATTCAGGCTATACATTATTGTCAGTATGTGTGTTCCTTGGGAATTGAACCCACAACCTTCAATGCTCTACTTATGACTGCGTTTGTGCTCCAGGGTCACATACAGCAGCTCCTGCCATTCTTCTGATGCTCATGAATGAGAGATATTTACCGAACGGCGCTCCACGAGTTCTGATCCTTGCGGGGCGAGACTGTTTGACCCAGATGCACAGGAATGAGCTCGGTGTCTGATGTTTAAAGCCAGTTCCCACTTGCGCAGGGCTTCCTCAAACAGCTCCATCCCTGCAGGAGGAAGAGACGAGAAGACCAACATCAGCTGCACACATTTCTGCACTTATGGAGGCTATATTTGGAAAAGACTACCTTTTTGTATTCTGTGCTGTATACGGTCAATTACATTTTTTTAAATTTAAAACAAAATTTTTAAATGTAAATGTAATATTTTAAAATGTATTTTAATATATCATTGTTTATATATTATTCTTTTAAAATTTTAATTGATTTTAATATTTAATTTTTAAAAGTTGTTCAAAAGTTCAGGGTCAGTAAGATTTTTTTTAATGATTAATAAGTCTCTTATGCTCACCAAGGCTTCATTTATTTAATCAAAAATACAGGATATTGCTAAAAATATTAATACAATTTAAGAAAAAAATAATATTCTGTTTGAATATATAGTAAAATGTAATTTATTGCGGTGATATTTAATCTTCAGTGTCACATGATCCTTCAGAAATCATTCTGCTCGAGAAACATCTGATTATTAGCAATGTTGAAAACAGCTGTGCTGCCAAAAGAGCAGCATTTATGCAAGATACAATTTTATAAAAGATTAAAATTGCCTTTAATGTCACATTTGTTTAATTTAATGCATCCTTGCTGAATAAAAGTATTAATTTCTTTCAAAAAAAAAATATTTTACCGACCTCAAACATTTGAATGGTAGTGTAGCATGTGAAGAATTATACAGTATGGAAGAAGATACAATAGATGTAGTAAACTACATTACCCATGAGATAGAGGTTCTCAGCATTGGCATCCTCTCCGACTCCCAGCTCCTCTGCCACTGGCTCCGCCTCCCACGGCGTCCCAGTGTTCACTGATTGGTTGGGAGAGGAGGGACCTCGCATCTGAGGCGGATCCAAAGAAAATGGTTAGAAACACATGATTAGGGCTTTTGATAGGTGTTTGCTGCTAAATAAGCAGGCAGACGGGGTGTGTATCTGAGAGATTCACGCACAGCGGCGATGCTGTGTGACGAGCTCGAGTGTTTGCTCTGTGCGAGAGACGAGACGCCGCTGAGAGTGTCATTACTGCGGGTGCTGGGACTCATCATCTGGCGCCCTGGAACCGGACCTGGAAACACACAAATCAACAAATCAATAGAATTTATCAATTAAAACTGGATTTCTTTTATTGAAAGATTTTGATGTAGTATAGCCTAGTAGTAGCCCAACTAATCCCATGAATATAAAATTAACATTGAACATTAAATGTGTAGACATTTATTTAATATTCTTGAAATATTAATTCAATATTTTTATATTATAATATATTATGAGCATTAAATAATTACAATACTCTCACATTTGTAAACTAATTAATTTCATGAAAATGACTGGTTATGACTGGTTTGGTGCAATAAACCTTCACTGAAATTATTATTATATACAGTATTATATTATATTTAGAACATTTTAATTGTATTACATTTAATATTATAATACTAAATTATGGACTCATTCAAACTCATATTCAATCAAAGTAGCCTGACTAATTTTGTGAAAATTATCATAAAAACTAATTTAAGCCTACAATTATAATTGTATCTTATTTCATATCTATAAAAATATAATTTCATATTATAAAATTATTGCCATTAAAAAAAATGTAAATACTCATGCATTCACTCAAAGTAGCCTGAATAATTTCATAAAAATTGTCACAAAACTAATGTAGGGCCTGATTAATAATAAAAAAAATTAAAATCACGAAGGTTTTTGAGTCAGGAAACCTTGACTAAAATTATATTTTTATATGATTTAAAACACACACACACATATATTAGGGGTGTAAATCGGATGGTTCGTCACGATTCGATACAATATCGATTCTCATACCCAGCGATACGATATTTGCCGATACCTCAAAAAAATTCTACGATACGATTCGATTCAGGAGTATATCCATCAATATATTGATATTATCATATTATATACCTATTTTAAACAACCATCTACATTTTTATTAACTCACAAATGCAACCAAAAATATATAACATGAACATAAATCTAAAAATGCTGCTATGGGCTCAGTGCTAAACATCTTTTCTACAGATAACCAAATTACAAGCAATAGCAGAAAATAAATACAATAGAAGAAAGACACAAGTTCAATAAACAGTGCTTTTCAGCTCAGTCTAAAATACATTTTCAGGTACGCTACAGAAATGTAATAATCAAATGTAAAATAACTGCGTAGTCTTCACTGTATAAATTAAATAGCCTGTAAATGAATACTTTTTGATGTTACAAAGGTTATTTAGTCAGGAGCAGTGAGCACTTGTATTTTTCTTTGACAGCATTATATTTATTATTAGTTTTCTTTCACTTTAAGAATGAAAGCACAGATTTAATAAACTGATACACATGCCTTTTTTCTCCACTGTTTACATTAAGACATATGCTTTTCTTAACCTACTGTTTACAAGGATATTAGCCAAACATGCATTTTGATGTAGTTTTGTCTGAATTTATTCATCCATGCTCAAAAAAGCGGAGGAGAGCTCAATTAGTATTCGCGCAGAGTTGACGCGGCTGTCTGTGTGCGTGCGCTTCAGATGTGTGTGTGTGTGCGTGCGCTTCAGATGTGTGTGTGTGTGTGTGCGTGCGCTTCAGATGTGTGTGTGTGTGTGTGTGCGTGCGCTTCAGATGTGTGTGTGTGTGTGTGTGCGTGTGCTTCAGATGTGTGTGTGTGTGTGTGTGTGTGTGTGTGTGTGTGTGCGCTTCAGATGTGTGCGCGGAAAACTTCTCACACAGCGCTCGACTATTACTCCAACAATCCCGAGCGTCTTTTATGCTCGCCTCGTGCCTTCGGGCAGTCCTTATATCGAGTCCCGAGTCCTGACACGTGAGATTGAACGAGAATGCACGCGTTGGCGGTAATGCATAGACGGAGATTGTGAGAAAATGTGGACAGTGCCAAAATAAAGATGCCTTTTTATATTACAGATATCGATATTTTCCACGTGGCATCGATGCATCGTATCGTCACATCATCGTACCGATATATATCGATGAATCGTTACAAATATATACCCCATAATACACACACACACACACACACACACACACACACACACACACACACACACACACACACACACACACACACACACACACACACACACACACACACCACACACACACACACACACACAACACACACACACACATATACACATACCACAAACATATATATATATATATATATATAAATATCACAACATTATATAAAAAATATACTACAACATACACATACATACACACATATACATACATACATCACAATTAAATAAAAAATGTAAATACTACACAATTGTATAACAGCATCTTTACAAGCCAAACACGTGAATCTGCTCACCTCTCTTGAGCGAGGCCGGCCGGCTGGGTTCGGAGCAGCTGTTCTGGGATGCCCACAGCTTTCTGTGCTTCTTTACTGACCGTCTGCTTCCTCTTCCTGCCCCGTCTCTTTAACTGATGCGCGGTCAGGGCCAGAGCGACGCTGCCCAGAGCCGTGGCGAACAGCACCTTCTTCAGACCAGGACTCAACTTCAGCTGAGAGAATATAGACTGACGTGACGGAGAAATGAAGGATGCCAGAACGGGGAACAGAGAAGGAGAGGAGAAAACAGGGATCATTTAATAGCATTTATTATTTAAAAACACTTTATAGGGGAAAGTGAATGAAATAAGAATAACTGCAAGAATAATTGTAAAAAAAATATATATTTATTGTAGAAACATTTTAAACAAAAAAAACTAAAAATTGTTTTTTGAAATAAAAATTATTTAAAAGCAAAAAAAAAAAGAAGAGTTTAAGTTGCAGAACTAAAATTACTAAAACTAACACTGATAAATAAAAATAACTGAAAATCTAAATAGAAATATAAATAACAAATATTTAAAATATTATACACAAATATTACTTTAATTAAAATGAAAAGTTAAGTTAAAAGATTATTCAAAATAATATAAAAAATTATAATATTTTATAAAATTAAAATTCTTGCACATTCATCAAAGAAACATGATTAATTTCATGAAAATAGTCACAAAAATTTAATTTAAGACTGAAATTATGATTTTGTTATTTTTGTATGTTTTTATTATAATCTAAATCTAATCCAATATTTTATAAAATCGTGGACATTGAAAAAGTTTAAATACTTGCACATTCACTCAAGGTATTATATTACTTCATATTTCTACAATTATCATTTAAAATTATAAAATTGTAATATTACAATATAACATTATGGACATAAAAAAATGAAATACTCACACAATGACTCAAAGTAGCCTGATTATTTTCATAAAAATTATCACACATTGTAAAAACATGTTATTATGTAAACTAAAAATAGTAAAAAAAAAGTAATTAAAACAAAGCATAATTAATATAAAACATGAATACTAAATGAAGACTGTTAATCTACTGATATAGTTAAGTTTAAGATGAAGTAGTAAAATTACAAAAACTAAAATAGAAAATTAATTAAAGCTAAAAAAAAAAGCATAAAAAATATTCATAGAGAAGTGTAATTGCAACAAATAAAAATTATAAATAGACATAAATAGATATTTATTATTTTTCTTCTTTTATTTTGAGGAAAGCATTGATGATGGTAGGGTGTTATGAGAGGTGTTAATAGTGTAAAACTCTAGCTCTTTTGATAGCTAACAGTATGAAGACTAAGACCTGTGACGTATCAGTGTTTTTCTACATGTGTGTAGAGCTGCAGAGTAAGAAGAGAGCTTGTTTGTGTGTAAGGTGCCGCTGAGAGGCCTGTGATCAGATATACAGAGGTGTGCTGTGCTGGGTACCTGTCCAAAGGTGGAAAACAGGAACACCGGTATCTCAGCCACGGTCATGGCTAAGGCCTGCATGATGGACACGCCCTCAGCGCTTCTGATTGACATCTCAGCTCCGCCCCTTCCTCCTGCAGATGCTTTCACATCCGAGACAGATCCTGGATCAGCTGGAGCAGGAGTTCAGTTCTGTCCTGCGGTCTGCAGATCCACAAACACCAGCTCTTCATTAGACGATGAAAACACGGTTCATATTGTTCTAGTGCTTGAGATTAGAAGCTTTGCTTATATAAACAGACTGAAAGACACCACATGCAAACATGAGTCAATATTGGCAATCTAGAGAAGACATTTAGTTAGACACCTCATATTCTGGCATTTACATACAACAATAAAAACTTAAATTGACCTATAAATAGCTGATCATTTTTTTATTAAAGTTTGATTACATTTGATAATCACTTTGACATCGTATATATCAGATCAAAGATTAGATAGAGAATATATAGATAGATAGATAGATAGATAGATAGATAGATAGATAGATAGATAGATAGATAGATAGATAGATAGATAGATAAAAGGAAGGCAAAATATGATATTTTGGATGATGAAATGTCTATTTCAGTAATAAGTGTTTCTGAATTATCTATGTTAAAAAATTATAATATTAAGCTCACTTCCCCTCAAAATTCTCATTATTGTAATGTAAAATCACTGCCATTACTATAAAATGAAAACACAATTATTAATAATTACATATATAAATATCTACACAAATATTTATTTATTAAATGTATTAAAGTATTACACACCACTATTAAAGATCACACACCCCTTCATCTGTCCTCTTACAAACTTACAGCCAGTTCAAGACATAATTTCATGAATTATTATAACCATCATCTGCTACAGAGGAAATGTTTCTTGAGGAATCAGTTTATTGATTCCTGCAACTAACATGCATCATAAATGAACATCAGAAGTCACTGACAGCTACAAAATCACATAGATTATGAATGAGCAGAAATCTGTTTATTTTCAAGTAATTCATATCATTATTATCTGTTGATTTAATTATTCTTACTGAATGTATACTCATTGATCAATAAACTGTCCATCTATGTGTCCATGTCCCTAGACACCAGCAGCACATTAGCTTAGCTCAACACACACAGACACCAGGCTCTTTTAAGACAGTTTCCAGTCATATATGCATTTATATATGCATAAAGCCGGACAGACACTTCATAGCAGCTTTAAACGCAACATTAAAAGTGAAAGAGTGAAAAGCAGCCCACACTCACTTTCTCCTGGTTTAGGAAGGACGTTTTCATTCCGCATTGCACACACTAACCTGTGATTTCCTGGTGGGCGGGGCAGAGTTTTGAGCTACAGCGGGAAAAGCCTATAACAGCTTTAGATTGTTCAGCGGGAACCAATCAGAGAAGAGGAGGGAAAGACGCACGCGTTGGCTATCCAATGACATCAACAGTCGCGACGCGACTCTTGCTTCTCCATAAACTGATTTCTGACTGCACCGAGGACATTTTAATAAAAATAATAATAATAATAATACATTTTTGAAAATATAAATAATATTACGATTACATGCAATATATATTGACAAAGTGGTCCACAGTAATCAAAAGTGGAAATTATACAAATGAAACTTAATTTTACAGTAGCAACTACACTTGTAGTAATATAGTATTTTAACAGTTATCATGATAATATATAAATATGACGACGTCAAAGTATGATAATTATTTATTTTGTTTTGGTTTATTATTCTAAAATGATTACTATTATTAGGCCCTGAGTCATTTACATTTGTTACTATTTCGTTTAAATAATTAAATACTTGTTTTTCCTTAATTTTCTTCTATGTAGTACAAAATGTATTCTTATGTTTTCCAAGTGATATACAAGTAATTATTATTATTATTATTATTATTATTCCTCCAGCATCACACTGAGAGGCGGAACTAAAGTCAAAAGTAGGGGTTCCTGTCGGAACGTAAATATCAGCGTATCAAGGAAAATGTAAGTAGGCTAATCTTACAGCTAATTATGTTGTTATCTATTGTTTTCGTGCTCTCCATATACTATCATGCGATTCATCTCCATATCATGCGATTACAGTTAAGGCACATAAAGTCATTATGTAATGGGTTGTGTGTTGAGTCATGATGTGTTTATTGTCGTTCCGCTGCGATAAAAGTTTGTCAATAGTCACAGTAGTGTGTGTATAACGTTATATATATACACACACACAGCACTCACTGAACACACATTGTGTGTAAGTATGTATATATATATATATATATATATATCATACACACTGTATACATTCACATATGTGTGTTCATTGAGTGCTGGTTTGAGGAAGTAACTTGAGTTTTCATATTTTCTCAGGAAAATGAGGCTTTCCTCCACAGTTGAGCGCCTGGGTTGGAGCTTCAGTCTCAATAGGACATGAAATCCCTGGTATTGCTTTCATATTTTATAAAACTGTTGACTCTGAATGACCCTCTCTGACGTTCTTCTTCATCCCTCAGAGGTTCCACTGGATCTGCCTCCTCCTCCTCTCTGTTTGTCTGTTGCTATGGTACAATCATGTGATAAGGTCTGGACTTGCCATGAAAACAGGCCTGCGTGATTATGTGAGGGTTCATCCCAAGACTCGCTTAGCTTCATATGTAAGTTGCATTCCACACTTGACCCTTTGTAAAAGTTTTAAAGGAACAGTTCACCCAGAAATGAAAGTCAAAGATGAAATAAAATATGAGTTTGTTTCTTCATGAGATTTGGAGCATCATTTGCTCAGCAATGGATCCTCTGCAGTGAATGGGTGCCGTCAGAGTCCAAACAGCTGATAAACACATTACAATAATCCACACCACTCCAGTCCATCAGTTAACATCTTGTGAAGTGAAAAGATGTGTGTTTGTTTGATCTGTGCAGATTTCTCACTTGATTCAGACCAGATGACTTTTTCAATGGAGAAAGCAGTATTGTTGATAGAGGACTCGTATTTTAGGTGAAAGCAACGGTTTGAAGTTACAACTTCTTAATGATGGATTAGTTTCTTACAAACATGCAGCGTTTTGCTTTAGTTTGGACTCTCATTCTGACGGCACCCATTCACTGCTGAGCATCCATTGTTCAGCAAGTGATGGAATGCAAAATTTCTCCAAATCGTATCTACTTATCTACATCTTTGGATGGCCTGAAGGAGAGTACATTTTCATTTTGGGGGGAACTTTTCCTTTAAAATGTATGCATGCATCATAGATGCAAACTCACCTTTCAGTGACAACTCGCTTTTTTTAGCTCAAAATAGGTCACCTGTGAGATTTGATTAGATCCGATGAGAAAATGTTTTTATGAGGAGGGGTCTTGCAAGGGTAAATAAAAAACTGTTGTTTCAATAAGTTTTACATAGTAATTTCTTTACTCTTCAAAAACTGTCCAAAAAGGGTAATATTTGATGTATTTGAGACGTGGGAACGGTGAAGAGAGAGAGAGAGGGCAAACATTTAGCAGTTTAGGTCAGCATTGTCCGTTTAATCAGCCAATATTGTCTTAAATAGCCGGCATAGCACTTCATCTTTTATAACATGGGATTTTTACTGAATTTATTCAATCTTGGTTTTTGTAAAATGTTGCAACAAAATGTTTTTGTGTGTATGTGAAAAATGACAGTTTTGGACATATAAGGTAATAAAAAAATACCTTAATGTAACTACAAATGAGCGTGTGGAGCATGCCTCTGATCCGCGCAGTGTTTTTTCCCCTTGCTTGTTTGCATCTCTGATATATGATGTGTTTTCAGTTCCTGGACTTCCGCTGCGGCCGCTGTGCCGTGGTGTCCAGTTCCGGGCAGATGCTGGGCGGTGCACGGGGTCAGGAGATCGACGGACAGGACTGTGTGATCCGGATGAACGCGGCGCCCACCGTCGGGTACGAGGCTGATGTGGGGAACAGGACCAGTCTGCGTGTGGTGTCTCACACCAGCGTGCCACACTTGGTACGGCAGCAGGGCTATTTCTTCGGGAGAGAAGCGGAAACTAGATACGTCATTTGGGGCCCTGAGAAAAACATGAGGGAGGATGGAAAGGGCAAAATCTTCAATGCACTAGTGACGCTGGCTAAGAAGTATCCACAATCACATATCTACACCGTCACCAGAGAAAAGGTCCAGTACTGCGACAGCGTCTTTCAAAACGAGACGGGTAAAAACAGGTTAGTCTTCCTCTATTCTCTCATCTTTAGTATGTGATAAAGTCATTGTAAATGCAGTAAATGTATGGCTTTGTTTCTGGCAGGATGAAATCAGGAGCGTTTCTCAGCACAGGGTTTTTTACCATGATCTTGGCTCTGGAGGTGTGTGACAGTATTCTGGTTTATGGAATGATTGACGGCTCTTACTGCAGGTCAGTTCAGCTGTTTGACTTTAGTTTATATATATATATATAAATTATAAATTGCATCTCATCTGTACAGAAAACAATTTACAGAATTAATGGTCTGTAGAATTTTACACTTCTATGTATAGCTTGGTATATTATATAATCAATAGATTCATATTTTGAAGTGAATATTAATTTTGTTGGGCTATATATATATATATATTTATTTATTCATAATTAATTGTGTATGTTTTGTCACAATCTTCCTCACATTTACAAAAAACTTTACAGATTTAATGGACAATTTACATTTTTACTTACATTTTTTAAATACATTTATGTTTACATCATGTACATATTTATAATTCATATGTTGAAGTTAATATTAAATGTATGACGTTTTTGTATATGTCTGTGTGTATAAATATACACAATTATTTGAATTTAAAAAATAATTAATAATACATTTGACATAATTATGTATGTTTTGTCACAAACCTTCTCACCTTTATAGGAAAGCATTTACATAATTAGACCATAGAATGTATGTATAGACATATTTATGTTTATAATTAATAATTTGATTAATATAATTTATTATGTATGTTCTGTCACAAATGCCCTCATGTGTACAGAAAATAATTTACAGAATTAATGGACTGTTTTTTTAAACTAATTTATGTTTACACCTATTGGTACTTGTATTGTTTACTCAATATATGTGTTGAAGTGGATATTAATTAATTTATCAATATAAAAAATATGAATATAATATTTATGCATATATATATATATAGAGAGAGATAGAGAGAGTACATAAATAGGCACAATTATTTATAAAAAATACATTAATATAATAAATGTATTAATATAATATGAATTAAATCATAATTAATGATGTATGTTTTGTTATGAATTTAACGTCCTGTGAGCTTGATCTGGACTATGTATATTTATGGACTATGTGTATACAGAATATCTAAGCGTTTACTTCTTTTGTAAAATGATATTTCCTCACTAACTTCTGTGTTTTGTCTTGATTGTAGTAACACTAACCACTCGTCCGTGCCGTATCACTACTACGAGCCGTCGCGTCTGGATGAGTGCCGCATGTACCGCACTCACGAACACGCCAAGAGAGGCGGCCATCGCTTCATCACAGAGAAGCTCATTTACAGCCGCTGGGCGTCTCAGGGGAAGCTACGCTTTGTTTACCCAGCCTGGTCCCAGCAGGAGCATCAGCGAGACTAGTTTCAGCCAGGTTCGACTCTGTGTGAAGTTCATGAAAAACCACTGCGGTGCTTTTACGGAGTACATTCAGCTGTCAGTTTGGCCTTTGAATCATGCTGCTTTGCCTTTGTTTGTTCGGTACGGTTTTATTCCTTCGGTCTTAAACAGAGGTTTGCATTATTGTATTACTGATACTGTTTGTCTTTCATGTGTTAAGGCCCGTAAACACCGGGACGAATTTCGCGCGCGATATTCGCCGACGTTTAACGCCTCGTGACTAAACAAAGGGCGCCAATGTGAGTGTGCACACCGACGCGAAAAACGCCACGCGTAAAAGCGTCATTTTTTTTTTTTAAAAAACGCCTCGGGTTCGTTTTTTTTGGTTTGACGCGCCGCGTCAAAAACTATCCGACCAATGAGATTGGCGCTTTTGCTCACGTGTCTGGAGCTGCTGAAGTTACAGTAAAACACAACTTGGGGGCGCTCAAACACAAAACAGTCTTGCCGAGCACACATACGTAACGACGAAGAAGATATACGCCAAGTAGCGTCTACACTGCCGGGAAGAAATAAGAAGACAAAGAAGATGCAAGGCAAGATGAATGTAGAGCTGCTGGTCTCGTTGGTGTCTGAACACAAAGAACTTTATGACATGTTTTCTTTGTATGATTTTGACAAGCGCGTAAATACTTGCTCTCTTCTTCTGAGTGACAAGCGAGTGTCAGAAGCGTAAAGTTGCGCAGCGCCACCTTGTGTACCGGGGTATTTCTGTTTTACATTAAGCGCCATCTAATGTCAGGGAATGAATTTGCATGTTCACTCGGCTCATCGTCAGCGAAAATCGCTTGGGTGTGAACACAAAAAACGCGTTGAAAAACGCTGGCGAATAACGCGCGCCGATTATTCATCCCGGTGTGTACGGGCCTTTAATCTGATCTCTGGTTTACTTGCACTTTCAATGGTCAACCACTGAAATAATAAACTCATCTGCGTGAGAGGATCTGAATTCAGAGCTCAAATGACATTACAGTATATATACACACACGTCACATAATACTTCTTATATCAAACATAAATAATCTGTCGAGTGAAACGAGAGCATTTCACTGTGATGATCATATCTGCACATGTACTACACACTGATGTGCTTTAAGCACTATAGACTGCTCAAGATTAGTTAACAGTAATCAGAGATAACTAACTAACAGGATAGTACACTTCTAGTCACACAGTTTAACTTGCACAGATGATGCAGATGTTACATTAATCTCTCAAAATTATTCATTCTGGAATATTAGAAATCATACAAAATCACTTTATGTCATCTAAACTGTGTAAATATGACCTGATCATATTATATAATCTATGACATTAATGCTCAAACTACATTTAATCACTGCATTTATTTATGCAGTTAGATGTGGTAATATTTTTCGATATACAGGTACATGTATTATTATTATCTATTATTATTATTATTATTAATAAGTAATATTAAATGGCTATTTATTCCTTTGAATCTAGCAGGACACTACACCATTTTTTGACACCGATGTTTTTATTATTAACACTGTGATTTTCTAATATTTCTGAGCAAAATGTTTTTTAAGCATTTAATACTCTCATCGACACAATTATGTAAAAAAAAAATCCCATAAAACTCTGCATTCTTTTTGCATTTTGCTTTGATTGCACTTTTATTGTATTATTTTATGTGTGTGTTTATAGAGAATTTTATAATTTGCTACCTAACCCAATATTTTTACTTTAGGGTGACAGAAAACGTACTGTGCTTTTATGATTATAAACATTTTATTTTTGTATTTATTCCAAGGTAGAAAATGTTACAGCAGACAGAGCCAAACTCTATTATTTTCAATATCGCATGCATGTGTTGGCTTAAGATGGTTTTTGGTGCTTATCTTAGCAATGTTTATATTTTTCATATATTAACCCGGGAGAATCTAACTGCATTAGTAAATTAATATATAATGAGGTCACATTATGGATTAATATCGTACAATGATATTCAATATAATGTGTGTTTTTACAGTACATTGTGTCTTATTATTAGCTATGTTTTTTTTTTTTTTAAATCGAAGATATTCTTACACTCATAATTTGGTAGATTGTGACGACTCAGGCGTCTTGCTGTGTATCTGAAATTTAAATTGGCAAATAATAAACTAAGCAGTATTGTAATTTAATGTGTATGTGGTTTGTATTGCCTTATTTATTTAGGCCTTTTTGTGTCTATATATATATGCAGAGCTGGGTAGATTATTATTTACAAATTGTAATCCTTACTGATTCCAGATTACATGACAAAATTTTTATTAAAATTGTATTACACATTTTAGGTAATATAATCAAATTACTTTTAGATTAATTTTAATTTAACTCGTTTATCACATTGATTTAAATAGCATTATCGTGTTCCATAATGATGTAATAAATGCAAAGAGTAAGAAAACTTGTTGCATTCATTGTAATTTACAACATGAAGTGCATTAAACATTATATTACATCAAGGTTTCCCAAACTAGGGTTCCTAAAGAAACTGAGTTTAAAAGCTGACAGTTAATTAAATCATATATTTTGTAAATGAAAATAAACAATTTTTTAAATTTGTAAAACAAACTCCCTTTCGAGGAAAGTCTCTTTGCAGTCCTATCTTAATGAATGGAGGAATCCTGCGAGCTCAAAAACGGCTCGCTGAACTCACAATTAAATTACATATGTCAAATCAGCAACAAAAATCTGAAATTAATTGCCTCATGAATGTTGTTTCTTATGCTCAAATGGCGTTTAAAAAGCTTATTTTTCAGGCTAGACCAATGTGCATGTGGAGTCATAACGTGCTTATACAGTGCATGTATAAGTATTACTACAATAAGTAGTCACACTTAACACACCCCACACCACAGAAAAACCTGAGAAGATCATCTTTAGTACCACCAAGATAATCGGGACATTACCTCGGATTGTCGGGAAGGGGAGAAATGTCCCAAAATCAGCCCGATTATCTTGTGGTGTGTACCCAGCATTAGGTGGGCGCATTCTGAATTGGGACAGTTTACGTCGTGACGCAATCGCACTTCAAATACGGACTTCGGAGTGTGTACACTATACATTGGGACAGTAGTGTCAGTGTGACGCAATCGCACTTCAAATACAGACTTCGGAGTGTGTACACTTCACATTGGGACAGTAGTGTCGGTGTGACGCAATCGCACTTCAAATCCGGTCTTGGAAGGGCGCGCACTCAGGTTTGGGACACCACTTAAAACAGCTGCCCATTTGAGGGTATATAGGGGGCGATTTCGGACACAGCCCTTCTTTCTCACCGCGTCCACAGCGCGTGGGAGCGTTTTCATTGGTCGACTCGGTCCTGGCGTCATTAGCGTTCTGGCGTCTTCAGTAATGTAAACGCGGTGTGCGGCGCATGCGCGGATGATTATGAGGCGGCGGAGGGATTGATGATGATGATGATGATGCTGCGCGGATTCAACAACATCCAGAATAAAGCCCCGGCGGCGCCTCGGTAAGAATCGTCTGCTTGTTTATAAGCGCTCCGGTGTCACGCGCCGTCAATCGGTTTATTCTGCAGATCACACGCTGCTTTATCCGGATGATCGCAGCAGCTTACACGAGAAGCACACACAGATGCTGTAAGATCTGTTTAATCAGCGCAGGGACATAATGTGTGTGTGTTAAAAATGCATGTTGATTGATAAGACTGTAACTCTGTACATGTTTATTTCGGATAAATGGTCTTTGTAGTTTAAAGAGGCCCTGGAGGTATGACTTGATTTTAATATAACGTTATATTTGTTGCAGTAATGCTGTTCAGAACAAAATATTGGATTTTTCCAACAAGCACACAAATGCATATTAAGGCTCTACTCATATCTTAGCTTTATAGCCTTATTTATATTTAAAGTAACTGTGTCAGGTTTTAAAGGTGTCTAGTTAAAGGATCATGTAATGTCCTGGATGTTTGTCTCCTGTCAGATTAAATATTAAATTGTTATTTTCTTGTGTGATTATCTAGCATTTGCATGGACAAGCTGTTTATTATTATTTGCATTTGATTCATATTTGTATAATTCATGGCTTGTGTAAATCTTACACATGGGAGATGGTTATTAAAATAGCTCTGCATGTTGTTTCTGAATATAAGTTTGAACAGAATTGGTATATAACTTACACGCCCGGTCTTCAAGGTGTCAGTGTTTTTTGGCACAGAAAACTGATCCAGTTTCTCTGTCTCTCTCTAGGCATGAGCATTGAACCCTGACAGAAGAGAAGCAGGAGAATGAGACCGCGGTTTGTAGATAAAGTGAGTAGAAAAACACTTAAAAAAACCTTTTACAATTATTTACACTACTGCTCCAAAGTTTGCATTAATTCGACATTTTAAATGCTTTTGAAGTCTCCTACAAATGTCATCACAGGAACACATTCAGGGTTACATGTAGGATTACATCATAAAATATATTAAAATAGAACACAGTTGACATTTTTATATTTCACAATATTACTGTATTTTATATATCAAATAAATGCAGCCTTGGTGAGCAAAAAATACTTTTTTCAAAAACATGCACAAACACACACGTGTATATTAGACTGATTTTCCACTTTTTTTGTATGTGTTTTGTTTGTTCACACTTTACAGATTTAAAACAAATAAAAAAATAGCATTTAACTTAAAATACATTTTCTATAAACACTGTTAGATGCATTTATTATGCCATAAATCTTTGGGGAAATAAAGTATTCAGTAATCAATATAAGATACCAAGGAACATTAAATTGGTATAAAATATTATTTAAATACACTCTAATAAACATATAGCAAGACATACAGATAATATCATTTAAAAGCTTAAAGGTGTATTTTGTTTGTGAAATGATCGAATGATGTTATTGATTTCTGTAGATCGACATACACATACAAGATTATACGAAAATATAAAAATGTAAGTCAGGTCCGTCGTGCTGTTGTGAAGACAGTGCAATTTATTAATTAACACAAACACAAGAGAATATACATATTGGTATGAAAAAAAATGAAGTAAAAAAAAAATAAGAGTAACAAATAATAAAATATCAGATCACATGTGCAATAAAATAGAATGTGCCGGACAGTATAGACTTAATACATAATAATATAAGCAGGGATGTGCAAACAGGTTGTACAGGTATAGCACATAGCCTTAGCATAAGTCGGACGGAGTATCTGATATCTTATTATAAATGTGAATGATCGAACAATATTTATTTGACTGAGTTTGAGTTTAGAGTCTGATGGCCTGAGTCATGTTGATGTTAGACTGAGTTTGAGTTTATGAGTCTGATGGCCTGAGGGATGAAGTCTCAGTCATTGGTCGGTCTGTGTTTCCTCAGCAATGGCAGCAGGGGCAGCGGATGGTGATTTATGGGGCGATCTTCCTCATTATGACCCTCCTCATCCTCTACAGCTCCAACAGCTCAGCTGATCTTTACAGCTCCTTCAAAATCAACGAGTTTCACCACGCCGTCAAACACACCAACCTCAAGAAATGGGCCGGGAAGGAGGGATACGCTCCTGTTTACGGCAACAAGGTGCTGCCAAAACTTTTACAAATTATATTTTTAACCCATCCAGTTAAAAAAAAAATATATATATAGAGAGAGAGAGAGAGAGAGAGAGAGAGAGAGAGAGAGAGAGAG
This sequence comes from Ptychobarbus kaznakovi, assembly GCA_027422405.1. Lineage (NCBI taxonomy): Eukaryota > Metazoa > Chordata > Actinopteri > Cypriniformes > Cyprinidae > Ptychobarbus > Ptychobarbus kaznakovi. The sequence continues at coordinate 771,481 of CM049812.1, read as the reverse complement.
AGAGAGAGAGAGAGTGAGAGAGAGAGAGAGAGAGAGAGAGCGAGAGAGAGAGAGAGAGAGAGAGAGAGAGAGAGAGAGAGAGAGAGAGAGAGAGTGAGAGAGAGAGAGAGAGAGAGAGAGAGAGAGAGAGAAGAGGAGACGAGAGAGAGAGAGAGAGAGAGAGAGAGGGAGAGAGAGGGGGAGAGATGAGAGAGAGAAAGAGAGAGTGAGAGACATGAGAGAGAGAGAGAGAGAGAGGAGAGGAGAGAGAGAGAGAGAGAGAGGAGAGGGAGGAGTGAGAGAGAGAGAGAGATAAAGAGAGAAAGATGAGAGAGAAGATGAATTTAAATAGTTTTTCTTATAAACATTTTTCTTGTAAACCTCCATCTTAAAATACATCTTGGGTGAATGCAAAATGTATTAAAAAATACAATTGTATTATATATACTTATGTTTGCTTTGAAAATTAATGAATAATTTATATAAAAAGTAAAATAAATAAAAACAAAACATTTGTCCAAAAATTATGTAAATTAAATATATAATTAATTAAAACAATGAAATAAAAAACTTTTAAAATAATTATATTAATTAATTCAATATGTAATTTTTTTTACATTGATATTACCATTATAATTTTTGACAATTTGTTTTGTATATTTTGAAATATACATCTGATATATTATTTGCTAAATGAAAGAAACTCTTAAGTCTTCATTAAATTATGGATTAATATCAATTAATAATAAAATAACTTAAATATTTAAATTAGAAATAAAATGATATTTAATAATATATATAATTTGCTATATGAGAAAATGCACTAGAATGTTTAATCAAATAAATGGCTGTATTGTTGTTTCAGAGCATGAGCCTGCGCTGTCATCAGTGTGCGTTAGTGACCAGCTCTAGTCACGTGTTGGGGACTCACGCCGGAGACGAGATCGACCGCACGCAGTGCGTCATCCGCATGAACGACGCTCCGACCTCCGGCTACGAATCAGACGTGGGGAACCGGACCAGCGTGCGCGTCGTGGCTCATTCCAGCGTCTTCCGTGTGGTCCGCAAACCCGCCGAGTTCCTCAATCTCTCAGAGAGCCCTGCCATCATCTTCTGGGGCCCGTCGACGAAGATCGGCCGCGACGCGAAGGGAACGCTGTACCGGCTGATCCAGAGAGTCAGTATGACCTACAGTAACCTGTCCTTCTTCTTCATCTCACCCAGCAAAATGCAGAGGTTCGACACGCTCTTTCAGAAGGAGACCGGCCGAGACAGGTAAGCACCCTCACTTCCTTTTGTTTATGTATGCTTTTGACTTTTCATGTTATTTTCTTGTTTTGATTCTTACATTAACATTCGTTTTATTATTTAAATGCTTCTCACATATTTGTTATACTTGATGAATGTACCCATAACTTGTTTGAGTACAGGTCAGGCTATCTTTTAATTTAGGGCACCATGAAATCGCTTATTTTTCCCAAATTATTTGTTTTCCCTTAAATTTTTTCTGGATTCTGTTTTTTATGATTTAATACAAAGGTATCTTCAAAAATTGTGTGTCTAATGAAATTAATTTATAAAACAATGTAATAATTTATAAACTTTTAAAATGTTATGAAATGATAATATAACAATTAGTTTGCAACAAAACAGTATTTTTATTGCATTCGTCAAAAACAGAACGATTTTTGTTAATATTTAAATTATATTTAATTTTTTAATTCTGTTACATTTTTTAATTTAAAAAAAACTATTAGTTTGAAATAAAATAAGTTAAATTAAAAAACATATTTGTTAATGTATTTATTTATTTATGTTTTAGTTGTATTTTAATTTTATTTAATTATAAAAGCTATTACTGCATGGTTAAATATATATTTGTTGTATAAAATGTATTAAAATAATAATAATATTGTGAATAATTTTTTTCAATAAATATCAATATAGATTTTTCGCTCAGTTCTAATACAATAAAATACAAATTTGTTGTATTTTTATATATATATATAAAAAATATTTATGGAGAAATTACGTAAGCTTAAATATGTAATTAAATATAATTAATAACATAATGAAATATGTGATTATATTTGAACATTTACAAACATCCCTAAATGGTTCTGTATTGTATTGTTTGGACATTGTTGAAATTGCTATATTTTCCGGTTTGTTATCGATTCACAGAAAAAAGTCTCAGTCCTGGTTAAGCACGGGCTGGTTTACCATGGTCATTGCCATAGAGATGTGTGACAACATACAGATTTATGGGATGGTGCCGCCAAACCACTGTGGGTAAGGTGAAATAATTTGACCTTCAAAAGTTGTAGTTTCTCTCCAATGCTGGTTGGGCAACAGTACATTTCATCAACACCATATAAAGAACTATTTTTCATAGTTTGAGTCGAAGAATGTATCAATAGAATATAGTCTCTGAAATCTAGTTTCCTGTAGGAAGCGTCCTCAGCCCAAACGGATGCCGTATCACTATTACAAACCCAGAGGTCCAGACGAGTGTGTGACGTACCTCCAGAACGAGAGGGGGCGCCGCGGATCACACCACCGCTTCATCACTGAGAAACAGGTGTTTGCTCGCTGGGCCAAGCAGTACAACATCAGCTACAGCCACCCGACGTGGTGAGAAACACATCCAACACCACAGAAAACACTCCATCTGCCTGGTGAGTTGGAGCCAACATGGCGGCTTTCTGTGATCTTCTGATCCAAGATGGCTACCATTTCAAATGCATTGCCTGCTCCAGAACGGCTGCTGGTTTCTCTTTGAGCTGGATTAGTGACTGAGCCAAAATGGAGGCCTTGCAGGGATCCAGGAACAAGCCAAGGCTGGACAATCTTAGTTTTCCTTAGGAACATGACTGATCGTTTATTGTCTTAAGCATGACCGTTTCAAAAATAGCTACACACTACTGCCGTGAAGTTTTCCTAAGCCTTCTCTAACACAGTGTTTCACCCATAACCGGTCATTTCTCAGAGAACGGAGAATGAAGATTGGAAGATCTTGCCAAATGGAAGATTAATTTAGATCGTGTGGTACAATCAACACATCTGAATGATAGTCATGTGAAACTACCAGAGAATAGGGATGAGAATTTAACAGCTCTACAAGATTAATAGTATGTTTTATGGTGTAAATAAGAACTATGTAAATTGTTGTTCCAAAAAAATAATTTTTTACAAGTTTATATGGTTTTAAAATGCCCTAAACAAGACAATACTACAAGAAAACATATTTTTAAATGACCAAGTAAATGGACATTTTAAATCACATCATTTTCAGATTAATAACACATTTTCTGTCCTTTTTGGGAAGGTGTTGACATGGAGAGCTATTTATGCCTTTATACCTGAATCATATATATTCACTGAATCATCCACTACAAGAACATGTCCGGGCCATTTTTCACCACAAAATTATTCAGAAGAAAAAAACGGCCTATAGGACCATTAATGTGTTTTAAAGTACTTAAACACATTTCACAGCCAATGTTCATTACTGAAATGAAAATTAATTTAAATTGTACGTGCCGTTAATGTGCATTATGTCAAGTATACATCATAGTAATGTTTGATGCACTAAATGCAATATATGCTTATTTTATATTAAGTCAGTATATTGTGATTATTTTTACTGTATTATCTCATTATACAGTAGTGTTGTTATTGTTGACTATATTACAAATAATTTTTGTTATTTGCAATGAAGCCGAAATAAAATCTGATTAAAAAAGTACATTTAAAAAACTTTTTTAAATTACGAAAACTAAAATGCTGCTTTGGCAAAATGACTGAAATACAGTTGAATTCCTTTCGAACGTGAATGTTTTACATTAATGCTACAATTTTAAAAATGACTAAAACTGACATTTAAATAGAAATAAAATACACAAGAAAATGTATAAAACGACTAAAATTAAAACGAAAATATAAAAATAAAAGCCAATTAAAATAATAACTAATAAAATATTAGAAGAAAAATTTAGAAAATATTGCTGTAACTAACTAAAATAAGGTTAAGTACTAAAATGACAAACTGAAATAAAATAATAAAGCCAAACAGAATTAATTACTAGAAAATATTTAAACAAATATTAAGGACATTTGCAAAACATACTACTGGACCTAAAATAGGCATCATGTAAAAAATAATTTCCTCGTTTCTTTTGATTATGGGGTGAAATATGACCCGGATGTATCATATAACCCAAGAAGTAAACAACATGTACTATTATTCATAATCAACACCAAAAATCAAAGTGTCGAGGCCTTTCAATGTATTATGACTTTACCAAGTAGTTGTGATGTTATTGATCAGTTGTCCAACTTGAGTTTCTCTGGCTACAGCTGTTAGTGTGTAACACACGTTTATATATCACGCTTGGACTCGCTTCTGTTTCCAAAGGAGTATTTCATAGGACTGTTGTAAATGCTCCGCTCTCATTGGACGACACGTGCTTTTATTGGAGAACTCAAGTTGTCATTGGTAATGGGTCGTGGTAGTCTGGTTAACTTATGTGCTGCTTTGAGTTTGAATGTCTTGCCTTTGGTTTGTACAAAACCCATAAATAACGTCTGAGAAATTACACAACTGCTCGGATTCATTTGCATTAAAGAAATAGTTCACCCAGAAATGAGATTTTTTTGAACATTTACTCCACCTTAGGTTATCCAAGATGTAGATGAGTTTGTTTCTTCATCAGATTTGGAGAAATGTAGCATTGCATCACTTGCTCACCAATGGATGCTCTGCAGTGAATGGGTGCCGTCAGAATGAGAGTCCAAACAGCTGATAAACACCTCACAATAACCCACACCACTCCAGTCCATCAGTTAATGTCTTGAGAAGACAAAAACTGTGTTTGTAACAAAATAATCCTTCAACATGATTTTTTTAAAATGTTTTTATTGAAACCATTATTTCTAGCTAAAGCATGAGTCTATAATCCATAACGCTTCCTCCAGTGAAAAAAGTCTGTCCTCTGTTGTCCTCCCACATCAAAAATGTATTGTCTTAGCTAAAGCTGATCTATGATCTCCTGATTCAGACAAGATGACGTTTCACTGAACAAAGCTATATTATGCATAGAGGACTCATATTAGCCAGAAGCAAAGGTTTGAAGTTATAACGTCTTAATGATAGATGTTTCTTACAAATACACAGCTTTTGGCTTCACAAGACATTAACTGATGGACTGGAGTGGTGGATTATTGTGATGTTTTTATCAGCTGTTTGGACTCTCATTCTGACGGCACCCATTCACTGCAGAGCATCCATTGGTGAGCAAGTGATGTAAAGCTACATTTCTCCAAATCTGATGAAGAAACAAACTCATCTACATCTTGGAGGGTGAAGACATTTTCAGCATATTTTCATTATTGGACGAACTGTTCCTTTAATTTGAACATACGATGCTCATATCGCCTCTAATCATCGAGTGTCAAAAATCAACAAGCATTTGAATTACATATTTCATTGTAAACATCTCAAGTATTACATTTCTCAAGTCCTGCTCGATAATAATCTCAGTTATCACCCATAATGTCAAATCCTTCAGAGAATGTGTTTTTTCTTCATTTATTTCGTTATTTAAAATCAACCATCTGCCGAGCACAAGAGCAGAGGGATTGTGGGTAATAAGCATCTGGGGCATTTGTATGAAGGGTTGCAGACTGAAATCAGTATTATGATGATGAATTATTACTCATGACTGCAGTGATTTGACCGTATGAGCGGATCGTTTTTGCTCGTTTCTCATTATGAATGTTCTGTACATGCCCGTCTGAAAAAATAAAAACGTATACATTTGAAAACAGACTTGAGTTTCATCATTTGTTTGTTTATAGTTATAAACGCAATATGCATGACAGTTCAGTGATATTTCAATACATAATGATTCACAATAATGTACATAGATAAGGTCTTGACAGCTGTACTTCCTGTGGTTCTGCAAATGTACTTCCTGTGCTCATCCTTTGGATTGGTCCGGAAATACAGCTGGGATTTTCTGCCGGAGTCCTGATAAACTGATTAATATGGCCTCCTGTATGAAAGAGACAAACGTTTACGTAATATCAACTGAACAGAACGATAACTATCCACATCAACACGTGATAACATCTCGTTTATTACAAGCATATGCCGCCGCTTTAAATGTGTAAGCTCTTTAAACGTTTTTAATCGTTCATCAGCAGGAAAAAATGAAATTGACATGAATGAAAGTGACATTTTTCCTCGGTGTGGTTATAATAAAATGCACAATATATGTACAGAAGTAAAGTATACATCATAGTAGTATTTGTGCAGCGACTGTTAGTGCTGACTATTTATGATTTTAATTACTGTATCATGCCGGAGTGTTGTTACTGTTAACAAAAAAAAATATTGAAATAAAGCTGAACTAAAAATATTAGGGGAATTAGAAATTTTGCCTTAAAAAAAACTAAGTGACATAAAAACAAAGTTCAGGTTTAAGTAATAAAATGATGTGAAAAAGCTGAAATAAGAACCCAATAGAAATATTTTTTTTTAATTACAAAGTTGACAAAAGAACATTACTAAAATTAATACAATATAAAAGCCAATTCAAGATGTTTATAAATACTACAATAGTATATAAATAATACTAAAATAAGACTCATGCAAAAGGAATGTAATATAATTTATTGATAGAATGAGAATTAAAAACATCTTTCTGGACCTAAAATGTAAAATAGAATTGATTTTTTCTTTAGATTGAGACATCTTTGTGAGATTCACCTAACAAGTAAACAAAATGTATCATATTCATAATTGTCACCAACAATCACAAACTTTAGTTGTAGCGTGGACTTTCTTTATTCTCATATAATTAGTGATTTATTTGTTTTCTTTATAGTTATAATCCTTTCTTTGGTGTGAACAGGCCTTTAGACGAGAAATGAAAACATGAACTTTGCCCAAAAATCATTTTAGGTTAAAAATATTTGTCATTTTCACAATATAGCAAGGTTTTGTTAAAAAGAAAACATGTTTCCCTATGGACGCCGTTTTATAAATGCATTATCTGTCTCACCTCGGTGCGGATGGTGCGACTGCCCTGCCCAGGACAGGTGTTGAGGTAAAGGTCAAAGAGCACGCTGGGATCAGTGACGTTCAGGTTCTCATCGGCATCAACACTCGCTTCTAAACCCTGAAGACCTCCGAACACCACCAGCATGTGCCTGACAGAGAACAGCACTGAGCTTTAGTTCTCACAGCATATTTAAAGGAATAGTGCACCCAAAAATTAAAACATACTCACCCTCAGGTCATCCAAGATGTAGATGAGTTTGTTTCTTCATCAGATTTGGAGAAATGTAGCATTGCATCACTTGCTCACCAATGGATGCTCTGCAGTGAATGGGTGCCGTCAGAATGAGAGTCCAAACAGCTGATAAAAACATCACAATAATCCACACCACTCCAGTCCATCAGTTAACATCATGTGAAGCCAAAAGCTGTGTGTTTGTAACAAAATAATCCATCAAGACGTTCTTAACTTTAAACAGCTAAAATACGAGTCTATAATCCATAATACTGCTTCCTCCATTGAAAAGGTAATCTGGTCCGAATCAGGAGAGAAATCTGCACCGTTTACAAGTGAAAACAGCTCTAAAGAAATATGTGGATTTCGATGTGAGAGACAACAGGAGATGGACTTTTTCACTGGAAGAAGCTTTATTATGAATTATGGACTCATATTTGGTCCAGAAGCAACAACTTGAAGTGAAAAACCTCTTAATGATGGATACATTTTTTATAAACACGCAGCTTTTGTCTTCTCAAGATGTTAACTGATGGACTGGAGTGGTGTGGATTATTGTGATGTTTTTATCAGCTGTTTGGACTCTCATTCTGACGGCACCCATTCACTGCAGAGGATCCATTGGTGAGCAAGTGATGCAATGCTACATTTCTCCAAATCTGATGAAGAAACAAACTCATCTACATCTTAGATAATCTGAGGGGAAGACATTTTTAGCAAGTGTTTTTATTTTTGGGTGATCTATTGCTTTAACTAAATACATTCATCAGCACTAAAGTAAGACAAGGACAAAAACTTGTGCAAAACTCACTTGAATGGAGAAATCGTGACGTGATCTGCGTTTTTTCCATTCTCTGATGTACCAATGGTCAGATCATATCCATCTTTATACGGACACTTCTGTGAACACAGCACCTACACACACACACAAATACAGAAAGACCATTTTTAGTTGTGCTAGTTGATGGAAAGTAATGGATGAAACGAGGGGAAATAGATGAATAAATGGGCAGAACTCACTGAGACAGGAAGCCAGACGGACGCTGTAGCCCCAGTACAGCCCGCCCTCGGTCCTCGGGACGTGAGGAGCCACAACAACCCCTTTATGCACCTTACCCTCTGAAACACACAGGGTTCAGATAAACGTCACGGATATGTCTGGACAACAGGTCTGAACACGGTTTTAGCTTTATAGTGCATCTCTGAAAACCTGTGTTGTTACTGTTAACTAAGCAAAAATAATAATACTGTATGCAGTGAGTGTCTGTACCTTTGTGTCGGCTGTTGTTGAGCTGTACAGTCACTCTCAGTCCAGCGTTTAGCTTTTTATCGATCTGAACTTCCTGTCGACAGAATAGACAGACTGAGGTCATGTCCTGTTCAATGAAAGATCATTTAGTTTGTGCATCTTCAAACACACACCTTTCTCATCCCGCAGTTGACGAAGGACCCTTTCCCCGGTTTGCTCAGCCGATTGAGCACCACCCCCTCTCGAAACTCCACCTCCTCATCGATGCGCATGTGATGTGGGCTGTCCAGAGGATTCAACAGACCTTAAAGGAATAATCACCCAAAACTGGAAAATGTCTTCACCCTCAGGTCATCCAAGATGTAGATGAGTTTGTTTCTTCATCAGATTTGGAGAAATGTAGCATTACATCACTTGCTCACCAATGGATGCTCTGCAGTGAATGGGTGCCGTCAGAATGAGAGTCCAAACAGCTGATAAAAACATCACAATAATTCACCACTCCAGTCCATCAGTTAACATCTTGTGAAGCCAAAAGCTGAAACAAATCCATCATTAAGACTTTTTTAAATTCAAACTGTACTTCTGGCCAAAATAGGATTACATAATCCATATTTCTTTCTTTAGTGCAAAAGTAATCTCATCTGAATCAGGAGAGAAATATCAAGCACCTTTTACAAGCAAAAACACGGTCCAAAATCCAAAACAGCTCTGAACAAATGTGTGGATTTTTTAAACGAGAGACAACAGGAGATGGACATGTTCACAGACTCATATTTTGGCCAGAAGGGACATTTTAAAGTTAAAATTGCCTTGAAACTATGGATTTGTTTCATACAAACACACAGCTTTTGGCTTTTCAAGACATTAACTGATGGACTGGAGTGGTGTGGAGTACTGGATTATTGTGATGTTTTTATCAGCTGTTTGGACTCTCATTCTGACGGCACCCATTCACTGCAGAGGATCCATTGATGAGCAAGTGATGGAATGCTACATTTCTCCAAATCTGACGGATCGCCAGAGGGTGAGCACATTTTCCAGAAATGTTCCTTTTTGTGTGTTTTTGTTGAACACGCATTTATTATGTAAACTCTCAAATAAAATCAATATTAGATTCTCATACTCACCAGCAAACTGCAGGTCCTGATGCTTCGGGAAGAAAGATTTCCGCAGATACCTGCACACATCACAGATACAATCAGTGGTTTTCAAACTTGTTCCTGGGGACCCACAGCTCTGCACATTTGCATGTCTCCCTAATTGACACACATGATTCAGATCATCAGCTCATTAGGAAAGAGCTCCATGAACTCAAATAGGTGTGTCAGATAAGGGAGACATGCAAAATGTGCAGAGCTGTGGGTCCCGAGGAACGGGATTGAAAACCACTGGTCTAGATGCACACTGATATGACAGAAATGTGATTGCGACAGCACTCACTGTGGACACTCGAGGTATTGCAAGATGCGTGCGAGCTGGACACAGCCCTGGCCTTTCTTACCAACGCCTCTGAACTCTCCCTCAACGCTCCTGACATAGAAAATAATGTGAAGTGAGTTCCTGACTATTTCAACAGCCAGCAGATGATAACCAGTGACAAAAACTATAAAGTATCAACTTACTTGACGTCCTCCTCATCTCATCGAATATGACCACCTCATCCACACAGAACACACCGCAGGCCCGGGCGATCTGACCCGCCAGGTACGTCCGCAGCTCTGGAGACTGAGCGTTATCCATCACTGAACCGGGCAGAGCCACGCTCAACGTATACGATCGACCTGATGACACTAAACAAATAAAGAAGCTATAGTACTGCACATAGCACCAGTGTTGTTTTAGCATCTTTGATATATTATAATAGACGTGTTATAGTTGTCATTTTGTTCAAATGTGCATATTATATATTTGTATTAGTCTTTAAGTTTTAGTTGTTTTTTTAGTGTATCAATATTATATTTTGTATATTTTCATCTAGCCTAAATTAATAGATAACTGAAATAAAATTATTTTTTTTCATATTTTATTTCAACTAACTTTTTTTTTTAGTTTTGGTTAACTATAGCGTATATCCTGTATAATACAGTATGTAGTAAGGAACAGAGTTTTTAAACTGGGGTCTGTGGAAAAACAGTATAAAATTCAAAAATAAATCAAACATAAAAATATGATTAAAAAGCATTACAATGATTAAATTATTTTGAAAATGAAATACAAACATAACAATGCAATACTACAGTAGGTAGAAAAACCCAAGAATGTAACATTCATATACCATTATTTTTTTCATGACATAAATGTGATTTATTTATACATTGCCTTTTAAATTTAGCACGGGGGTCCCTCGCACAAGCATGCTCATGTTTGGGAGTTTATGTTTTCTGAAAGATTGAACACTCCTGGTGTAGTACAGTAGGATGTACCCGGTGTAGTACACTTACTGCATGGAAGCATGTGAATATACCAAAGCTCTGATATAGTGCGGCTCACCTTTCCTTTCCTTCTGCTGCTGCTGAACCTGCTGCTCTTTTACCTCCTCTTTCTTCTGCTTCTGTTTCTCCAGCTGTTGGATGAGTTTGCTCTCTTTGCGTTGTCTCTTCTCTTCTTTCTCTGGGGATGAAAAGACAGACAGCAGCGATGAATTCAATATTACATTGATAGATGAATTTCTGAGGCCTCTAAATGATCAAACGCTTGCTGAAACCCTGTCGTACACCTTCAGCTCATGGTGTCTGCTGTGAAATCTTTACTGATGTGTATGAAGTAAACATGAGGAGAACTTTGATACTGTTCGTAGCATTTCAAGAGGAACACTTGACAGATTGATAATCCATCTTTTTGTTCATCTCTCAGTCATCACTGTATTGCATCGCATTATTTGTTTCGATCATAAAAGAAGCATTTAAATAGCATAAGACATAGTAGTAACACATTATTGGGGAATAAAGAGCGACAGCTGATATTTATATGTGTTTTCTATAGGTTCTACAGTAATTATTTGATTTACATCACATGTAAATGTAGAACATTTTAATTAATTTAACTTTCACTTACTTTCTTCTTTCCATTTCCTCCAGTTTATTCTCTCTTCGCCCTGCAAATAGAATTATTATAAACACGTGATATTACACTGGCATAAACAAAACAGATTTAGAGCATGAATGTGACACAAAACCGCCTCATAGTGTAGATAATGTTTTTTCAAATGCATAACGAACACAGTAATATGAAAAACACAAGATAAGTCCAAACCTTTATATTTGAGAGAGTATTTGTTTTATGTTTCTTCACAGGAGGTTCCTCAGCCATGCTGTTCTATGTGTGTTACACCTACAGCGATCCTCCAGAGAACAAACACTCGAAGTATTTGGTTCCTAACGTTTTTCACAGACACTGAATTAATTGTTATTTAGCACAAATTCATTAATTTGTACATTAAAAAACATAGATTTCATAAATATGTATTTTTAGAATATATATCAATAGTTAATACTCAAAAACAGGCGAGGTTTTGCGGATATCGCGGTGGATGAGAGTGTTGTGACGGACGGATTTCACAGACGCGCTTCCTCTTTAGAAAAGGCTCTGAGTGAAGAACATCGTGAGCTCGAGCCTCAAATAAAAGCATCAAAATATCCGAGCTAAACACCCATCAGCGGATTAAACAACAGTTAACCGCTCTATAAACAGCTCGACACCACACATCACATCATGGTAAGAAGACAATACAGCCGGTGTCGTGTCAAAGCCTGTGTTTAGCGCGAGCCTGACACGCGGCCGTGTCTGTTTATGTTTCGCCTCAGTAATTTGCGTAATATTTTTCACTTATATATTCTATCCGTAACTATACTGTACACACAAAAGAACAATATGTGGTGTTTCTTATGAAAAAGTTATAAACATATCATATTCCTTCTTTATGTAAAGAAATATAATGTATATGTGACTTTTTAGTATTTATTTATATTGTATCTATAATGTTTCATATAAAATGTAATATTTCATATTACATATAAACGTAACAATATATTTATGCGATATTTATTTAGTATAATGTACAATATAATAACAAATACACGTGCATATAATCTGTATACACGTTTCTAAATATTTGTAATTTCCTGGTTAATTTTAGTTAAAGTTGTACATTTGTTCTGTGTTTTTGGCATTTTTAACAGTTTATGCTTATTTAAATATGTATGCAGTTTTTTTTTTTGTTATTTTAGTACATCAGGTTAAACCAAATAAAAATGAGAAATGTTGCTTTGGCAAATCACTTTAATAAAATAAGTTTGTGTATATTTTATTCCAGTTAACAATCATTTTATTTCAAGTAACAACCGTGTTTTTTTATATTTTAGTTTACTATAATAACTAAATCTATTTTTATTATACTATATAATATCTTAGTTAAATTATGCAATAACTGACTCATTACTGTGAATGTGGTGCTTATAATATTTGTTTTTTCAATGTTGTTATTACAAACTCCAGTGAGTCACATTCATGTTATCTTTATGTGTTCATATATGGATATTTGTCTGTACTTTGGTTTGTGATGACTAGCACTTGCATAACTCGTTGCATACAGTCATATTTCCCATGACCACCCCTGTATTCAATATAGCTGAAGGAAAGTGAACGCCGTAAGTTCAGTTATGATCATACTGGTGTAGTTTTATATTTGGGTAAACAGTGATTTATCAATGTATTCGTGTTGACTGTAATATGAGAATATATTACAAAATACTGAGTTTCCAGTTGAACTAGTTTTAAAATGATCCTGTGTCTGTGTACAGCCGCAGAACGAGCACATCGAGTTACACCGCAAGCGTCATGGCTACCGTCTGGACCACCACGAGAGGAAGAGGAAGAAGGAGAGCCGCGAGGTGCACGAGCGATCGCACAAAGCCAGAAAGATGATCGGCCTCAAAGCCAAACTCTACCACAAGCAGAGACACGCTGAGAAGATCCAGATGAAGAAGACGTGAGCGTTACTTACAGCTTCAGTCTGGTGACAGTATAGGCAAGAATCATCGAGGAGCTTTAGCTAAACTATTGTGTGTTTATTTGTGTTCAGCATTAAGATGCACGAGCAGAGGAAGAGCAAGAAGAAGGATGATGACAAGACACCAGAAGGGGCGGTGCCAGCGTATCTGCTGGACAGAGAGGGCCAATCACGCGCCAAAGTCCTGTCCAACATGATCAAACAGAAGAGGAAAGAGAAAGCTGTAAGTATCCAATCAGACCACAGATTTATGCTATTACACTAAACATTTCAAATCTTGCTTACCTCAGACTTTTAAATCGTATTAGTAATGATTTCTGAAGATCATGTGACACTGAAGACTGGAGTAATGATGCTTTGATCCAGGAATAAATTACAGATTAACATATATTCACATAGAAAACAGTTCTTCTAAAGCTGTAATATTATTTCACAATATTACTGTATCTTTAATCAAATAAATGCAGCCTTGGTGAGCAGAAGAGACTTCTTTCATTAACATTTGGAGCGAATATATGAAACTATTAAGGGAAAGCTAAAAGCTTTTGTTTATATTTTGATGTTTAAACATAAAATTTGACCAATCCAGTCAGTTATCAAGTCTCAGCCTTCGTTTGGGTCTTTTTCTCATGAATTATCCGGTCTCGTTTGGTAGGGACACATTACAGAAGTCAAATGGTTGTAAATACCAGTGTAATGTTGCCTTTTTAATCCATGCTCAGTATGAGGTTTGTTTTATGTGTTTTTAGGGAAAGTGGGAGGTTCCTCTGCCGAAGGTCCGAGCGCAGGGTGAAACCGAGGTTCTGAAGGTCATCCGCACAGGAAAGAGACAGAAAAAGGCCTGGAAGAGGATGGTGACCAAAGTCTGCTTCGTAGGAGACGGATTCACACGCAAACCGCCCAAATATGAGCGCTTCATCAGACCCATGGTACAACATCACACGTATTCTCAAAATAATACCTTCAGAGAGTTGTGACAATAGAAAGCCCCCCAAAAAGTGCTTGATATTATTGTAAAAAAAAAAAAAAAATTTAAAATAATTACTAATTATTTTAAGAAAGATCTACATTTTTATTAGCATTTTTAATTTAATGGTTATAACATTTTATCTTTGTATTAATTTAATTAGTTTTAATTAATAATTTGTTCCCATTGTGGTCTATGTGGTTTATATATATATATATATATATATACAGTGTTGGGGAAAGTTACTTTTAAAAGTAATGCGTTACAATATTGCGTTACTCCCTAAAAAAGTAACTAATTATGTTACTTAGTTACTTTTTATGGAAAGTAATGCGTTACGTTACTTTTGCGTTACTTTTTAAATATGAGCAGGGCTTGATTGTTTGTTTTTAATACAAGAAGTTCTATTTATAGCAAATATAAAAGCCTTTCACACCAAAAAGTGTAATGAATAAACCTCAGACTGAAGGACGAGTAAATCACGTCTGTACAGAAGAACACAGGAGAAGTTCAACACTCTTCAGCAATAAAAAAAACGAAGCACAATTGTTAGTTTATCTAAAGTCATTTTGCTTATTAGTATGGTTGAACTGGATCATCAAAGGTCAGCAGCAAACACATCGGTTAATAAAATGAGATTAGATATATTTGTGTTGTTTAACATATTTGATTATTGCAGGTTTGCTTCATTTTCTAAGGTTGCATTTCACTGTTTTAATTCTGATTTTAATTTGATGAATATTTTGATGAATACTGAAAAGTTTTTTTTTGCGAGTGGGATGAATTAATACACATTCACATTTAGTCTAGAACTACAGTAAGATCATGTTCACACAGCGCACTGTCATTAATAAATTGAAAAAGTAACTGATATTTTCTTGTAAATTAAAAAGTAATGCGTTACTTTACTAGTTACTTGAAAAAAGTAATATTATTACGTAACTCGCGTTACTTGTAATGCGTTACCCCCAACACTGTGTATATATATATATATACTGTAGTTTTATATACATTTTTTTGTTTTTTGCTTTCATTAAAAATACATATATTTGTATTAATGGAGTTGTGGTTTTTCATGTCTACAGGGTCTGAGGTTCAAGAAGGCACACGTCACTCATCCTGAATTGAAGGCCACGTTCTGTTTGCCCATCCTGGGCGTGAAAAAGAACCCCTCCTCCTCCCTCTACACCACTCTAGGGGTCATCACCAAGGGAACGGTCATCGAGGTCAACGTCAGTGAGCTCGGATTGGTCACGCAGGGCGGGAAGGTCATCTGGGGTGAGTGTCTGATTGGCTCTTCACTTTCTGTCAATGCAGTCTGTGTGTTTCGCAGGATAAACATAACAGATATGATCTTGTGTTTCAGGTAAATTCGCCCAAGTGACGAATAACCCAGAAAACGATGGTTGCATCAATGCTGTGTTGCTTGTATAACGGGAACCTGAATGTTTGATATGGAACTGCAGCCGGGAACGGCTCTTCTGTGGAATATTGTTGTCTTGGGCATCATTTTGGAAATCATAAAACATGCTGATTTGAAGACAGTTGGAGTTTTGTCTTCACATCTGGACCCAAAGCTCACAACAACACGTGGATCAGAAATAAAGTGCTGTTTATTTTCAAATAAAATGTTCAACTGTTTCTCATGTTTATTATTTTTCACGAATGGTTCTGTGTTAAGAGAGCAGCTGAACTGAGATTGTGTCACAGCGATATCCCTGTATTTACAGTGTCCTGGGACACTTTACACATCATTCAGATGCCATAAAAAAGTAATCATTTACCGAGTCATTATTTTAAGTGAGGTTTAAAATAGGCATCAAATGTCTGTTACAATTACTAGTCAACATTGATGTGATACGGCACTAAATGGAAAGTCTACAAATCTAGCAAATTATGATTTTTGTAATTAAACATTGTGAAAATTATAAATGTTCAGTTAATTATTCATGTGCACATTTTTTTGGTAAATCTGCAAATATGGAATTTTTCAATTGTGATTTCTAAACATCTGATGTTGTAAAGACATTTTTATATTCTGTTCATTTCTAGGATTGGTATCTGATGGACAACGGTCTCAGCAATAATCTAATAATTAAAAAAATCCTTATCCAGTTAATCATGGACCAATGGGACACTCATTGAAAAAGACATAGAACTTATCAATGTGTACATTAATAACATTCTCAAGACTGAGTCTGTTTACATCATACAGCTTTATCAAAATCAATATGCAGATTTAATCCTTCAAGTATTTAGCCATTTTATCTCGGTGCACCTCAAAAATTAATGTCTCATGAAATTGTTTAAATCAAGTTTTTCTGTTAAGATAAATAAGCACTTTGATTTACTAAAAAAAAAAAAACCTTCAATCAGAACCAGTGGCACATATCGACGACAAAAAATATGAATCCTGACAGAGAAAAATTAGAAACGCAAACGATCTTTAGGTTTCATTGGTCAAAATGAGATTAACTTTACAAAAGGCAGAAATAAATGCATCTGTGATATTTCAAGATAAAGGCAAATAGGTTTTTTCATCATAATTAATACAGATCTTAATAAAATCGCTGACAGACAGTGTTTTTATGAGCTCCACAATGTGCAAAGTCCTTGAATAAAAAGCCTCCTCTGCAACTTCATCATCTTGAACAGAAACGCCCTTGAGAACAAGAACTTCAGCAGCTGAGCAGACACGAATAAAACAGTCTCCATTACTGTATAAAACATCTGTGATTGAGTAAAAACATCCCGTCTCTAGAGAGCGCGACGTAATTCAGTCGGAGGAGCAATTCCTTCTATTGCAGAAGAAGTTCTGTGAAAGAAAACACACAGAAGATAACCAGTTTGCTGTCTTTTAGTCTTTGTTTCTCGCCTCTCGATCAAATATAGAAGTCCAGTCTGGCGGGAATGATCTTGCAGCCCTGCATGGAGAAGATACGCTCCTCTTTAGGGAAGTAGTTCAGGTCGTGGGCCATAGTTTCAACCACTTCTTTATCTGGGGCGAGACCCTTGGAGACCATCTCAGCCAAACCGCACTGAATGACGTGCTTGTACTCCAGAGGAAGGAACGGCACGAAGAAATCCACCAGGTTCTTATCGATTAAACTAGTGTGCCAGAAACCACCTGCGTGCGGAAAGAGAGAAGAACGATAAGACAAATGTTCTGAGATCGTCATTACACATAAATAAACTACAGTGAAGCTAATGCATATAATAATGTGTAACTGTTCATAAAATGCTACCACTACGATGCAGTGGTGTCACAGTTTGGTACGTTTTCAATACAGCAAAAAGAAAGATGCCAGAGAAATTGTCCTTGATTTTTACCATTTTTATTTATTAAAACTAATGTTTTACTTTTAACAATGATGGAGCTATACTTGTACCATCTTCTGGGGTGTCTAGCAGCATATAAAACAAAATCAGCTCCGGTCTGAAGTATTCCAGCTTATGTAGCCTATTGTCATGCAGCAGATTAATCTTTTTCTACAAGTTTACATTTATTTTTTAGCTTTATAAAGCCAATGTTTTCTAAAAGTGTGCATCCCCTTTCGAGTCAACGTTTTACATTTAATCAGTCAATATGACATTTGGGCTGTTACCAAGCAAATTAAGTCAGTTCTGACTAAATTCATCTTTGCAATGCAGAGGAAACATAAAAGTTGCATCTGAATGATATTTAAATGCTTTTACACACGGTTTAATGCAGCTCAGAGGGACCTGCAGCTACAAATGCATAAATAACTTTTTGATATTTTAAACATAAAACGTTGGCAACTGATGTTTGAAATCAATAAAAAAAATAAAAGATAATTTAAAGGGATAGTTCACCCAAAAATGAAAATTGTGTCATCATTTACTCACCCTCATGTAGTTCCAAACCTGTATGAATGTGTTTGTTCTGCTGAACACAAAGGAAGATATTCTGAAGAATGTGGGAAACAGAGCAGTTCTGGGGCACCATTGACTTCCATAGAAGAAGAAAAAAATATTTCTTTTCTCTTCTATGGAAGTCAATGGTGCCCCAGAACAGCTCTGTTTCCTCATATTCTTCAGAATATCTTCCTTTGTGTTCAGCAGAACAAACACATTCATACAGGTTTGGAACTACTTGAGGGTGAGTAAATGATGACAATTTTCATTTTTGGGTGAACTATCCCTTTAAATGTGAAATTAAAACCGCCAGCAGGTGGCATCGAGTCACTGTTAATAAGAGAGTCATTGCGACTGAACCGAATCATTTGACGGGTAATTCATTCAGGAACGAAACACCATCATGTTGCTCAGAGACACAAATCAGTGCTATAGCTGTGTTTGGAATTATTTTGTTGTCGAAATAGTGCAAAAACAGGCAATATGCTGTCTAAAACGTAAGTCTCTTAATATTAACTTCTTGCTTATTGAACTGTCGTAAAAAATCATTTGTAATCATGCTGATTTTTGGAGAGAAAAAAACTCATTCTATATGCATTTGAATAGACTGAATCATGCAGTGAAAGAACGTACTCTCTATCTATGCGCACACGCACTAGTCTACTCTAATAGGACATGCTGTTATAGGACTCGTCCAACGAATCGGTCTGTTTGTAAACCGTACCAAACCGAAAGCCTCGTACCGAACGGTTCAATACGAATACGTGTATCGTTACACCCCTAGTAACGATCCAATGTCGTGTGGATTATCTGTTCCATATATTAGTAAATGAGACGTACTGTTTTTGTTGTTAAAGACGGACAGTGTCAGTGGCGTCTCTAGATCCTTCAGCTGGATCTCCTCTCGTTCTCTACCTTCCTTCCAGAAATTCAGAGCCACCTCAACAATCTTCTCACCTCCGGCATTGCTAGAAGAACAAAAACAAGTTCAACTGTTGAACATGGAGCCACATTGAAATCCCCATATCTCTGGTATTGAACCATGTAGAGACTTAAAGGGATAGTTCACCTAAACTAAAAAAAATCTGACATTAATTACTCACCCTCATGTCGTTCCAAACCCGTGAGACCTTTGTTCATCTTCAGAACACAAATGAAGATATTTTTGATGAAACCTAAGAACTTTCTGACCCTTCACAGACAGCAAGGGAACTACCACGGTCAGAACGGTAGCAAGGACATCGGTAAAATAATCCATGTGAGCTTCAACCATCATTTTATGAAGCTACAAGAATACTTTTTGTGCGCAAAGAAACGCTTTATAAAATTGACCAGCTTTATAAAATGATGGTCGAAGCACTGATGTCACATGGATTATTTTACCGATGTCCTTACTACCTTTCTGGGCCTTGACTGTGGTAGTTCCCTTGCTGTCTGTGAAGGGTCTGAGAGCTCTCAGATTTCAGCAGAAATATCTTCATTTGTGCTCCAAAGATGAACAAAGGTCTTACGCGTTTGGAACGACATGAGGGCGAGTAATTAATGACAGAATTTTCATTTGTGGGTGAACAATGACACTGACCTGAGGAAGATGAAGATGGCCTTTCTGTAGGACACTCCGTTCAGGTGTTCATAGAAGTCCAGGTAAGGTTTAATACTGTCGATCAGTCCGGGATGCATTTTATCCATTTCATCAAAGATGAACATTGAACGTGGGCAGATGGAAACATTCCCTCGTATCCACTCCTGTAACTGCGTCTAAACACACGCAGACAGACACTTGTACAGATATGACTTCAAAACATTAGTTTTAAATCCCCTCACTAGATCTAGCTTTGTGCTTGGTGCAGTGAAATATATAACGTCATCTCCATGTATTTTGCACCTTGTACGTGTCGATGTGAGCCTCGTGAGGAAAGTGTGCCGTCGCTGTAAACAGGTGAACGAAGCTGCTCGTCATCCCTTTCTGGTAAATATTTTCTGCTATAAGCTGGCTCACCAAGTTCTTCCCGGTCCCGGTCCAGCCGTGGAGGGACAGAACCAGCGGTTTCTTTGGGTTTTCACTCTTCATGAAGCCTGTGACGGATTTCAGGATGACCTGAGCCGCGACGTGCTGCCCGTACAGCTTTGTGTCGAGGTCATACTTTAGACCTGTGGATGAGAGGAGAGATTTACAACGATATGATTTATACGTAACACCTGCACTTAAAATTGATCAATTATACATTGTACAAAAGGGTTATTAGTTAACTCAAATTAAAAGCATTGCTTATTACATGTTAGTTACTCGAAACATTAGGTAGTCCAGTCAAATAACAATATTAAAACATTCTAAACACTTGGAGAAATAATTATCAGTTTGGAGAAAATACTAAACTTTTCACTAAACTAAAAATTATAGATGTTTATCATAAACAAAATAACAAATTATTTACTTTATAACAATAAAACATTAATTGAAATAAAATACATTTAAATTACATTTTTATTTTAACTAGTTGCCAAGGCAACATTTTACATTTTTATTTAGTTTAACTTGATGTATTAAAAAACTTAATTATTAATTAAAATGAATAAATATACAGACATATTTAAAAATAAGCTTATAAAAAGAAAACCACAACAAAATGAGTGAACTTTAGATAAAATGTATATATAAAAAAATTACTAATTCAAAATATAAATAAAAACGATATCTCAATTATTCAAAAACAAAGCTAATTTATGCTAATCAAATCAAATAGATTCTGAATTAACAAATCGTTGAGATAATAAGACTTTGTTTACAATGATAATTTGAAAATAAACAATTTGGCTGTAATATTTATAAATAAATAATCATTAAAACAAATACATAATAATGGTTTGTATTAAATAGGCCATTATAAAAATCGACAGAATCATAACGAACGAGAGAAAGACCCAAATGTACTGAAGAAGTGGATTTTGAGCGCTTTTGCCCGAGATAATGCACAAAACCTCCCCCACATCATCCCAGGACGAGCTGTAACACACACTGGTCAAATGTTCACCTGTTTGATTAAAGTTGAGCCAGTTCTCATCACATGTTTCATACAAGTAGCGATAGAGTTTCCTGCTCAGCATTGCGGCTCCGGTCCCCAGCAGCAGCAGCGAGGTGGACACGGGCTCTATGGCCTCCACGACCAGCCCTGAGACCACGAGGCAGTACAGTACGGCTGTCCATGAGCGAGGCGGACGAACTTTCATTATACTAAATCAATCATCGATATTTTATTAGAAACCGAAAGAAAACGACAACAACGCAGGCTCCAGCTCACAGCCCCGCCACTTCCTACTTGGGAAGACTGACGTCGATTGCGTGCGACGCACGACGCATGCGCGCGGCGTGCACGTTGATAATTTTTTTTATTTGCAATAACAACAAGGGAACAGAGTCAAAGCAGAATACGAGAACAGTATAAAACTACACGAGTCTGTAAATCAATACCATTTCAAAAAAATAAAAATAATAATATTTCATCACAAATCAATCTATTACATCAAGTATCGTTTTTAGAAGCGGAGATGTCTTAATAGCTTTGCGGTTGTTCTGTATTGGAAGTTAAAGATCCATAAAAAATATTTAAATTAATGGAAAATAGGTACATTTAACATACATTTTGCTTTATGTATATTATATTTCACAAGAATTTTAATTATATTGTCAATTTCTACTAGACCCGTATCACAATCCAAAAACAAGACCATTATATAATTTATATCAATAAATGTTTAAAAAATTAAACAATAAATAAAGAAATTTGGGACCAAAATAGTTTAGTATAATTACAACTGAAAAATAGTTTCCGACTCCTTTCTGAAGGCGAGAACCCTTCTTTGAACTTACTAATAAAATCATTACATGGTAATATCTACGAATTCTTTTGAAATTAGTTTCTTTGACTTTATCAGAAGTTTCATATTTATTCATATCTGACCACGGATTCCGAAGTAAAAGCGATGGATATATCTGTTTCCACTATTGCCTTAGGAAAAATGCAGTTTTCTCTGGTTAAAATGTTCCTAATATAAAAGTTATTAAATGTTTTATCCTTGATAGAAAGACCCCCAGCTGTAAGATCTGGAAGAGAACCAGTTACAGACGTATACATTTTCTCAGTTTTAATAAGGTGAAGTAATTTCAGGGAAATACAGTTCATTAATTTTCTATATTCACTGGAAGATACATTTAATCCGCTGTCACTAATAAATTCAGTGTGATTATATAGATCACCTGACTGGTTTAATAAATCTGTGACAAAAATTAAACCTTTGTTGTCACTCCGAAGAATGCTTGTTTTTTAATAATATATATTGATTGTTCCAAATGACACATGAATGGGGAGAGAAATTATGTTTATAGATTAATTTCCACGCATCCAAAGCTTGTTTGTAAAAGTTAGACAACTTAATTTGGAGCTTATTACATTTAAAGTCACAGGCAATTAGAAAATGAAGGCATCATATTTAAAAAAAAATAATAATATTGGGGATAGAGAACCATGGAAAATGATTGTCACAAAGACAGTGCTTGATCCAGTTCATTTTAAAAACATTGTTAAGCATTAACTCCTTCTGATACATTACCACCCTGTCTAAATTGTATACATAAAGATTTTAAAATCATATATATATGCAGTCAGACGAAGACTGGGGATATTATATTATTTTAAATGTCACGTTAAATAAAACTATGTGCAGATTTAAAACTGAAAATTGTCTGTCATGCGCAAATTCCAGCACATTACTCCCATTCTGACCACACCACGGTGGCTACCTGTTACACTGGAATACTAAATATTACATTTTATATACAAATTTTAACATTGGTTTTAAAATATTCATAATCTTGCACCAACCTCAAGATTGTGTTGCAGTTCAGGATTATTTTATGAATAGAAAGCTAAAAAAAGAACATCATTGATAATAAATCAGGCTGATAAAAATGTAACGGCTGTGTGTATATATTTGTATATATATATATATATATATATACACACACACAAGGCAGCAACATAAAACGTGAAGAAAAAATGAAGGGGTATGATTACTTTCGCAAAATCAGATGATGATGTATGATATGTGTCAGGTGCATTATTAGTAAAGTAAATATCAATACAAGAGGCTAATTAATGTTAATAAATTCTGTATGTCCTCACTGTCCTGTTATGACATTTAAATACGAATAAATATGGATTTAATTCATTTTAATATATAAGGGGAAATGTGGATTTATGACAGACCTAACACTGTAACCGTAAACGCATTCACATAAGGACAAAGCAGCTCTTGCAAACCTGTTTGTTACATGAGATCCACTCCGGTCTGCAGCACTCCTGGAAGTAATAGAGCACGTTCTGATAACGGGCCAGGAATCCGGTGAGAGCCGCGGCCATACCGACCGCGATGCTGGTGCTGATCGGTTCTATCGCCGCCGTGATCGACACACTCCACAAAACACAGCCAGAGAACAGCAGCCGACACGTCAAGCCGCATTCTGCAGCCTGACTCACACCGAGGAGCGACACTGTTCGAATCCGGTTCAGTAAATAACGATGAGCAACTTCCGTAAAGCGAATCAAAAGCGTTCCGTTCAGAACCAAGCACGAGCTGCGAGAAGTTCCACGCCAGTGACGTCACGCGGATCGATAGAGTTACATTTACATTTATTTTTCTGTACTTAATTATTTTGCTGTTATTGTTCATCACTTATGTGTTGATGATTGTATTATTCTATGTGTACTACTCTTGATTTTTGAACAATAAAAAAAAAAAAAACATTTATCAGACGCTTTTATCCAAAGCAACTTACAGGTTATACATTTTTTATCAGTACATGTGTTCCCTGGGAATCGAACCCACAACCTTTGCGCTGCTAACGCAATGCTCTACCACTGAGCCACAGGAACACAACGTTTTAAACACAGCGAGTTAAATCGTTGTTCTGATTTCATGGTATTAACGATTTTTATTAGAACGAAAAAATAATCTGAACGATCTCCTTCTAAAATTGGCTTTAATAATAATATTGTTTGTATTATAAACGACTATGTCTATAACCTTTTCGAAGGGGATGTAGTATAACGGTTCTTAATTGTGATCACATTACATCAAGTCAACATAGTCCCTCTTCCAAATCTGCCAAAAGTGGACAAAACAGAACAATCTTAGCAATGCTTATGTATTCATATGACAATTCTCTTAGTGGTTTGGTCTCTTGAGTTACATAGGGGTGTTGTTCTCACAAAAATCCTTTATATTTGATGTCATAACCAGGGGCGGGTGAGTGGATATCCGGGGCTTAGCCCAGAGACATCCATACCTGTCAGAATACACTTTAAATAAAACATATTTAAAAGACACATTGGCTAAGAAGCTTTATTTTTTTTAAAGCTGTAAATCTTTCTAAAAATATTCATTATTAATATAAAATAGTCACAATGAGTTAAACTGTAAACAATACTAGTCATTCTCAACCGTTATATGATCAATATGATCCAAAGTGCAAATCCCATAATTTAAAAACGAATAATAAATACAATATCATGATTAAAAACCTATATGTGTTGTTTCACAGTGACACAGCTCAGTAACAAATAACGTATTTTGACGGATGGCGAGACTGTTACAGCGATAAGTTATAGTAAGTTACAGATACCTGAAGCAGCGGATTCTTGCCGTTTAAGTGCTGGCTGGGGGTGTTTTACTTCCTTTTTTATAGTAAAATACCACACACCAATTAACCGCCTGGCTCCCCAAGATCTGATCTCATTGGCTGGATCATATAGATCCTATTACTTCTGATCGTCGGTTGGCCAGTTTACATGTCAGTCAAAATGGCTACGAGCCTCAGTGGGCGGTCCTTATCGGGAGTGAATGAATGACAACGTAAAGTTGACACTGTTATATCTGCAGAGAACAAATCTGCGGTTGAAATAAATATTTTATTGCGCATGAAAACTCAGTGATAGTGCTTACGAGGCATGGTAATAAAAACATTAGGGGCTTTACTGAAAACACTCGGGGCTTCAGCCCCCTTAGCCCACCCCTAGCGCCGCCCCTGTCTATAACCTTTTCAAGAGCGCGAAACTTTTAATAACCCCAGACTTCACTGAATATGCGGCTTTGAGCTCGATGGGGAGATATGTTTCAGTTTTATGTGTCAATCAGTAAGCTTTATTTTTCGTGTTGATGGTTCGTCGTATGGATATGGATATGGATGATTGTCTTAAAAAGAAATACCGTCAAGCGCTCTCAAGTAGAGGGTAATTTTCTGAATTTTCATTTATTTCTATTGTGATATTCTATGAAGCAGAGGGATGCAGTTTCTTTATTTTACAGATGCCGAACGCTGTAACCATGAGTTACAGCAACAACAACAACTCCTCTAACTCTGAGTGTGTGCTACCTGCTATATGAGAACGCCCTCTAGTGGTCACACTCCCAAGTTACAGAACGCTTAATGCTTCACTACACTACAAAAGCAGAACGCTAACTGCTCTAGACTTTGCGCGTTCACGTGAAATAAGGGGTAATTTGACCGTTTTTTCAGGGGTAGGGCTAAGGGGAAGGGGTAGATCTTAAAACCAATTTTTTGATCTCATGCAAGGGTTTACCCAGATTACTCACTGCGGCCAGATCACAGAGCTTTAGTTCATTCCAGTTTCCTGAACTCTCTGAGATCGTTTACTGGGTTACGTCTGAGAGACTGTACCACAGTGATTGTACTTAGTGCTCTACACAGTCCTGTACATATAATTTCCAATTTCTTAATTAAACTTATTAAACACATATAAAAAAAAAAGTTTTCACGCTATATACATTGCTGATAACTTGCACAATACCACTTTATTAAAGATATACACAAAATAAATACATAATACAAATATAAAAACCTATACACGCAATACAAATATATACACAAATACACAAAGTTAGAATATTAGGACACATGTTTGTGAAAATAGCTAAAATGTCACACTCTAAAATATGGGGTCGTAAGCAGCTAGGACGTGATTACGTCATTCCGGACCTCAGAGCGCGAATGCAAATTTACGATTCATGACGTGGAGCATCTAGCGACATTTAGCGACTTTTCGAGCAGACGCGAATTTAGCTACTTTCGGGACCGCGGAGCGCGAATTGAGAAAGTTGGCAACACTGGCTCTAGAGAGAAGGCTCAGCTAAAGGCATATGCAGTCCCAACAAAATGTGAACCGCGGAGCGTCATCCATAACACTTTGAGTCCTAAGTTCGGGACCGCAAGCGCGATCATTTGACAGTCGGGACAAATATCGAGAGAGGTTTTTTCTGTAATCGCGAATATTTGGTGAGTTAAAACGGGACCGCGGAGCACAGCTGATACATCTCTTTCCATTTGAGTCATATTGGATGGTGAAAAACCCGGAGCGCGATTCTTGTGCATCTATTAGACAAGCGGGACCTTAAAAAAGAGAACACGAAGCCACGATAATCATATCAAAACATTGAATAAAATATGAGGAGCGCGATTAATGTTCTGGATCGCGGAGCGCGATTATGTTTTCTTCGGGACTCGGTTAAGCGCGAATCATTTGGTTCATCTATGGAAGCGAGTGCGAATCTGATTCATGACCGCGGACAAACTGATTCTTTTCGGGACCGCAGAGCGAACCGAATCATTTGTTCAGTCGGGACCGCGGAGCGCGAATCTTTGAGTCAGTTCTGGACCCCGGGAGCGCGAACATTTGATTCATTCGGGACGCGGAGCGCGATAGGAATGATCTGAATGCAGCTGTTCTGGGAGCAGAGCGCGATTCAAAAGATCCGTTCGGGACCGCGGAGCGAATCATTTGTCTCGGGACAGAGCGCGAACGCGATCATTTGATCAGTCTGAACTCATAAGAGCGGGAATCATTTGATCCTGTGAGCGGAGCGCGAATCGCGTCTGATGCTGTAAAAAGTAAGTTCGGGACCGCGGAGCGCGAATGGCGAATTTTAGTCAGATTCGGGACCGCGGAGCGCGAATTATTGTAACTGACCGCGGAGCGCGAATCGCGAATCATTTAGTCAGTCGGGACCGCAAGCGCGACTGTCAGTTGTTTGTGAACCGCAAGCGCGATCGCGAATACTGTAAAGTTTCGGGACCGCGGAGCGCGATCTATTTAGTCAGCGGGACCACAGAGCGCGAATGCTTGAATGCAGTTCGGTACCGCGGAGTGCGAATCTATGTGTTTTTTCTTTCTCTCTTTTTTTATTAAACAGGTCAAAACTTAACATCATTTGAAATAACACAGTAGGTAAAATAACAAAACACATAAAATAAAATCCTTAAAATAACTCATGCTTTTACGTTCATATTCCCCGCTGCTGTAGGCCTATGTTAGCATTTAGCCCTTTGTGAATGACGTCAGAGTGAACGCTCGTTTAATAAGCATTGAGCAGCTTTATCAACAGAGACGTAAGGGTAAGGAGCTTTTTTGGTCTTCTTTAAGCGTGTTGTATTGTTTAGATCAACTAGCAGATATTAATGTTTATTCATAACCGTACTGAAATAAGCGCGTAAATATTGTTAGCTGATGCTAACTGTCTAGCTATCTTACAAGCTTGCTGGTGCTAAGTTGAGAAATGTTTTGATATAAAGTCCAAATATTTTTAATTCAACCATCTAGATTACATCTGAGGGGAAAGAAATGATTGTGATGTTCACCAGAACATAACTACAGTATTTGATTATAAAAGTGGGAAGCCACCTGGGGTGTTTTTACCCTACCACAGACAAGGTCTGAGAAGAAAAAAATCATTATGAAAATATTATAATTTCCTTAAAATGTTCTTCTTAACTTCGGGCCGCAGGCTTTATTCTCATGTCATATAACTGTGATGTTCTAGAAAAAACGAGTTTTAAAACACTTTTTTACTTACTGAAGATCAGATGGTGAAATCTGTTTTCTCTCAGCATTACAAGCTTCACAGTGAACTATCGTCAACGTAGTCCATATCAACAACAAAATATATACTTACTCCTTATAGGGGTTATTTTGGGAAATTCCTAAGTATTTTAAGCAGTAGGATTATAAAAATATGCACAAATGTACAATTTAATTAAATAGTCTATATAAAATTGCAAAAGAAACCTATCTATCAGTACTTTTTTACTTAAGTACATAAAAAATTAAGTACTTTTGTACTTTCACTCGAGTAAAATTGAAAAAGCAGTACTTTTATTTTTATTGGAGTAATATTTATAATACGTATCTGTACTTTTACTCAAGTACTTGATTTGTGTACTCCGTCCACCACTGCTAATGAAATGTCCCGTAAAAAGCCCCCAATATGTGTAATCAATACCAACGCTTCGTGCGAGAACGTCAGCTCCAGACAAAGCAAGTATCACACGTTTGTTTTCCTTCTGAAAGAGCTTCTTGGCACTCTGTAAGGCTAATTATGCTAAAGCTACCATTGTCATACTCAAAATCTTGTGTTTGGGTTCATACCCTAAACGAGGCAATTTTAACAAGCTATAAAAATGATCTGTCGGGTATTTTGAGCTAAAACTTCACATACACACACTGGGGACATCAGAGACTTATCTTGTAAAAAGGAGCATAATATTCCCCTTTAAAGCAATAATCAGCGTGTTTGTAAGAAACAAATCCGTCAGAATATTTTTCATTTCAAACCATTGCTTCCGGGCTAAAATATGATTCTTCTATCCAGTGATAAAGTTTTCTCATCTCAATCACAGATCAAACACAGTCCAGAAGAGTTTTAAACAAATACGTCCGAGGTTTTTGATGTGAGAGGAGAACAGGGAATGGATGTAAGGAAGCGTTATTATGCATTACGGAGTCAACACACAGACTAGGGACTTTGGTCAACATCGGTGTATGCTGCATATTAAAGAGATCATATGATGCTATTTTTAAAGATCATTATTTTGTGTGTGTAACAGAATATGTTGACATACTTCAATGTTCAAAAAACACATTATTTTTCAAATACTGTACATTATTGTAGTTCCTCTATATGCCCCGCCTCTCTCAAACAGGTCGTTTTCTACAAAGCCCCTCCTTCTGACAAGCACAGTCTGCTCTGATTGGCTAGCTGACCCAGTGCATTGTGATTGGCCGAACACCACTAGCATGCGTTGGAAATGTAACGCCCCTTACCATAATCACGAGCTTCAGCTTTGAAAGTAAATTTAAAGACAGTTCAATTAAAGTCTGTCCGGTCCAAAGATTAAACACATACAGTTAAATCTCTTTCATCTGAAATAAAGCAGCCTTGACCTATATTAGTTTCCTGTTTTTGGAGGTCAGTACTAGTTTAGTGCTGTCTAGCTGGTGGATCAGAAAAGCTGAATCTGCTGAAAGCTTATGTGTTCAAATCTAAAACATAAATTAATGTTATTTTGTGGTTAAAGGATAGTTCACACAAAATCATTGAAAACTACAATTTTCTTGTGACCAATTAGGCTATATATTTTCATACTAATTGTTAAGAGGTCAGCTTAAACACATCCCTTAAAAAATAAATGTATTTATCAAACTTGCAAGATTAAGCAGTTTTCACGCAGTCTTTGTTTTATTGTTATTGACTTTAAACTTTCATTTTCTTATAAAGACTCTCCCTTTCTCTGAAACTAATAAAATGAGCGCCGGAACAGGTGCAAAGACAATTGTGCTTGCAATGTTAGGTACAAATAACAGATGTCTCTCCCTCGCTGACTCTTATCTTTATTATTATAGGACACTCTCATTAGTGTGATGGATTCATGTATGGAAAAACTGGTGTTATGTTCCACTGGATTTCCAAGGGTAATAGAAATAAGACCAATATGATAGATTGGATTCACTGAAATTCACAGAACTGCTACTAATTATCATGGCAACAAAAATCACAGATTAGATTTTGACTATTTAATTAGCTTTCTCTCAGAATGTTACAGTAATAATACTATTTGCATAAACAAATATTGAAATTAGACTCGAATTGAATAAAATGTTACATTTTTTCTCTTTTGCTTTGCTGCTGTGAGATGATACATTATCAGAAAGACACATTTTTTTTCTAATGTGACATATGTAAATAGTTTCCACTTAAACTGGTATTTTCTATATTGTTCATATATGTTTAGGTAACATTAGTATTGAAATGAAAAACAAGTTGTGTTGGCTGTAGAAGTGGGTCCTTGAACTTTGGTGATGTGAAGTCGTCTTTCTGCTGTGGCACACACATTATAACGCCCAAGATGCTCCAGGTATTACAGGACTATACAGTGATCTTGTGGAAATGATCTTTAATCTGCTTTAAAGTCTACACCCATTTCCATTAGACATTCAGTCAAGAAAAAAAATGTAGAGTGGGACCTGGGTAATATTTTTCCTCCTGCAAGATCCCACACTGAAAAAAAACATTTGTTACATTTATTTTGCAAGTTTTTGCACTCATATTTTTTGAGTTAAATTTAAAGACAGAATTAAGTAAAATCTAACTACCTAAATTATGTGAAATTAGCAAAGAAAATTAAGTAAATTTACCATGGCCAGGCAGAGTTTGATGAGTAATTTCTACTGAATTATTTTAAGTTTACTCTACAATACTCAAGTACACTTCACTCAGTCACGGTTTGTGTCAAGGTTCAAGGACGAATGTAAGCAAGTAGACGCAATATTAATTTTGAGGTAATAGGTTAACTCAATATAATTATTAACTGAATGAACACTAAGACCTGAATACTTGGCACATGATACACAATGGCGGTGACAATCAGTAATAGTGTTTGAGTATGAATGGGTCATTTTAAGTAGAAAAATGGATTCCAGATGTCACAAAACAGCAAGTTACTTAACATAACAACAAAAGCAACCAAAAACAGTGTTAAATACATCTCGAAAGCAGCAAAAACAAATGACCTTATTCATTTTAATGCCCAAGTGCATGATGGGAACGGGATCATGACGTTGATATTTACTTAAACTATATTTGTAAAAATAACAAACAATTCCAAGTAAAATGTACTTAAAAGTTCAAACTTTAAATTATACTAGCTTAAATTGAGTACTACTAAATTTACTCTTATTTAAATTCTTGCCTGAACTAAATGATTTAATGTAGAAATGACATTTGTTTTTCTGTAGTATTTGGTTTATCAGTGCAGCTCACTTGTCCTCAATGGAAAGACATGTTACGCTTGTTATGGGGAGAGAAGCTCAAACACAGTGAGCTGTGCACCACATCTCCGACGACAGGAGGCCACTGCCAAGCTGCTGACTAAAGTCTATGCGAATGACAAGTTGCCACTCAACTTGGACATCACACTGCATCCAGCAGCCCGCCTGTCATCGAGAAAACCTGTCTGGCTGGACTCGCCGCCAGCAGATATGACAGCCAATTCGGCATGGAGTGATGAGTGGGCAGCAACTGATGTTGTGAACCACTCCCTCGTAGCTGAGCCATCGGTCTATCCTCCTGGCTTTGACCTTCCTCGACGACACTGGTCAATGCTGAACCGATTCCGGACGGGACAAGGTCGATGTGCAGTCAACCTTGTCCGGTGGGGCCAAGCCACCAATCCGAACTGTAGCTGTGGGGAACCAGAAACCATGCAGCACATTGTCAACGAGTGTCCGCTGACTCATTTCAACGGCGGACTCAAGGCCCTTCATCTGGCTGAACAAGATGCTGTTCTGTGGCTGGGCACGCAATGCAAACGCTAAGAAGAAGTGAGCTGTTCAGGGAGTGAAGACCGCTGTGTTACAGCAACAGGTCAGATTCTGCAAAAGGAAGATTAAAAGCATAATTTGTGCAGTTCACATGTACCAATGACCAAGTCTTATCATCTCTAAATCTTTCTTTTCCTTCTTTTCTTTGATCAGTAACTTTAGAAAGCCATTTGTCGGTTGTAAAAGGCTGTCTCTAAATCTGTTTATGATGTCCCAGCATCTACTTTTGTTAGGGTGTGTTAGGCTACGTTTGTTTAAAGACATCTCATATCATGTTGTTCAGGTTACCTGTGTAACCCAGCAGCTCAGACACACTGTACTGAATATAGAGCTTGTATAGAGCGTCTCATGTTGTTCAGGTTACCTGTGTAACGGTGCTGAGAGGTCACTCAGAGCGTGCTGTTCCTCTGCTGTTCTCTGCTCTCCTTCATCCTGCTGCACTGAACCCAGCAGCTCAGACACACTGTACTGAATATAGAGCTTGTATAGAGCGTCTCATGTTGTTCAGGTTACCTGTGTAACGGTGCTGAGAGCGTCACTCAGAGCGTGCTGTTCCTCTGCTGTTCTCTGCTCTCCTTCATCCTGCTGCACTGAACCCAGCAGCTCAGACACACTGTACTGAATATAGAGCTTGTATAGAGCGTCTCATGTTGTTCAGGTTACCTGTGTAACGGTGTTCAGAGCGTCACTCAGAGCGTGCTGTTCCTCTGCTGTTCTCTGCTCTCCTTCATCCTGCTGCACTGAACCCAGCAGCTCAGACACACTGTACTGAATATAGAGCTTGTATAGAGCGTCTCATGTTGTTCAGGTTACCTGTGTAACGGTGCTGAGAGCGTCACTCAGAGCGTGCTGTTCCTCTGCTGTTCTCTCTCCTTCATCCTGCTGCACTGAACCCAGCAGCTCAGACACAGAGCGTGCTCTGTATCTGAATAAGAGCTCAGAGCTTGTATAGAGCGTCTCATGTTGTTCAGGTTACCTGTGTAACGGTGCTGAGAGCGTCACTCAGAGCGTGCTGTTTCCTCTGCGTTTCTCTGTTCTCCTTTTCATCCTGCTGCAACTGAACCCAGCAAAGCTTCAGACACACTGTACGAATATAGAGCTTGTATAGAGCGTCTCATGTTGTTCAGGTACCTGTGTAACGGTGCTGAGAGCGTCACTCAGAGCGTGCTTCCTCTGCGTTCTCTGTTCTCCTCATCCTGCCTGCACTGAACCACCAGCTCAGACCACTTACTGAATATAGAGCTTGTATAGAGCGTCTCATGTTGTTCAGTTTCCCTGTGTAACGGTGCTGAGAGCGTCACTCAGAGCGTGCTGTTCCTCTGCCATCCATCTGCTGCACTGAACCCCGCAGCTCAGACACACTA
>CM049812.1:694199-737910 GCA_027422405.1 Ptychobarbus kaznakovi | reverse complement strand
CATTTTGGTCTTAAATGTGAACACTCATTGTTCAGATGGCCTCTACAAAACAAATAAACCAGACAATCTTCTTTGCATTAACCGCAGATGTGCTTGTACGCTCGGGCTTGTTTTTCATGTGCTCGGGAAAGTTTGCAGCAGTTATATTTGCGTTGATCTGATTTGCACCGTTTTCATCTCAGCTGCATTTAACGCTAATCTTGTTACGGTCTAAAATAAGCTTTCATTCTGTGAATACTAGATTGCTGTGCTTGTCGAGCCTCCGCGTACATCCTGAAATCATCTGTAGTCATGAAGAAACGCAGCGCTG
Source organism: Ptychobarbus kaznakovi (assembly GCA_027422405.1). NCBI lineage: Eukaryota > Metazoa > Chordata > Actinopteri > Cypriniformes > Cyprinidae > Ptychobarbus > Ptychobarbus kaznakovi. Next base: position 737,600 of record CM049812.1, on the reverse strand, counting down.
AAGGAGGCAAACCCAAACGCGCTGCTGGGGTTGATTTTCCCGCTTTAGAATCGGTCACCGAATGCGAGCAGCTCTATATAGAGTGATTCACAAGGACATATGTTAAGTAAATGGTTGTTTCTGTACTTTATCTTCACAGTTTGGGTTACATGTTACAGTACATCCTCAACAGGTTCATGTATTATACACTCAAGTAAACAAGCGGCTCACACTTAAAGGAATAATTCACCCAAAATGAAAATATGCTCATCCTCCGGTCATTGATGATTTTGTTTCTTCGTCAGATTTTGAGAAATGTAGCATTCCATCACTTGCTCCATAATACATAATAATGCTTCCTCCTGTGAAAAAGTCCATCTCCTGTTGTCCTCTTACATCAAAATCCATCTACATATTTGTTTAGAGCTGCCTTGGTCTGTTTTGGCTTGTAAACTGTGTTCTGTGCAGATTTCTCTCCTGATTCAGAGCAGACAACATGTTCAAATTAGAAAACAATATTAATAATAGAGAACTCATATTTTAGCTGGAAGCAAAATTTTAAACAAAGCAGTTTTTCACTTCACAAGATGTTAACTGATGGACTGGAGTGGTGTGGATTATTGTGATGTTTTTATCAGCTGTTTTTACTCATTCTGACGGCACCCATTCATCCACTACTGGACTAAGGGTGAGTACATTTTTAAGCAAATGTAAAGTTTTGGGTGAACTATGCAAATTGAGATCAAGCGTTAGTGTGCTGCTTACATAGATAATATTCTTGTGTGCTTCTGAATGTTTAGACACACCTATAATGCCTAAAAATGCTTTCTAGGTAGGCAGTTCACTAGGTTTGGAGATACAGATATGCAGGGATGGCAGTATTTCGAATACATGTATTTAAAATACTACTATTTTGTATTGTGTATTTAAATACATTTAATCTTAGTATTTTTGTATTTTAAAAATACATAAAATACTTTTTGCCAACCAACCTCTTTATTAGAAAGCTGGTTTCCTCTATCATCTATTTCAGACATGCCGCTTTCATGCATGTGAGCTGCAGCTGTATGACTCCATCTAGAATTGGGTAATTACATTTTCTGGATTCCTGTAAGGAAATAAGGAATAATACTGCCCACGTGTGCTATCAAAATGTCCTATTTCCAATTTCAGAAGTCCTGATTACAAGCTTGTTACATTCAAGTGCTTTTCTGTTGGTTAATCTAGGAATTGTGGAGGATGCCAGGTTTCCTGGGAAAATCTTATTGAAGCCAAAATCGTAGATATTCAAGATATTTGAAAGGGTCATATGACGTTGCTAAAAAGAACATTATTTGGTGTAATGCAATGTGTTTATGCTGTTTAAGGTCAAAATGCATTATTTTCCACATACTGTACATTATTGTTGCACCTCTATGCTCCGCCTTTCTGAAATGCCTCGATGTTTACAAAGCTCATCGTTCTGAGAAGCGAGGCCTGCTCTGATTGGCCAGCTATCCAGTGCGTTGTGATTGGCAGAATACCTCAAGCGTGAGACGGAAAAGTTACGCCCCTTACCATATGTAATCCTCTTTGTGAAAACCCAGCTAAAGTCAATTTTTTTTGTGATTTGCTGTTTTCTACAAAAAAATCATCCCTCAAATGGTTAAGAACATTCTGTGAAAATCTAACCTTTATATATTTAATATTGACTGAGTAAGGTCATGTCAAAGATTTAAACTATATTCAAATTAATGGTAGAAATCAAACTTTGATGATTGGTATCCCATAATTAGATTTTGAGACTTTAGCCTGGATTTCACAGAGAGGGTCACATATTGTGATGCCGTGTCCTGGCACGATGATACAAAAACAATAAAACCCTTTATAAACGAGGCATTTTTTGCATCCAGTGAGGACATATTTACTGATTATAATGACTTATACTGTCTTTTTTTACTGTCAAAACATTCCCATGTCTGCATTTTTGATTGGGACAAACAACAAGCACGACTCTACTACACAGCTCAAAACTCGCGTTTGTATCGTCAGAGGCAAATAAGAAAACATACTTACAAGCGTCAGACTGTTCTTGTAAAGTTGGAATTGCCCCACTTTATAGAAACGGCCTTTGTGAACAGCTGGCATTATAGGCTACTCTTCCAGGTTCTGGAGATAGTTCTCTGTAAAATGCTCTGCACACTAGGGGTGTGCGATATTGAAAAAAAATTATATCTCGATATTTTTTGGGATTTTTTCGATAACGATAATTAGACGATATTTTGCCGAGTGTGATATTGTGCTGATATCTGAATACCGTGCACAGCTGCAGTTTATGATATTCTTCATATTCTGTGTGGTCAGTTCACATCAGTGATTAATCAATCTTTTCATTTAAGTTTAAATTAGATTTTTACCTTTTAATAAAGCCATTTTTTGTTTCTAAAAGTGTACATCTTTTGAGTCAAATTGTTACATTTAATCAGTCAATTAAGATAACACACATTTAGGCAGTTATCAAACAAATGAAACCAGTATTATCAAAATGAACCTCTGCATAAGTTGCATCTGAAGGTGTTTAGATGTATTCACACACTGTTTAATGCAGCTCAGAGGGACATGGAGTGCTTTAACCAGTTACAAATGCATAATTTTTTGACATTTTAAACATAAAACATTGAATACTGATATTTAAAATTATTAAAAAAATGAAAATAGACTTTAAAAGTGAAATTAAACAGCCAGCAGGTGCAGCAGTCACTGTTAACAAGTGAGTCGTTGTGACTGAAACGAATCATTTAAACAATTGAATCATTGAGGAACGAATCACTGAGACTGAACTGAATCATTTAAACGATTGAATCATTCAGGAACGAATCACTGAGATGAACGAATCATTTAAACGATTGAATCATTGAGGAACGATCACTGAGATGAACCGAATCATTAACGATTGAATCATTCAGGACGAATCACTGAGATGAACTGAATCATTTAACGATTGAATCATCAGGAACGAATCACTGAGACTGAAAGAGTCATTAAACATTGAATATTCAGAAGATCACTGAGACTGAACGAATCATTTAAACGATTGAATCATTCAGGAACGAATCACTGAGACTGAACCGAATCATTTAAACGATTGATCATTCAGAACGAATCATGAGATGAACGAATCATTAAACGATTGAATCATTAGGAACGAATACTGAGATCAAAACATCGCTTAGCTTTTGGCATTTTTTTTTGTTGGCTAAATGCAGCAAAAATGGCAATATGGTGTATAAAACTTAAGTCTTTAATATGAACTTATGTTTATTGAATGTTGTATGAAATCAATATCATATTTGTAACCATGCTTATTTTGAAGAAAAAACGGCACCCTTCCTGTGATTTTAATCATATGAAACGTAAATATATAAATTTTCTGCCCCCATATCTTGAATTTTGCGATCATTCTTAATGCATTTTAATCGACTGAATCATGCAGTGAAAGAACACGCTCTAAATGCGCGCGTGCACTGATTAACCCCTTCACCACCACGCAGGCTAACGTATGCGACGTGCACAATGTAGGTGTTAGTTTGGTTTTTGCAAAATACTCGATATTGTCAAATTGCACATTATTAAAACAACAATAACGATATTATCGCAGACAATATATATCGCACACCCCTACTGCACACACTCTAATATTTGGGCTGAACTGTTCTGTAGCAGTGTTGTAAACACAACTTAACCACTGATTTCTAGTTGTGTCCTCTTTTGGAAGCCCAAACAAAGTAGAGTTTGAATGAGCTGGTTTAGGGGGGCGTTGTCGAGTCTTAACATTTACAAACAATATCTCTTTGGTTTTGAGACTTTAGTCTTTGCAACGTCTGGGATATTATCAATGCACGAACAGCTTGTTGTAACACTCCAAAGAAAAAGGAAAACTTGAAATCGCATCATATGACCCCTTTAAGTTTGAATAAAATGTAGCATCCCATTCATTGACAACTATATAAACATTCACAGTGCTATCTTTATTGTTAGCTTGTTGACGATTCTGGATTTTCAGTCATATTCATGCTATTTTGCTGTGTTTAAAACATACAAAATGCTTGAAATGGTTATTGCACTACTATGTGCACTGCATGACTTTGACATTAAAACAAGGTGATCTTGCTTTTGTGTGAAAAAATAATACATGTCTCATCAGCAACTGTTTTCCCCTCCACCATGGCCTGCACTCAGAACTCAGAAACTTGGGTATACAAATATAGTATAAAGCAGAAAATATGACAACAGCATTCATGTCCAATTTCCAACTAGAAAAGTCATATATACAAAAAAAATATAAATAAATAGGATAGCCTGTGAAGACAGCATAAGATAATGTAAGGATGTCATGGTAATTTGTACTTGTTGATTAAGGTTAAAATGTAACACCATTCAGATTTGCATTTAGTTAGCAAAAGCATGAAGGAAGAAAAGAGCAATAGCAAAGGGAACATAGCATTAGCACTAGTCAGTCTTGATAGTTGTTGTTGTTTTTGGTCAGATTTTGGTTTTATCAACGAGCTAGTCAAATGTGTTCATTAAACTTTAAGCATTACTGCTTGCTATAGAGATATGACATTATAAATGTTGGCGATGATATAAAGTGTAAATCGATTGAACTTTTTCTATATCATTTATATATTGTCGTGGTATGCTAAATATATTTGTGGAGCTTATAGTGGGCGGGAGTTATTGACACGTCAGAGCGATAAAGCATGTATTTTGTGTATTTTCAAAATACAGTATTTGTATTTAAATACATTTTCTCACACAGTATTTAGTATTTTTATTTTAAAGGAGGTGGTTGACTGGTTTTTTTCTAGGCTTGATTGTGTTTATGGGGTGCAGTCTAGCATGTTCTTGTTGTTTTTTTTTTAAAAACGCATTATTTTTCACATAATTTACCTTTATTCCACATCTCTGTCCCTTCTCTGACAAACGCCTTGATTTATTTCCTGGTTTATGAAGCTCCTCCTTCAGAAAATACGCGATGGGCTGAGATTGGTTTAGCTGGCTCAGTGTGTTGTGATTGGCTAAAACCGCCATGCACGTCTGACCGTCCCGCCCCCTCACCTCAGGCATGTGCTCCGGTTGAATTGTAAACAGTGGTGTTGTCTATAATGTAGGGGTCGACCGATTATCGGCCTGGCCGATTATGGCGCCGATATTAAGCATTTTAAGATTATCGATATCGGCCATTTTCAAAAAAGATTTGCCGATAATTTTTTTATGCAAACAAACATACTATTTACAGGTGACATTATTATTGGTGAATAAATAAATACAGGTGAAATTATTTAATCTTTAAATGCACTTGTGACGGTGGGGTGGGGCCGAGAGGTGGGAACGGAGCGAGGCCGGTGGAGAGATTGGCAATGAATGACACCTGCGCCACTCACCGGTCTCGAATCCCATGGAGGAGCTACGGAGGATAAAAGGAGGAGTGACGACAGTGGAAGACGAGAGAGGACCAGGCCTGGAATTTTAGTTTGTGTTTTGTGTGCGCAGTCGTCGTGAGGGGCTGCGCTTTTCTGTTATGTTTGTTTATTTTACCATTAAATGTTTATTGAATGTTTCGCGGTTCCCGTCCTTTCTGCCCGTATCATCTACTGCGTTACACTGGTGCCGAAGCCCGGGAGAAGAAGGGACACACTGTCAGAGAGCCCTCGCTGCTGAGGGGGATCGCGGTGCTGATGAGATCGGGCAGCAGAAGTAGCGGAGACCGCCAGTGGCTGCCCGAGGCGGTGGTGCTGGAGCAAAAGAAGAACAGGTGGGACGGAAGACTCGCTGCCGTGCTCCTGGGTCGAGGAGGGATGGCTGCCATCCGAGAGGGAGCGGAGGAGTCGCGTTCGCCTGGAGGCCGAAGCCTGTGCCATCCGCATGATTGGGGAGGGCAGGGACGGGGGGGCTCGCTGCCGTTGCCCTCGACCGGAGGAGCCATCGCCGTCCGCCAGGAGGCGGAGGAGCATGGGCCGTCCACCAAAGAGGTCCAGTACCATCGCATGGGCACACCGCGAGTGAGCCGCTCAGCTGGTGAGGACCGAGCGACAGTGTGTGGGAACCGGACCGAGATGTTTTTTTTTTCCTCTCTCCCCTCTCTCTCTTCTCTGTCACTCCTCATCCTTCGTCTCCTTTTCTCTCGCCTCGTCTGTCCGTACCCCCAGATCGCCGGCCGCCCTGACGGGCTCCCCGGGAGAGGGGGGAGGGGGGAGTAAGCGCAGTCTCGTAGGTACCCCTGGCCTGCGAGGGGCGATGGGGTATGTGACGAGTGGGGTGGGGCCGAGAGCCGGTGGAACGGAGCGAGGCCGGTGGAGTGATTGGCAATGAATGACACCTGCGCCACTCACGGTCTCGAATCCCACGGAGGAGCTACGGAAGGATAAAAGTAGGAGTGACGACAGTGGAAGACGAGAGAGGACACGGCCTGGAATTTTAGTTTTGTGTTTTGTGTGCGGCAGTCGTCCGTGAGGGCTGCCGCTTTTCTGTTATGTTTGTTTATTTTACCATTAATGTTTATTGAATGTTGCGGTTGCCTCCTTCCTGCCCGTATCATCTACTGCGACAGACTATTTGGCTCGATGCAGCCTGTCTGAGCTCAACACTCTGTGAGAGTGAGGCAAACTTCAATCTCTGAGAGCAATCTCCGCCCACCGCTCATCTGATATGTAGAGAGTCACGAGTCCGACCAATCAACGCGGGAAAACTGAAGCAGTCTCAACCGAGAGCACTTGCTAATGGAGCTGCGTCAGTGATCAGCATCAGTTGTCTCTCAAAGGTAAGGCAGCAGCAGACGTTGCTGAAGTTGCAATAAATCACAATCCACTATGATGTCCGCGATGCGGAAAATGCGGGCGAATCGCGGATTGCAGTCATATAATGGAATTTACCGTATAAGTGGGAATGTGTCGAAGTTTGGATGAATTAATCAAAAGTAGGTCAGTACACTTAATCGACTCGCGCTATGGACTAGTATCTATAAATATTAGCCGCGAAAACACTTTAAATTTGAATCCTGCATGTTCTGCATCTCTGTTAATGAATGACACAGACATGCGGTTTAATTTACTGCACATACTTCTGAAGGCAGTGTTTTCAGCATCTGCCGTCTCACTAAATGAGGACATAAATCATGAACAACATTCCCAGAACTGCTCGGAGAGTCACTTCATGAGCATTTGACCGTTTTCATTTGAGTAAAACGATCGTCATATCATATATACATAGGCTAAGAAACCTAAAAGGTCCTATGGCAACCTGTCAAAATATAAGTTCGGTATAGCCGAATATTACTGTGGTGCAGTAGAATATACTTTTACTTTACTTTACTTTTACTTTGTAGTCATTTAGGAGACGCTTTTATCCAAAGCGACTTACAAATAAGAAAAAGTAACTAAAAACTATAAGTTACAAGTCTATTAATACTATATATACACATTTAAGAAAATTGAGAAATTAAATAAAATTACAATGCATACAACAACATTTCAAAACTTAACATTTAAATGAAAACCAAAAATAAAGCTAAAAACATTCAAAATATAAAACAACCAAAGGTATGAGTATAAAATGATTCTAATATGACACTAAGGCAAACACCCATAAATATATATATATATGGTATTTCATTTCCATGCAGTATGTTGAAGTAACGTTACTAAAATAAATACAATGTATTAAAACTAAAACTAAAGTAAATACCTATAAAGACATATGAATTCATACATAACTTATGTAAAATTAAAATAAGATAAATCAAAGGGCAGTAGTTAAAGTAATCCTAAAAAAAGAACACTGTCAAAAACACATGCTAACAAACACCCACTCCTACACATAGTAAAGAATTAGTTAAAAACTAAAACAGAAGTGAAACAAGCAGTAAGAAAGAGGATAAATAAAAAGCGATACTTAATCCTCGCCGTGTCCCTGCCGGAGGAGTCGCACGGTAGAGTCGATGGTCTTTACACTCTTCGGTCTTCTCACGAGGAGGGGCTTCACACGACGGCTGCCGCGACCGCTGCCGCGGTAAACTAAGCTTTTTATACCCATCTAACAAAAACTACTCCAATTCAGCTGAACACACTTTCTGTTAATCACAATAAATGGCCAAGCAAGCGCCCGACACTGACAAGGGGCGCGATACAGTACGTAATACAACTACAACAATTATTACAACTTTTGTTGAGAATAATACACAAATGCTATTTCTTCCATGTTTTCATATTAATAGTAAACTTATTTGTTTGCCAAAAATAAAGTCTAACTCTCATTTGATTAAAATATCAATTAAATTTAATGTTTTTATGCCTTCATTTGCACTGTATGTAAATTAAAACCAATGGAAAGTTGTTATTAACAGTTTTCAGAATTAAAGACATGTTTAAAAAGCATTTAAAGAACGTTTTTTTGTCAGAGCTCTTGTTATTATTAATTTTGGCATTCATTTTCATTTTTACACCAGACACGTATATCGGTTCAAATATCGGTTTATCGGTCTACTTGATCTGTAATAATCGGTCATCGGCATCGCCCTGAAAAACACATATCGGTCGACCCCTACTATAATGCTATCAATTTGAGCCCGATTGAGACCCAGAGGATATTAGTGAAGATGATCGTGCAGAACCTGTGCAAAGCACGGCTCTTAATGGTATGTTGGTTGTTGTTGTCTCATACTTTTAATTACGCTGCTATTTGTAAGTGCTACTGCTCTGTTAGCTTTTAATATACGGTTTTATCCTGATTAAAGCTTTAATACAGCACAGCAACCACGCGTGTCCATTTATAATGCTTTCATTGCTGTGTGAAAATAAGTGTATCATTGAAACAGTTTGTTGGAGCTGATCTGACGATCTGAATGTGAGAGAGGCGAGAGATGCAGAGCAGGGCGACACGAGTAACAGCATTAAGAACCGCTGTTTTAATGATTTTGAAACTTGTGAATCCATTAGAATCGTTAGAAGACAGATCGCGATTCAAATGAATAGATTTTTACGTGCTCCCAGTTTTTTCTCTTCCTCTTCTTAAAGCAGCGCAGCATGGCTCGCCCTCTTCTTTACATGTTCCGGGGGAGGGATTATCTGGGTTTGTGACGTATCAAACCGGGAAGTAACTCGGTTGTTGTCCATTACCAGTCGTTTTTGTAGGCATTAAACTTCAGAATTTTAAAAGACGATATCTCGTTTGCATTGAACTTTCAGCGCCGCAACTCTGAGATATTGTTTATGCTCAACAGCAACATTACACACTAACTAATGTTAAAAAAGTGAAATCGCAATCAACCACCCCTTTAAATACTATTTTTTGATGTATTTGTGCACATCTTTGCAGATATGTCCATGTCAGGTGATCACGAAGTGTGACATCACTGTCTCACCGTGTGTATAACAATACTGAAGACAAAGACGGTGTCTTCTTGCTAGTCCAAATGTGTGTGTGTGCGTGTGTGTGTGTGTGTGTGCGATTATCCCATGAAACATTTATTGTTATACAGACTGAAATATTCATGGGTCTTAGTCCTGACTGTCCGCCAGCCGTACGAAATGGATCTGCCTCAGGACCTGAGCTCTGCATACTGGGGCTGCTATGGAAACAAGGGACGGTTTAGTGTGTGTGTGTGTGTTGTGTGTGTGTAGGTGTGTGTGTGTGTGTGTGTGTGTGTGTGTGTGTGTCCACTGCTCCAGGGTGTGTGTGCACTTGGATGGGTCAAATGCAAGAGAACACATTTCACTGCTAGTTATACTCTGTATAATTGTGTATGCGACAAATAAAATAAAAAAAATAAAATATATATATTTTTTTTTTCATAACCGATTATGGTAAAATGCTTAAATATCGGTAAACCGATATATCGGTCGATCTCTAGTTGTAATCTTTGCTCTGAAGCCAGGGTTGATCTCTTCCCCTCATCCATTTATAGATTTTGCTCCGTGTAAATTACTGGAATCAGGCAGGAGATAATTACAGCTTCCGTCTGATATTCCTGAGGTTGTGGGCTGTGGAAACGGAGGACAGAATGTGTAGTATTTCCTCAGTGAAGCGTGACATAATGTGTGTTTGCATTCTCTCTGTTCTGTGCCGACTCAGCACTGGGCGTCAGGATTAGTTTGAGTCTCTTGAAGTCCTCCGACATCTGTGTGACATTAGTCCTGAATCCTGATAACCGTGCCTTTATCAGCAGCACGTGAGGGGAACGTTTGAGTTTGTTTAGTGCCGTTTAGATCTTAGTTTATGGTTGTTTTACAGCAGCAGTTCAGCTGTTTGTTGTCAAACCATGTTGCAATTGTTATGTCATAATCATAATGATTTCTAAATACCTTGTTTGTGCAGTTTAGTTTCAGCATGTGTGTGAATAAGACGATGTCGTGCACACACAAGTTTAGCACACATGCAACACAAACTCTACAGTTATGGATATACAATTATTTTATATATCTACTGTATACACTGTTCAGTTTCCATTAAGCCAAACCAAACATGACAAGAAGCTTTATTTACTAAGTGCAATCACACACACACACACACACACACACACACACACACACAAATAATTTGTTTTGGTTTACAGGAGCTCTGAGCAATAAAGTACTCTAATAAAGACTAGTGATTTAGTCAAAAATAGTGTTAGTCTCAGTTTTTTATTTATTGTTTTGTTCAAAACGTAATATTTTTTCTAATTAAACCATGCTGTATCTGAACAGCAACTTCTGAAATGTAAAATTTCACATGTACTTCACCAAAAAAAAGTGCTATATGGTCTACTCCGTACATACCCTTTGTCTAATTATTTATTTCTTTATTTAAACTATTGAAAAAAAGGAAAAAGATTAGAATTTTGAGGTTCTTAAAAGACTTTCTCTTTCTAAAATCTATGCGGTTATTACACATTTTTATATATCTTTTTAACCCCTAAATATCTATATTTTTATGTGTTGAAGAAAATATAGAGAGATTATTGTAAATAATGCTTTAAAGTACGTTTTAGTCTTGTTTTTTTGTAAATATTTTGCATGTTGATATAGTCACATTTTCATGTGTTTAGTAATGTTTAAAGTGTTTAATGATGCTGATGTGTTGTCTTCGTCTCATGTTGCTCATGAAAAAAGGTCTTCAACAAATGTTTTCATCAGTTTTAATTAACAAAGATATCTAGGTGAAATATCCCGAACAGTCAAATACTTACAGGCAGTTTTCTCCCTCTGTGTTTTGTGCAGGATCCATCAGTGACACAAGTAACGCGGACGGCCCCACCTGGCCTGGAGGAGTATAACCCTTTCACAGACTCAAAGCCGGTGAGACGCCCAGGACAGAGACAAACTCACTCTTATATGACATGCTGTGAATGTACGAAATGAACAAGTGTACAGGTTTCCTAAGGACAATAATAATTAGAACGGCTCGAAAATACCATCCGCCAACACACTCTGAGAAAAGAGCGAGCGGGAGGCTGGCCGTCTGTGTTAAGAAAGGCTTTTTACATACCAGTGTTATTTTGGTACGATTGAGATACTATTATAGTTTTTAGTAATATTTTAAAGTTGATCAAAAATGTCGGAAATTAGTTTTATTTAATTTAATTTCAAGTAACAAATGTTTTATGGCTTTAGTTAACTGTAATAACACATAAAAAATACTACCGACAATTTGAGAATAGTGCATTGTGCATGCAACAAAGATTTCAAACATTATAATTGTATTATATATCTCAGAAATATATTATAATGTTCATATAAATCTTAGAAATAAAACAGCTGATTCAATCCAGTTTTTTAAATGAAAATATCTTGAATTTTTTGCATGCAATCGAACAATGAGATTGCGGCTGATGTTAATTTCTGTCATCACGCTGGTAATGGAAGGTCAATTTGAGTACATTGCATTGTGGGATACAGTATATCATGCCGTGTGCTCTGTTTTATTCTGCACATTTTGCCAAATGTTGTAGGTCACCCGAATGTGTGTATAAGATGCGCTCTAAACATTCAGACTTAGTTTGTGTAGTATGTGTTTTATGAACAAGAGAGAAATGCAGGCAAGGAAACAAACAGCATACATATAGTACCAACAAATAACATCATTCACAGTGTGGTATAACTAGTGAAGCTGTACCAGCGTAGGGCTCGCTGCCCAGAACAGCCCACACTTACAGCACAAACACATCAGATTGCCAGTCAGCCGACTCAACGCTTTATATTACATTTTTCCCTTGCCTTAACTGGGCACATGAATTGCTTCATTTCTAAATGATCCACTACATTCAGAACACTGACACATTCACACCGTCAGTCTGGATTTATGAATGAAAGGAAAATATGTTATGTTGGTGTTATGTTGCACATAAGGTGAAAGCATGTGGTGTTTTGGACTACAGTGTCTCACATTTTATTTTGTGGCATTATAGGTCCCGCCAGGCTCCGCCCCTAAATCAGCACCGCCCACAGCCAACACACAGCCGGCCATCATGAAACCCACCGAAGAACCGCCGGCTTACACTCAACCTCAGCAGACACAGGTACATGCACCTCACTTTATTCTTGATATAGTTCACTTAAAATGGAAGTATAGCAGCCAAAGTAGCTCTTGTAAAAGTTGTCTAAATTGTTCTTTTGACATGGCACTAATGCTCTCAGGGGATGAGCAGTGCTTTATAGACGGTTGCATCATTTTCCTTTCTAATATTACAATGGTTTGGCATGGGCTGCATGATTAAGGGAAATTATTATAATTTTTTAATGTATTAAAAAAGTTTTTTTTTCTGCTTGTTATTAGGGCTGCATTGATTTGGTCAAGAATTTTGTGATTATGTATCAAAACAGCTGTAATTGTATTATTATTATTATTAGTGAGAATATAAATAATATAATAAATAATATCTGTAAAATAAAAAGTTGATTATTCAAGAAAAATAATAATCTGTAAAATTACAATACTAATATTTAGAGTATTTATAAATATTAAACCAACAAACTTTTATTTTGTTACATCTGCAGTGAGCCCTTAAAGCTTCTCTTTGGTTGACAACAGCCAGTTTTCATTACACGTTGATGAACAGCTCATGTGTAAATGAACACAGTGCCATGTTTCACTCAGAAACACGCAGCACATAGATTTTCTATTAAACTGCTGCCTTTAATAATCTCACTACGCCATATCACAGTTTCAGTTTTATTCCCATTAATCATGCAGCTCTAGATTCGGTGGTGGTTGTATATTAAAGAAGACTACTGGCACTCTAAATGTGTTTTCTGTTCATTTATACACACTGAGGGATGAGTCTGAATTATTTGATGTGTTAATCGACTGCATAAAGTTCCTTCAGAAGGACTTTCTGAACCTCAAACCCCCGTTTGGGTCCGTGTGAAGCACAATCCCTGATGCAAACGTTGATGTCATAGAGTGTTCGGCATAGAAAATCCTCCTTGATTTCACAGAAATATCCTCATTAGGACAACAGAAGCTTCCAGCAGGCAAGAGCTGCGGGCCGGTCTGCTCACGCATGGGTTATACTGTATAATTCAGCACGCCTGAGGGACAGGGACGCCTCGCTCCACACATATGGACACACAGGCACACTTTGGGTGTGCGTCAGATGGCTCGCTCGCTCGGGCTCCACACGTGACGTCAGATGCTTTGAGTTAGGACACAACAAGGTGATCCAGATCTTCAGGAGGAGGCCGAATCTGAAGCTGTTGTTGTTTAGCTCAGGGTCTGTCGCTGTAGTATTTAGTTTGTAGTAGCAACAGAGAGGAGTTGAGCCTCCGGGTGACAACAGAAGGCTTGTTAAAGGACTTGTTGCCCACTGACTTTATTAAGCCGTGCTTGTCACATGATGCTGCCTTCAGGGAAAGCTGGAGATTTCTGAGCCCTTAAAATGACCCAGAAACAAGGGCAGAATCCGTCAACAGATTGACTTAGATAAAATTATAATCCGTCATAACTGGGACGCTGCTGTAATGAGTGCAGCATGTGTCGCCGCTATGAGGTCCAGTGCGTCTTCTCAGCAGTATTCCTTCATATCATTCATGCAAAAGTGCTTAAACTCATTTTCAAACTCTACCGTGTGTGTTTATGGAGCGCAAACAAAGAACTCTCACATCCCACACACTATTTACATTATAACCAGTTCAGTTTATGGAAGTAAAAGCTTGGAAAGTTCTCCATCACTGTAGTGTTCATGTTTATGACCAGCTAAAAGTCAAGTTGATCTCACCAGTGGTTTAGTTCCTTACCTGCGATATTGTATCCTACTCTATAAAGTAGTCTTTAAAGGTGAGTGACGGATCAAAACTTTCATTTTTTGAAAGGCCCTCGGATTTACTGTGTTTTTGATCAAATAAATACCACCTTGGTGAGCAGAAGAGATGTCTTGAATGGTAGTATAGCTTTACATACTCGTACATAACCCATAATCCGTTATCATATTCAAATTTACAGTGTCTAACGACATGCCAGATAAGATAATGCAATGAATAAACAAGACAAGATTGCATTGTCAGTCAGACAGTGATCGGCCCTCAGATGTTTGTGATTGGTTCTGACAGCTGTCTCCAGAAAATGCTTTGGATGTTGCCTCTCCTAAAGTTATGTTCTGCTGTGCCTGTAAGCAGAAATACTGTTCATAACCGCCTTGTGTCTGCGTGTAGGATCAGGTGCGAGCCCAGGAGGAGTTATTGAGGAGACAGGAGGAGCTGGAGAGGAAAGCCGCTGAGCTGGACCGCAGGGAGAGGGAGATGCAGTCTCTCAGCGCGTCAGGAGGTGAGTTATTAGCCTCGCGTCAAGCCTGTCTTATTCAGAAACCGCCCACTCAGACAGGAAGTTACTGACACGTCAAGTCATCTACCACTGTTAGGTACTTTTACACAACAAATGGAACAGGTTAGTCTCATTTAGGAAGACTTCAGCATAAAACCACATCCACATTGCAGCTTATTCTGACCAAAATGGTGTAGAAAACTCATAAAGTGCACAGATTACATCACCATGTATCATATTTGGTCAATGAAATCCAGTGTGTTTCTTATGCATTTTAAGGTGCTGGTTCCAAAATAGTGCTCAAAATAGGATGCATTTAGCTTTTGATGACCATTTGTAAGATAAAAAAATCTTGTATTCTCCCTTAATCAGCAGAAGAACACCACAAGGTCATGGCTCTTGTCTAAATCTGAGCCAGATTACATCGGTTTTGTTCAATTTTCAGCCCATTTTCATGTGCATTACATTATTTTATGCCTAATACTGATTTCCACTTTCCACTACTTTGCAGATTGTAAATTAAATAATAATTTTTTATAATTTGTAATAATGAAACTTTTAACATTTGACTTTTTTTTTTTTATAAGTATTTTTTTATATATATTTTTTGAAAAAAATATGCAACGAGAAGGTTTTATTGATATTTTTGAAATCATAAACAGTGGAAAACTGAAACTGTGACAAGGAATAAGAAATGGGTATTTTTGCAAATTAAAAAGGAGTTAAAAAAATACGGTGATAAGCAAATATATAACTCAAAACTAAGAATTGAAGATTGTTAAATAATGAATCAATAAAAGGTGTGATTTTTCAGTTTTGGTTGAAAGGCTTTAAATTCTTTTGTATCGATTCAATTTAGTAGTGGACGTGATGCTTATGAAAAAAGGTAGGCAAATTAAAAAAAGAGTTTTGAATGTTACCATGTTATTACTGCAGTTACCCCTTTTTATTAATACAAAATAAATCTGAAACTCTTTCAAATGTGAAATTGCACACGAACCACAATAAAGCATACTACATACAGATCAGGAATGCTATTGAACTTATTATTAGATGACATTTATAAGAACCCATAATTTGAGAATTACCCATATGAACTCTTTCTTTGAAATGCATGGAATTTAATTAAGTTCCTTTGAATTTATAACTCATGATTGCTCAAAAAGTTGCTATTTTCAGCTATATATAAAGATCTTACATTTATTTTAATTTATATCATAACTTAAATTTAGTAGTGGAAGTGATGCTGCTTATAAAAAAAAGTGTAGGTAAAATAAGAAAAGGCTTTAGCCTACACTTTTTTTGATTAATATGTAAAAATGATATACAAATATTCTGAAATAGTGAATGAGAACTGAAATAGATTATTTATGATAATGATGAATAGAAATTTTTAGAAAGTTTTTGTGTGCAATATGCATCAGCGGATCTGTAGACATTCGTTCTGTGGTTGAGACCAGTATCACGCTTGTCATCTCACACAATCAACTTTAGATTTAGTGTGATTTAATATCTCTGTGCTCCAGGAGGAGAGGAGAAACAAGTACTCTTCTGTTTCTTAGTTCTGTACCCAGTTTACCACCTTTTGTCATCATGCTCCTATTGCATCACCCACCTCTTTCTTTCCACTTTCAATTGATGTCTCTGTTTCTAAGGGAGGAAAAACAACTGGCCGCCTCTTCCAGAGAAGTTTCCGACGGGTCCATGTTTCTATCATGACATATCAGTGGACATCCCTGTGGAGTACCAGAAAACCGTCAAGATCATGTACTATCTGTGGATGTGTGAGTAACTCTTGACCAATCCCATAAAGCCATCAGTCCAAAAACAGCATCCCAACATACTGCCTGTGAAGGCCGGCCAATCACAACAGAGCTCATTTACATATGCAGTATGAGTCTTAAAGGTACAGTAAGAAATACAGCCGGTGTAATTCTATACTGTAGGTCAGACACAAGAGGAAAACGTTCATACTGAATGCTAAATTAGAAACCTTGAAATAAAACATTAGAAACCTTGACTGACTTTACTTTACTTTTAGTCATTTAGCAGACGCTTTTATCCAAAGTGACTTACAAATAAGAAAAAGTAACTAAAATTAAAAGCTAAAACTATAAATAGTGTATATACACATTTAAGAAGATAAATAAATTAAATAAAAATGACAAATGCATACAACAACATTTCAAAACTAAACATTTACGTTAAATGAAAACAAAAAATAAAGCTAAAAACAAGTCAAAATATTAAATCAAGAAAAGGTATGAGTATAATAATGATTTCTAACATAACAATAAACGCCTAAGTATACTTCTTTTTTACATAGAATTGGTTATAAAACTAAAACAGAAGTGAAACTAGTAGTAGGAAAGAAGATAAATAAAAAGCAATACTTATATACTGACTAATTGACTAATTAATTAATTAATTGACTAACACTGTAAATGCTCTTTTTTGAAAGAAATGCTATAAAACGGTAAGTAAGTCGGTGTAATCCTCATATTTTCAACTTCCAGGAAAAAATAAACTTAATATTTTTGAGCTAAATAAGTTTATAAGCCATACAAGTTTAAGTTTTGAATGTTGCCATATTGTTGCGTTTAGCCCTTTTTTATTAATTAAACAATTTAGGAATTCTTTGAAATCTAAAATGACACATGAACCACATAAAAAAGATAAATAAGTAATAAAAATAAGAATATATTATTTGACAATTACCAATATTAACCCCATGGGAATGAATGGAATTTAATTACATTCCTTTAAATGTGTAACTCATGATCGCTCAAAAACAATCCAAATTTATGAAACCTACTTATTTATTTTAACTACATATTTTTATAGTAATATTCATTCTGAAAAGTTTTCATACAAAACCTCATTTCACTTTTCATGCTGCAATTGTTAGGAACACGTATTCATTAATTCACAAAAACAAATACATAGAGATGGTAAGTGACACATTGAATGAAATCTATTTGAAATAATAATTTAAGGTATTTGAAATAATCATGTTTTCCAGTGTCGGCTGTTATTGTGTTGTTGAGTACACCGCTGTGTCCGTCTGGGAAGCGCGTCTGCGTTTTGGTTTGTGTAAAGACTCCGGGGAAATGAAATGAATAGACTTCAGCAGTGTTTGTTCCTCCCAGAGGAACTGGTGGTCTGTTTGATGCGTTTCATACTGGATGAGATCAGTCACATGATATCAGACGTGTCATGTGATGGAGGTATCATGTGATTAGTATCAGACTGGTGTTTAAGTTCCGCCTGATCTTGTTTTGTAGGGATGTGGAAGGGAATTGGGCAGAGCGACAGAGACACTTGAATAACTCAAGACATTCTTGGCAGTTATGCAGTAAATGTGGTGAAAGAACCGAAGATGTTTTCCATATCAAAACTGCTGAGGATGTAGACAGACTCCATGCTATACTGTAACTGTACAACTTGCAGGACCATTACTTTTTTGCAGCAAGAGTAAAGCCAGTCCTATATTCTTAAGATAAGTTATGCACTGTGAACTATAATATTGGCCTGTCCAGTGTTGGGGAAAGTTACTTTTAAAAGTAATGCATTACAATATTGCGTTACTCCCTAAAAAAGTAACTAATTACGTTACTTAGTTACTTTTTATGGAAAGTAATGCGTTACATTACTTTTGCGTTACTTTCGCGTTACTTTTTAAATATGAGCAGGGCTTGATTGTTTGTTTTTAATACAATAAGTTCTATTTATAGCAAATATAAAAGCCTTTTCGTGTAATGAATAAACCTCAGACTGAAGGACGAGTAAATCACGTCTGTACAGAAGAACACAGGAGAAGAAGATTCAACACTCTTCAGCAATAAAACAACGAAGCACAAGTGTTAGTTTATCTAAAGTCATTTGTTGCTTATTAGTATGGTTGAACTGATCATCAAAGGTCAGCATCAAACACATCGGTTAATAAAATGAGATTAGATATATTTGTGTTGTTTAACATGTTTAATTATTGCAGGTTTGTGTCATATTCTGAGTTTGCATTTCACTGTTTTAATTCATTTTGATGAATACTGTTGTCTGAATCTGTTTTTTGTGAGTGGATGAATTAATACACATTCATATTTAGTCTAAAAATATGATTAAGATCATGTTCACACTGAGAATTATTGAGTGTAAACCACACTTAACTGCGCTTTACAATAAGATATCTGTTAACATTGTCAATAAATGCACTAACATTAAGGTTCAAAATTGTGGGGTTGGTAAACAAAGTAACTGGCAAAATGTGTAATAATATTGTTACTTTTTATTGAAAAAGTAACTGTAATCGTTCGTCCTGAAATCACTCTAATAAATTAAAAATTTCTGGTTATTAATGCGTTACTTTGATAAATACAAAGTTACTTGAATAAATTCCCTGTAATATTATTACATATAAATGATTGTAACTCGCGTTACTTGTAATGAGTTACCCCATGAATATTTAGAGCCTTTAGTTATTAACACTGGCCTGTCCAATCTGAGAAATTTATTGAGTGTAAACCACACTTAACTGATAATATAATCAGGAACTTTACAATAAGGTATCGTTGTGAACATTAGTTAACTACATTGAATTACTATGCACTAACATTAAGTATTATATACACTTCTGTTCAAAATTGTGGGGTTGGTAAGACTTTTTAATGATTTTGAAAGTATCTTCTGCTGATCAAAATGTGTAATAATATTGCAATTGAAAATAACTTTTCTATATGAATATGTTGTTATTCAAGTGTAATTTATTCCTGTAATGAAAGCTGTATTTTCAGCATCATTACTCCAGTCTTCAGTGTCACATGATCTTCAGATCACATTCTAATATACTGATTCAAGAAACATTTCTGGTTATTATCAATTTGTGGAAACTGAGATGCATTATTTCAGAATTCTTTGATAAATACAAAGTTCTAAACCACAGCATTTATTTGAAAGAGAAATCTTTTGTGACACAAACAGAGGATTCCCTGTGAATGATGGGTTATGTGTGTATGTGAATACGCTCCGGCTCTGCTTAACTCATATAAATGATTGATCAGTCTGGCTTTGAGCTCTATTAATAACGTCTGTGTGACTGTGAAGAGGTTTTACAGTGATTCAGTTAATAACTGACCGTGAATATTGTAGAGCGCTTTAGTTATTAACAGGTTCTTGGATGAAGCATTCACACAACATACATTTCTGAGAAGTTTTCATTTTCACTATTATTTAAGTTCTAGTATCAGTTTAGTTTTTATAAAAAGAATAGTTGAAGGTTGCTTAACCGCAAGAATATTATGTATTGTATTTTGGATTTATTTAAATTAATTTGTTAGTTTTTTTACATTTTAATCTGTTTTAATCATTGTTTTCATACGTTACCTTTGCAAAGATTTCCCAAAGTTTCAACAGGTGTATGCAAAACAGTTGGAAAGTTTCCTGAAAATAAATACTTTATAGTAAATATCTTTCCCCATATTATGTTCCATAAGAATAATAAATGAGTGTTTCTTCATTGTCTCTTTTCTCCTGTTCCTCTCTTGCAGTCCACATGGGGACGCTGTTTGCCAATATATTCGGCTGTTTGTCGTGGTTCTGTGTAGATGCGTCGAGGGGAGTGGATTTTGGTCTGGCCATGCTCTGGTTCATGCTCTTCACACGTCCTGTCATCTCTCTTCATTTAAAAAGGTCTGCTGGTACACCTTTAACAATTCTCTGTATGGATGTGCGTTCAGGTCACCTGCACTTACATAGATTTCAGACCACACGTACACACACACACAGACACACACGCACACACACACACACACACATGCCGCCTCCTCTGCTGCCCGTACCACATGCACACACACACACACACACAACACACACACACACACACACACATGCACACACACACACACACACACACACACACACACAGAGTACCTTTATGGGGAACTCAGACTATAACGGTTTTCTTTCTCTCTTTCTGTAGGAGTGACAGCTCTTTTAGGTTCTTTGTATTCTTCTTCATCTATATTTGCCAGTTTGGTGTTCATGTGCTGCAAGCCATTGGCATCGCAGGCTGGGGAGCCAGGTGAGGAATTACACACACACACACACACACACACACACACCAGAATCAGAAATGAACCCGGACAAAAGGACAAAAAACACTGCTGGAAGTGATAAAAATGCCCTAGATATGTAGAAGCATTTCAGATAACACAACAGACACTTGATAGATGGAAACACAAAAAGTCACATTAACAGCCTTTTTTAATCACATTTTTCTCATGTACAATCATAAAGCTTTTTTGCAACTCAATTGCTTAAATATATATGAATATTAAGCATGTTCAAAGTATATATTTTAAATGTATGCTTTTCTTAATGGGTGAAGATTTGTGAATCTATTTTTTTAAATGAGACCAGATTTAGTTTTTTATTAAAGATAAGCTCTTAAAACCTTTTTACAATTGTTTTGTTTATTTATAGATTAGTTATTATATATAGTTATTTTCCTCTTGTTTCTCGACACCAGTATAGTATGGTTGCTGACAATTTTTTTTAAATATTGACAAATAAACACCATATATTTGAGATTTTCTGTTCTTGTTCTGTTTAAAGATGCATTTAAGTGCTTGTAACACCAAATGTGTAGATTGTCAAATATGTAACTAAACTTAAATGCACATTTTATTGAAAGGAAAAAAGTAAAATCACAGCAGCTTCAAAACATGAAACAATATATTTTTTTTAAAATCTACTACAGCGTAGAGCTGTTTATTGTTAAAAATGGTTTGTTTGCATTTATTATATTAATGTATTTTGTTGCTCATGTAAAGCTACATTTGAAGACATTTTTTAGGTCAGTGATCATTTTTCAAAATGATGAATTTTGTTATTTAATTTGCTCGAATGGATGATTGATTTTAATACGGGTAAAAAACAAAATCATTCCCATTAATGGCAAAAATGAATCACATCTAGGTGGCAATTAATGACTCGTGATAAAGATGTTATTTTCTGACACAGACACTTTCACATGATTTTTCCTTCCTGCATCAGATTTACATTGCTTCATCGTGAACGTTATGAAGACTGATCTGATGTTTGTGTTCGTAGTGGCTGGATCTCAGCGCTGACCGGGCTGAACACAAGTATTCCCGTCGGCATCTTCATGATCCTGATTGCTGCCCTCTTCACCGCGTCGGCTGTCATCTCTCTCATCATGTTTAAAAAGGTGCTTCACCTTTAACAATTCATAACATGTATATATAACATGTGCTTCACCTCAAATGCACTTACATAGATTTCAGAGCTTAACCAAAACAGTGTTATCTAAAACAAAACTGTTAAGTCATTTTTCTTCATTGATGTTAGTAGAATCAAGCTTGCACGTGTTTATTTGCAGATTCACGCGCTGTACCGAACCACCGGTGCCAGTTTCGAGAAGGCACAGCAGGAGTTTGCCACCGGCGTCATGGCCAACAAAACAGTGCAAACCGCCACCGCTAATGCCGCCTCCTCTGCTGCCCGGGGAGCCTTCAAAGAGCAGATCTGATTGGTCCAGAGAACTCCGACTCCGCCCATGCTACTTTGATCCCGCCCTCCACATTCCTCCTAACTGTCTGTACAGCCAATCATCAGCTCTGACTGGCTGTTCAAGACCACACCCACTCTCTTTGACTTAATGCACTCCTGTGTCTGACTGAGACCCCGCCCACAGCCCCTCCCCTCCTGTCAATCAGCAGGTGTGCTCACCTGTACTTTAGTTGGAGTGTGTGTGTGTGTGTGGTGTGTGTGTGTGTGTGTGTGTGTGTGTGTGTGTGTGTGTGGAATGCCTGTCTTTGTGTAAACAGCCTAAAGAGACACTTTATATGTTCACATCACATATAATGTCAGTTTCAGTGTCAGTTTGTCCCTGTTAAACATCAGGAAGTGATGTCATCCACTGTCCTTTTATGGGATCCATGGAAAAAAGAGTGGTTATGCCCTCACAGGTCTGTCTTACCGAGCATTTCTGCTTAAACACTCGTAAAAATCACACGTCAAGGTCACAATTAACCTCAAAATCGAAAGAAAATCAGCATTTACGATATTTCATCTCATTTTTGTGACAGTTGAGCACATTTAAATGGCTGTTATTAACCATTAAAAAATCAGTTTTGCGTTACATTCTGCTTAATTGTCACGAAAAGGTCATAATGCAAATGCCATGTATGTGAAAAAATCCTTTGCATTACAAAATGTTTGCTTTTCTGTAGACTTTGGGGTATAACGTGACATTTTGCATGCAAAAATACGATTTTCATTGGATTTTCGGGTTTACCATGAAATTTTGCAAAAAAAGTTGGCTCATCTTTGGATTTTGGTGTAAACTACGACCTTTTGCGAAAACAAAATTTGGCTTTTAATAAATTTTAGGGTATAATACAGCCTTTTATGTAACAAAATTTGCCATTTAATTGGATTTCGAAATATAACGTGACATTTTGTAATCTGACCTATACAACGATCATTGTAAACGCTTCATCCTGCAAATGAGCCATCAGTACACAGACATCCATCAGATGTGACCGTAAACGCTCCACACGCAACTCAGAGGGTCTCTTCACCTGTAAATATATATATATATACTAGACCTGTATGATGACAAAGTATTGACTGATTTTAAACATTAATGATTTTGAGGCTTTCTGTCTTTTTTTTCTCTTTCTAATAGAGTTGTTTTGGAATGGAAACTAATGCTTAAAAGCGTGAGCCACTCAGTATAAGTTCCTGCACATGCATGGGAAGCTTTCTATTGGATAAACTGGAAAACACTTTTAAAATCACAATTCAAATCTGTGCATCGCCCCCGAACATCGCTAACAACACGTGGCATTTGTCCTGCCGTGCTGGGCCGTCCTGATGTTGGATCCTGAATCACATTGTCCGTCGTCGTTTGAAGCGTAGAGCTTTTTAAGTGATGTTTGTTTTCCTCTTTTTATCGACTGGAGCAGAGAACCTTGTAGCCTTCGTTACTGTCGCCAAGAGACAGCCAAGTTTTGCAATTATGGGATATGCATCAAGATGCAAATTGATCTTAACCTTTCAGCAACACTCTCTCTCTGACCAGTCTGTGTGTGTGTGTGTGTGTGTGTGTGTGTGGCCGAACACAAAGTGTTCAGGTTGATGGTGTGTCCTGAGAGAACAAACGTGTTCATCACCTATTTTCAGAATTTAGTTTGTTTGAAGTCTTTTTAACGTATAACTTTAAAGAGATAGTTCACCCAAAATTGTCATTTTTTGGGTGAAATATTTCAATATGTTCTTTATTTTGTTTAAAATGTCATTGAGTGTGTCATATTTGTGTTCTGAATCTTTTTTCAACTTTATTCAGAAGAATCTTCAAAAAATGCGACTGCTTGTGTGTGTGTCTTAAATATCTTGGTTTCCTTTTAGAAGAAAGTTTGTCTTTTAAGCAGCATATAGAGTGTTTAACAAAAAAACTTAGAGTAAAGTTAGGTTTCTATTATAGAAACAAAGGCTGTAGTGTGAGAAAAATACTTATGTGTGTCAATGCTGGTACGGTGATATTGTATACATGCATGCAAATCAATCTTCGTTGAAAATGCTGGATTCAGTATATGTGATTTGTGTGTGTTGTGTGTGAGCTTGTATGAGAGTGTTGGTTGGCTGTCTTTTACAATGCAGACTAGTCTGGTATATTTTTCTTCCTTTTATAAATACATTTCAACAAATGGCACCTGAATGTTCCTCTACTTTTGTTCGTTTCGAAACGCTTTCATTGAAAAAACCCCACAAGAATCCATTGGGAGCGCGAGACAACAGACACTGACGTGACCTCTTGTGTTTGGTGCAATGGATCGTGGCTTTAAGCTGTCTTTTTTTCATTCGTGATGTTAGTTGATTTAGTTGAAACACTGATACGCGAGGAATGAATTGAAGAAAAAGCATCACTGGTTGTACTACTACATTGACATTATTTAAGAGACGCGAGGGATATTTGTATATTTTGTATAACTAAAGGAACGGTGGCCTGTTGTCCTGAATTTCATTGTACTGTACAAATACACTCCCGTCTCGCTCCCTTAGTCGCATGTTGAGTAGTTTGAGTTTTGTATATTTATTGTATTAACACAAAAATAAAATAAAAAACAACAACATAAACGTGTCTTATTTATTATGTAATGATTTTAATTTATGTATGTGTATATCTGTAGTGTGTTATTGATTACAAATCACATGATGAAAAATCTAGTTAATCTAGAATACACATAATAGGTAATGTAGTCAGACTACTTTTAGATTATTATTGGGTACCATATTGATGGGGAAATATATATATATATATATACTTTGTTGTCAGTATCATGAAATGCATTACATATGTAGTTGTATACAACTATATAATATCAACATGTTTAGTATATTGTCATGATAAGAAAACATGCTTTGTTGTGATTATAAAACATCAGTCTAAAGCTTTACCCAATTACTGTGCAGTATTTATGCGTTAATATGCTGAAAAACTGGTTTAATGTTACGCAAAGCTCTTCAGATGAGATACTGAAACAAACATATTTCTATCGAAATGTATGAGAAATGCTGTTGTACAATCATCTCATTTTGATTGTTTCTAATTGAATTCCATATATATATATTAAACGCTAAAAGACGGTAAAGACAAAAATTCAGCATATAAACATTCAGATGAGGTGAGTGAGGTAAAATGAGACCTCTAGATGGCGCGCGATTCATATCTTGGGTTGTTTTATACAACTTTTTGCGAACATTTGTACACAAAAATGTATAATCGTTTATATCTGTTAATTAAAAATATTAGTATCTCACATACAGATAAAACCCCGAAAGAAATCTCTAAGAAAAAAAACTAAAACATCCTGTAATCTCATCAAACACAGCAGCGTTGAGAAAAGTAACAGG
Source organism: Ptychobarbus kaznakovi (assembly GCA_027422405.1). NCBI lineage: Eukaryota > Metazoa > Chordata > Actinopteri > Cypriniformes > Cyprinidae > Ptychobarbus > Ptychobarbus kaznakovi. The sequence goes on along the minus strand of CM049812.1, from coordinate 711,914 downwards.
CATCACGTGATAATCTGTCGCGCTTCATCTGGGGTCTAAACAATAATTTACACCTGAATAATTACACCGAAAAACTTTAATAGAGATTTAATTGGAATATACACAGTAATATGTGCAAACAAAATAATAATTATTTATACCCCTCCCGTTCGCCAGGACTAAAACGATTACTTTTTCTCGATACTTCACCGCTACTCAAAATTACACACCCTGAAAGTGCATTTAGATCAAAACTGTCGAATTTTACTTTTACATTAATTTTACTGAGATTACCCATTCAGTTGTTTCTTTTACACTCACCCAGTTGAGAATAGAAAATTATATTACTAAAATAACTATTATATATGTTGGCATCTATTAAGCATCAAAATGACTTGCATGCACAGTAAGTATTCCATTATTTATGTGACACCTCCTCCATATCGATACCAGGACACAGAGATAAAAACAACAGCAAAAGCAGAAATGTTCCCTCGTGATTTGACTGTAAAATGAGTCACACCTTTCTTACCTGCGCGGGCACGTGATCGCTGAGGAACGAGCTGCGGTCTTGAAGTGTGTCCGTTCAAACACAGCCTTCATCCCAGTGTGTGTATAATGGGTTTGTAGGAGTAAAGCTTCTCCTCGTCGGACCAGTTTTTCCAGTCTGATTGAGAGCACAGAGAGAACAGCTCTTCCACACTGACACGGAGCGGACATGGAACAATAAAACACACAAACCCGCTTCAGAGGAGTCACACACGTCGATTTGAGATCGGTAAGTCATGTTAGGCTTTTAAAAGACGCTTTTAAGGAGTTTGTGTTCTTGTTAAAGGTGTTGTTGAAGGTGTGTCTCGCCTGACTTCCTCCACCTGTGTGTGTTTTGATGGAGAAACTCCACAATCCTCCTCATCTGTGTGTTTGTGGAGATTTATCCCGGGTTTATCTTTAGAACATGCGTTTAAGCTCTCAGAAAAGTTCTTAGATTTAGTATAAAACCTTTTATTATTATTATTATTATTAAGAAACATCTCGCTCCGTGGTTCTTTGGAGGTGAAACAAGTACTTGTTGCTTCATTAGATCAGCATATGAAGCTTTTAAACAAACTGTATTTTAGTTTTTGAAACTCACACGTGGCTGTGTGTGGAGAGTCATTTAATATCATATTGTTCTTATGCATATGATAACTGATTCTAAGCAAAATTTCAGTTTTTGCTTGACTTGTGCACTGTATTTACTGTGCTTGTTCCATCCTGATCATGCACAAAATCACTTGTCAAGCATACTTTATATGTCCACTATGAATACATTACTTTTGTTTGAGGTTTTTGAGACAACAGCTATTAGATTTGACCTGAAATTGCACATATTTAAACCTAAACCTAAAAGAACCCCTCAAAACAGGCTGTTGTCTGTCTGTACACGTGTTGGGCACTTTTAAACATAAAGAATGTAAAGTTTAATTGTTGCTTTTTTGAGTCTATGAGAGCAATAACAGAAGTCAGAGCTCTTCTGAGGTGTTCGTTTCATGTCTTATTGGAAGTCACTTTTTCTGTATAGTCAAGAGAACCAGGTGTTATACATCTAAAATAGCTCAATTAATGTTATTTCTAAAACCTCATAATGCTTGAAATGAAAGTTTGAACTTCAAAATGTCATGTTTATGTGTTACCTGCCATTTCTTTGTAAAACGAAAGGTCATTGCAAAGGTTTATAAAGTCAGATGGGTGGATTTAGAGGAAGTTTCAGTTTTAATGTATAGGTTGGGCCATTGAAAAACAGCTGATTTTCTATCCGAGTCCGTTATGTGTAAAGGTACGACTGTAAGTTAGTCTGAATGAGTGAATGAAGCAGCACCGGTGGGTTTCTTCTATGATGAATGAATCTGCTGTGAGAATGTCTGGACGTGTTTTTCTGAAATGCACATTGTTCTGCTGTATGTGGGTTAAATGTAACCGTAGAGCCGTATTACTCACAGAACTGGTTTCTTCTGTGTCCAGAAGGACTGCAAACATTGTGAAATGGAGTGGGTGCGGTTTCTACTGCTTTCTCCTTGAATTGCAATTTCAATCTGCCGGTTAGTTTTGGAGGCGTAGCAGATAAACACACCTGGTCATTTAACAAATCATTTACATTTACATGTATGCATTTGGCAGATGCTTTTACACAAAGCCACTTACTTTGGATTCAAGGTATACATGTAATCAGTTCATGCATTTTCTGGGAATTAAACCCATGACTTTGGTGTTGCCAGCATGAGCTACGGTTTAAACCAGTGTTTGAATTGAGGGGGGGGGGGGGCTGGGTGGGTCCTGGACCTCCCATAAGCCCCATAACACTACAAAAGGGGGGGGGGGGGGAACCCAGGGAAAATCCCCTGGTTTTTCAATAAAACTATAATGCTTGATACATGAAACTAGTGGAAATGAAAGGATTGGATTGCTGTATTAAATTTAGACTAAAAATAGCTCACCGTTACACCGTACATCATTATTTTTAAGTGTTTTGCTCATTATAACCAATCACACACGAGTCTGTTGAGCTTAGGAATGCAGTGGCCAATCAGAGGCGTTCAGATTAGTCATCGCTGAATTTAGTTTAGACTGAAACTTGTGAATACCCTCATCATAAGCAACAAAAGTGCTGATGTACATACGATAAAAGTAAAGAGATGAATTTATCATACTGCTTATAAGAGGAGTTATGAGTGCTTAAACACTAACTAGACTGACTGTGCTTATTGGGAGTGTGTTCTTTCACTGCATGATTCAGTCTAATACAATGCATTTAGATTGCTGCCAGAATTCAAGATATGATTATCGGATAAAATCCAAGGCAGTCTATATCACAAAATGTATATATTTATATAATTTCATATCAGTTAATCAATATCACACAAAGAGTGATTGACACAATTTTTTTGACCAGTAATTGTCACAGAATGATAAATATATTGGTATTTTATGCCTTGGCTGATAACCAACAGTTCAATAAACAAGAAGCTAACCCATATAATTAAGTTTTTTATTAATAGAGATACATTTATTTTTCTTGTTTTCGTTTTTTAGACAGCTGTATATTGTTTAATTATATTGCTATGCTTATAATAAAATAATGTAATTGTGATTTTATATATATTTTTGCTCTATTTCAGCCATATTTCAAAATATTGACCCAAACGCATCTACAGCACTGTTTTGCTTCTCTTTGAGCATCATGACGGTGTTTTGTTGAAGCTTTAAGATGATAAACTGAATGTTATAATTTCTTTAAACTGTTTAAAAAAATGTGTCTCTCAGATTCTGGTTCATGGCAATGGAGATGCGTAGGTTAAATGTGCATGACACTAGACAGCGAGTTGCTGCATGACACCTACTGGCAGTTTTAATTTAGCAGCACGAGAGGCCAAGCACAGTTTTAGTTCATCTCTGTGGAGTACCAATGTGCTTTAGGAGAAGACAGACATGTATTTTTTTTTTTTTTATAAACAATTTAGGAGAAGACAGACGTGTGTTTATTTACATTTATTTCTTTTAGGAGAAGACAGAACCCACAACGCTGCCTGTTTATATGTATTTTAAATCAGCTGTTTACTTTCTTTATGCATGTTCCTGATCATATTATACACAACTCATCCATGCATGTTATTGGGAAGTCTTCACCATTCAATCAGTTTTGTGATTGATAATATCAAGTCCCACACTATATTTTTTAAATTGCACTGGAAAAAAATGTGTATAAACAATTATCACTCAGAAATTGCTAGTAAAATTCAAAAACAATTGCAAAGAAATAGCAAGTAACATATTAAACGTGAAATTTTAGTTTGATTTTTTTTTTTCATTGCTCATTAACTGATCAAATGATATAGATTTGTAAATGCCCGATGCTAATGTCAGTGTATAGAAAACAAGCTGAATGATAGAGTTTAGTTTAATTTCTGTTGTTTTCTCAGGATTCACTCGTAGTATAATGTTGCTAGCATTGTTGGGAAATGTTTTAGAAATGACCCAAGGAGAGCTAATACTCTATAAAACATGATTTTTGTAAATAAAACAGACATTATTGCGTATATTTTGCAAGAAATTACACTTTCGGTCTTTCATCTTCATGTAATGTTTAATTTGATGTTACTTCTTGCTGTTTCTTTGCAGTTAATTTACCAGCAATTTTTGTGTGAAATGTTTCTGCACTAATAGCTTTTCAGTGTGTTTGTAAATTAAACTCAAACATTGCATAAGACGTTTAGGAATAAAGCACCGTTTTCATCCCATGTGTTCAAGAGAACAAAATCTTGCACTTCCTGCAAAACTGCTGCTAAATATCAGTAATAAAATAATAATAAAATATTGCGACCTAGGAAGCCTGTTCTGCATCCAGAAATGGATTCGTTAAATGTGCTTCTGTCATAGTTTTTCTTCCATATTTATATTTTATGCACATTTAAAATATTTTATGCATGTTTTGGAATTTCCATCCTGCATTTTTTGTGCAATATACCATATTTGACTTATTATACTTGAAAATATGTGGATGGAAACATAGATAATGTTATTGAGCTGTACAGTAAAATATACAAATATTTCAATTAAAATATAAATCAATTGCTGTGAAAATGAATAGATGTAATAAACTCTATTTCCATTTATTTATAAATATACTTCTCTAAAAGTTTACTGTGATTAAACGCACTCTTTCGGAAGAGCACGTAACACGTCGCATGGCTTTAAGAAGAGTGACTCTTACTTTCCCAAGATGCATTGTGCAAATCAGTTTTGCAATTCACTGGATTCAAATTGTCACCAATTTGCTTTACAAGTTAGGAGATTCAAATCCTGGAGCCGTGGCCTTCCAGTTCTGGTGAGCCATTTGCTTGTGTTGTGTTGGAGAGAGAAGATTTTACTACGCAACCTGAACAGAAAGACATTTAACCTGGACACGTCATCATGTGCATTCAAATAAACATCCCAGAAGGTATTTGGAGAGGATTATTTCGTCTGAGAACCAGGAACATATTCTTAATTTACACCGCATTTAATCTGTCTGGTGGAATATTAAAATTTCTTATTTGCAATGTTTCATTTCTAAAGCTTAAAATTCACCACCTCGCTTTACCACAATGTGATTCATGCATGCACCAATGCATCAGGCAAAACGTATTTGTTTAAAGTGCATGGTCCTGTCAGAAACACCCATCATCAGAGAAGTCTTGAATCAGATCGAGCCCTTGGCATGTTTACAGCTGCTTTCTTAGACAAATATTAAACTGAGTTTATACTGATGAGTGACTGTTAACGGAGAAACCTGGAGAGAACAAGGCTTCATTTGATTAAGATTAAGACCATTTAAAGACTTACAGATGTACTTTAAATAGCCATGCGCTGAAAGAAAACGGACAAAAATATGCAACTTTCAACCAAAAAAAGACAAGACGAGTTACCAGATCAAATGCAAGTAGATATTGGAAGCATATAATCAGTTCATTCAACATTTGGATCATTTTGAAGGCTGTTTTCACTTATAGGAGGTCGAAATCAAGACCTGAGCTTTTGATGTTCTGAAACAGGCAACAGGTATATGTTATATATAACATAACATAAAAAATACATGCATTTCAGCCATAATGTCTGTCTATATTAAATGGGATTTGCAGACAAATCTGTGCAAGTGATTTTCAAACACCAATGTTTTTACACTCAGATGTCTTTAATTGAAACATTAATAACTTATCAAAACATGACAGATTTGATGAATGAGCAAGTCACGGACTCAAAACGCTCTGTATGTTTCATGCTGGTCCGGTTAATGTTCACGCACTTTCAAGAGCAAACCAACTTCACCAATGGGATTGGCTGTTTCAACCAGAAAGCCAGACTATTATTATACACTTGCCTTATTGAATGAATACTGAATTTGTGTAATGTATTTATAAAACCATGTGACAGTTTACACAGGACTTAGATTTATGAACAATTTAGCCAAATTTGTTCTGCCTGGGCTTCATTAATGAAAGCCAATCATGTAATGTTGAAAAAAAAGTGACATATTAAGTTTTTTTTTTCTCATCAAGTGGTCTATTTATATGAATTAGTAAATGCCTGACACTAACGTCAATATCTAGAAAACAAGGTGAATAATAGAGTTTAGTTGCAAAATTGCTCAAATTAAATAATGCACACTTTTTCTCAGGATTCGCACAATACTTTAGATCATTATATATTATTAGCATTGGTGGGAAATGTTTTAGAAATGACCCAAGGAAGAGCTAATACTCTATAAAACATGATTTAAAAAAAATAAACGGACATTATTGCATATATTTAGCAAGAAAATACAATTTCAGTCTTTCTACTCCAAAATTTCATGTTTAATTTAATTTTAATCCTTGCTGTTTCTTTGTAATAGATTGTCAAATATATTAGCAATTTGTATATATATATATATATATAGAGAGAGAGAATATAAGTATATATACAAGTATTAGTAAATATCTTATAGTATAGCTGAATGATAGAAAATATGTGCATAAAGTTGCTGAATTTAATTGAACACTTGTTTATTACAATAATGATTTTATTTGTCATGTAGAGCGTATGGTGTGTCCTAACCACTTCCCTAACCACCTTTATGCTGAACGTCTTTTTAAATGAATTATTAAATGACACTAAAACATCTCTTCCACTCTGTTTTCATGCATATAAAGGAGGAAAGATAAGGGTGTATGTATATCTGACGGTTTTGTGAGATGTTTGCAGAAGCTGCCTCGTCTCTCCTCTCAGGTTGCACAACAGCAGGTGAATGTGATCTCAAAGGGATCCCTGTGTTTTCTCCTTCCCCTTTTTCTCGAACCCTTCCCCCACGTGAAAGGGTTTCCATAGCGCGGCCCGGGGCGAGACTTTAAACCCGTTTGCCTAGACCTGCGCTCGTATTCACATTACTGCGATGCTCTGTGTAGACGTGGGCGGTTGTTTAGTCTGCTGAATGGGAATCTTTGTTCTCGTCATCATAGAGCGGAGAGTAAGTGATGACGTGTATGATTGTACGTTCGTTTGCGCTGTAGATCAGGATTGTTGGATAGTGTTGTTCACGGAACAAGGAAGAGTTGTACTTGATAAGGTTTTGGTGACTGTTTTTTTCCATTTGAACACCACCAACACACAAACCCATACAGCTAATAGGTGGTTTGCAATTCAAATGTGTGTGTTTAAAACCGAGACTCTTATTATAGCATTCCAGAGATACTTGACATCGGATTGTTGACATGCGTTGAGAACTGGTTTATTATATACAGTGAACACTTAACTCCTCAACACAGGCTGTTGTTCACAGACAGAAGCAGATGTTTGAGCTGTGGTGGAGTGGATGGTGCAGTGGACGGCTGAAGGGTTTGTTGGGTGTGAGTATAAGATTCTCACCGAGCGTGTTGTTCTGGTCGCGCCAGACTGAAGTATGCTGTAGTGTTCATAACTTCATACTGCTGCTGCTAGAAATAGATTCAAAGGTCAAACACGTCAGCTGGAAATCTCAACAGCTGGAGTCCATCCATCCATCTCGTTCCATCCATCCATCCATCATCCATCCATCTCGTTCCATCATCCATCCATCCATCATCTCGTCCATCCATCCATCCATCATCCATCCATCTCGTTCATCCATCCATCCATCCATCCCATCCATCTCGTTCCATCCATCCATCCATCTCGTTCCATCCATCCATCCATCCATCTCGTTCCATCCATCCATCCATCCATCCTCATCCATCCATCTCGTTCCATCCATCCATCCATCCATCTCGTTCCATCAATCCATCCATCTCGTTCCATCCATCCATCCATCCATCCATCTCGTTCCATCATCCATCTCGTTCATCCATCCATCCATCTCGTTCCATCCATCCATCCATCTCATCCATCCATCCATCCATCCATCTCGTTCCGTCCATCCATCCATCCATCTCATTCCATCCATCCATCCATCTCGTTCCATCCATCCATCCAATCCATCTCGTTCCATCCATCCATCCATCTCGTTCCATCTCATCCATCCATCCATCTCGTTCCATCCATCCATCCATCCATCTCCATCCATCCATCCATCTCGTTCCATCCATCCATCCATCCATCTCCATCCATCCCATCTCGATCCATCTCGTTCCATTCCATCATATCCATCTCGTCCATCCATCCATCCATCCATCTCGTTCCATCCATCCATTCATCTCGTCCATCCATCCATCCATCCATCTCGTTCCATCCATCATCCATCCATCCATCCATTCATCTCGATCCATCCATCGTTCAATCCATCCATCCATCTCGTCCATCCATCTCGTTCCATCCATCCATCTCGTTCCATCCATCCATCTCGTTCCATCCATCAATCCATCTCGTTCCCATCCATCTCGTCCATCATCATCCATCTCGTATACATCTATTCATCATTCATCTGTCTGTCTGTCGTCTCTGTCCATCGTCTTCGATCTATCATCGATCTATCTCGCTATTGTATTGTTTGGTCTATTTTTCTATGATGTCACCCATCCATTCGTCATTCTATCTATTGTTCGATCTATCACTCCATCCATCTAATGATCTGTTGTTCTATCCATCATCCATCCTTCGTTCTATCTGTCTGTTCTGTTGTTCTATCTGTCGTACTACCGTTTTCATTCATTCATTCATTCAAAGATTTGCCATTGTTCATTGTTTAGACTCTTGGATGAGATGGATTGACAATATGGCAAAACAGACAGTTATCGGGTTATGCTGATGTCACAAAGTCATTAAATAATCATCGTCTCCAGTATGTCTTTACATCATTACCTTTAGCAACTCGTCTAAACCGCTACAAATGGTTATTAAAGAGGGTTTTGTTGAATCTGAAAACTATTGACTGAAACATGTTAACGTAAGCTGTGTCTCCTTAAGAAAGCTGGAATGAAAATCTCTGATCCGGTTGAGTTTGCTCAGTGGTTTTCAGACCTCTGCTTTTCATTGCTAAAAATGTCACCTCCTGTGGCATTACGTCACATACGCAAAGTGAGCTGTGGATAAACATGGGTGTGTTTTGCATGCTGTGTTTCTTTCTCTTTCCGGGTGTGTGCTCTGTTACGCTCCTCACACAGCATCCTGCTGGAGTGTGTGTTATTTCAGCGCTGCGGGCAGGCCACGTTTAATAAAAGTTATGCTCGCTAGTTTGAATTCTGTTCTGCTGTTTGATGAATCTAACTTTATCACAGGATTTAAGGATATTTAGCTCCAGGTACATTCCCAAAACATGCCACTTCCTTCTGGTTTCATGTAATATTAAACCAAGGAAAGGCGTGGGGGTTTTGTTATTGGTAAATGTGTTACGCAATACCTCATGTGATGAAAAGGAGGACGTATTTAAATATTTACAGAGGGATTCTTCCAGATGAATCTCTTCTCAAACAATGACCTTAGCTGGCCGGTATCGGTGTAGATGCTTCAGAGATGCTTGAGCGCTCATCCGGATCACGAACACCTCAGGTGTCTTCCATAAGACCAGAGGAGGATCATCCTGGGATTGTGGCGAGATCTGCATCTGAGAAACTCATCCATCATTAAATCAAAATGGACCTTCTGGCTGTTTACTGTAGACTGTTTACTTAAACCATGCTTCTGGTCTTATTGTGAATTATTCATCACTGCACGTTATTACAATGAAACCTATGTATGACTTAATCATCTTTTTATCAAAATGTAGTGATTTATGCTGCCTCCGAAACAACCCCATGCTCCAATCAAAGTCATAACAAGACTATTTTGAAGTCTAATTATTATTTATTTATTCACTCAGAAATGCATCACATTACGGATGTAAAACCGGTTGTGAATGCTGTTGACTTTGAAGAATTCCTTCTTTGTTTTATATATATAAATATCATATTTATAGTCATTCCTGTTGCTCAAACAATAGAGAAAGGCATCATGGGTCCTTAGTTTGATTCTCATACAAAGATATATTAAACATTTTTTACCATGTATTGTCTGATACAACATATGGTAAAATAGGTTTAATATTTCTTGAATATATGCAGTGTCAGTGACTTTGGATGCATAAATATAAATAAATTGCAGTAGCAAAAAAATTTTTGTAACATGTTGTAATGTAGATTTCACACATAATTACAAAGAAAGAACACATCGAATTAAACATTTATTTCATTTATTTGAATTATTAAATACAATTTTAAAATATAAAAACTGAAATGGTATTTTTTAATGTGTATTCCAAGAATATTTCTTATTTACTTAAAAACTTGGAGAAATAATTTTTACAGTGATGTTTTATTTAAGGTAAAATATTAAATATTTAAATTAGTTGAGTACTTAGAATAGCAATGTCTATATTATAGAATGTGAATATTGTGTCTGAAGTAATAGCTAAAAAATCTGAAAAATGTCTACTCAAATGCATTATAGAGCCATGACTTTTTAAAATGAATATTGTATTTATTAATAAGGTAAATTATATTATTCTGAAGTACAATCAATAAAAAAAATAAATATATATATATAGCTAAAAAAATCTGGAAAAATGTCTCTACTCAAATGCATTATAGAGCCACGACTTTTTAAAATGAATATTGTATTTATTAATAAGGTAAATTATATTATTCTGAAGTACAATCAATAAAAAAAAATAAATATATATATATATAGCTAAAAAAATCTGGAAAATGTCTCTACTCAAATGCATTATAGAGCCATGACTTTTTAAAATGAATATTGTATTTATTAATAAGGTCAATTTATATTATTCTGATATACAATCAATAATAAAATAATAATATTTATTCACACACACACATATATTTATATCATGTAAATGTCATCATTCGACCTGGATCCTATAACGAAACGAGCTGAAGTGACGCTGTGTGTTTTGATGCGTGTGTAGCTGTGGTTTGCTGGAGGTGTGTGATGTGTGATTATGTGGCGTTACCCATGAGGCCACAGCCGAGTGTCGGGGGGGAGTCTGGGCTAACGTCAGACACGTTCATTTGACAGGAAGCTTTTTATATCGAAGCAGATGAAACGTGCTGATATCACCAGAACATCTGTCCTGTCGAAGTTTGACTTGTTTTTGCGTAATTCATGTCATACCTTTCATCGTCGTCATGAACAGTGGACTTCCTGCAGGATTGAGAAATATATGAAAACACTGAGCACATGCACTAGGAATGCTGCTAGGAAGGAAGGAATCGGTTAATAAGAATAATCATTATTATTTTTGTTTATTATTATTAATAATAATGTATTGAATCATCATTCTATTTTATTTAATATGAATAAAATCATTTTTAAATATTTTTTTATTTAATTTGTCAAATTAACAAGGAAATACACGATTCATTTATTGTTAAATAAAAAATTATTAATAAATCCATTTTAAATACAACTTTAATGCATTCACAAAAACATTTGGCAATTGTTTTTTTAAATCCATTTGCTATTCAAGTAAAAAATATGTATGTTTTATATGTATGCATATCAAATAATATGTTTTACCTTAATTTTTGTCAAGAATTATATTATATTTTTAGTATTATAATATTGTGTTTTTTGTCATTTTTATGACTTTTTATATTTAATATATAGTCTACATAGTTTGTATTTTTCATTTATTTTAGTTTATTGTAGTTTGTTATTTTAGCACGTCAGTTATTAATTAAATTAAAATGAAAAATGTTGCCTTGATAACTAGCTAAAATAAATTAAGTTCAGTTATATTTTTAAATATTTGATTTCAAGTAACAGCTTTTTTATGGTTTTAGTTATAATTTTTAGAATAACATAGAATTTTTGTCTTAAATTTGTAATGGACTTGAATGAATGTATGTACATCGTACATCAATAATGTAATGATCCAGTGCCGCTGGTTCCCAGTATTGTGTAAGAGAGTTGTATGTTTAGTGTGTGTAGTGGAACATGTGTGTTTTTCTGCATGGTGATACTGTTAGCAAGTCAAATCAGTGTTTTACATGTTTCTGCACGACATGATTGTCTCTCTCTGCTGTTTAACAGCCTTAATGTAATAATTGTGTGTCTTTTCTCGGAGCAGAGGATCTCTCAGGATGAGCGCTCAAGCGCGGCCCGCTTCCCAGGGTTCCCTGGAGGAGCCGGATGACGAGGTGGTGCCCTACAGCGACGACGAGACGGACGACGAGTTACAGTCGGAAGATGATCTGGATCGCAGCGAAGACCAGCTCCCAGAACCAGAAGCCAGACCCGCGCCTGCCGTCGGTGAGCTTGAGGACGGATCTGGTGTAAAAGTGTCCCGTCAGCGCTTGTTCTGTGTTCTGATTGTGATTCTCCTCTCAGAGCCCGGCTGGAGCATCCGAGCGAATGACAGGGAATATTGCAATCAGCCCCAGTTCAAGAAGAAGGTCTTTCTGTGCATCAAGAAAAGCAAGTATTCTGTAAGTGAATCATTGCTGTTTTTAGTGAAACCTGAAGTGCCTGTTTGTGCACAACCGGTTTGGAATAATTCAGATCTTTTGAATGTTTCTAAAAGAAGTGTCATCTTCTGCATTTATCTGATCAAAATACATACAATTTTTTTGAAATATTATTATATTGTAAAATCACAGTTTTCTATATGAATATATATTCAAATGTAATTTATTTCTGTGATCAAAGCTGTATTTTCAGCATCATTACTCCAGTCTTCAGAGTCACATGATCTTCAGAAATTATTCTAATATGCTGATTTAACATTTATGATTATTATCAATGTTGAAGAATTTATTATTTTATTCAACAAGGACGTTAAATTGATCAAAGGGGACAGTAATGACATTCGTAATGTTAACAAAGATTTATATTTCAATTAAATTATTTTCTTTTGAACTTTATATTCATCAAATAATCCTGAAAAAATATCTCAGTTTCAACCAAAAACAAATAATCATAAGAACCATTATTGATAAATGAGAACCAATAATAACTGATGATAATTAAGCAGCAAATCAGCATAGAATGATTTCTGAAGGATCATGTGACACTGAAAACTGGAATAACTGGAGACTTGCGCAAACTATTTCCCAGCACCATTTAAAGGGTTGCATTCGCACCCACAGTGGCTACTAAGAAGTGACGTAAGCCGGTCGACAGCGTCGTCATTTGTGTGCGGCGTTCAACAACGTCAACAAAGAACGTCAAGCGATTGAAAGAAAGACTAAGGGTGAATCCCATTTCTCTGTCTTACCCCTTCCCCTTCGTCTTACCCCTAGCCCTTGTCCCTCGAAACCGAGTGGTAAGCGCTAGGGGTGAAAACATACCCCTATGAAATGAGACGCCACTTGGTTACTGTTACGTCATCATACATCGTCGCTAGCTGCTGCTACGTCACCAGAGGAGACAAGTGTTGATCACAAACTCTCCGTCTAAAAGTGTGTGTTTGATCACAAACTCTCCGTCTAAAAGTGTGTGTTTGTCGATTGCGTGGGTTTTAGTGATGTTTTCTCTAGTCAGAGAAACGCGGGACTGTTGTGCAAATCAGCAATGTAACGTTAGCGTGGAAAAACTAGCGATTTTTAAAAACGTTTCAATTAAGAGCATGGTTGCAAATATATATGTACAGGACTGTGTAGAGCACAAAACAAGACTGTCGTAATTTTAAATAAATTATTTAAGCTGAAAATACTCTCTGGATGATCTGGCCGCAGTGTGTTCTGGGTACCCTTGGTTTCAAGTAAGCTCGCGAAAATGCTTGGTTTTAAGGGGTATCTACCCCTTCCCCTTACCCTACCCCTCGATCAAAACCAGAATTAGCCCTTACTCTCACGTGAACGCGCAAAACTAAGGGGAAGGGGGAAGACAGAGAATTGGGATTCACCCTAAGAATCTCCAACGACAACTTGCAGTGTTGCCTTTCATTGAGGCTGATAGAAGCACGAACTGTCCTAGAACTGTTTTAGACCCTACTCTGAAGTAGAAGCTAACGGAGTTCCTGGAACTAAAACCGTTCCTAGTTCCCGCGGTGCGAACACGCCAAAAACTGGGTAGTTCCACAATTAGTTCGGGTACTATGAAAAGGTTCCTGCGGTGCGAAAGGCTCTAATGATGCTGAAAATTCAGCTTTGATCACAGGAATAAATTACATTTACAATATATTCACATAGAAAACAGATATTTGAAATTCTGATAATATAAAAAAAAAAATACTGTATTTTTGATCAAATAAATGCAGCTTTGGTGAGCAGAAGAGACTTCTTTCAAAAACATGAACAAATCTGAATTATTCCAGACTTCTGACTGGTGTTCTATATGGTAAAGAATTACATTTAGTTTATTTTGGGGTGATGTGGTACTCAACTCTAGAGATTGTCCTGCTAAATACTGCGAGTGTCCTCAGATAAACGCATCCGCTAATGATTCCCCGCTGCTTACTAACACTAAACGCTCGCATGCTGATTTTCCTCCGTTTACACCACAAACAGTGAGTGTTTGAAGAGGGCAGGTGTTTTCATCTTACACTAAAGCACCATGAAAGTGAAACTGTACTCTTACTATACCACTATCATTATTTTGATAGACGTTTTCTTTTATACAAGCTTTGCAATCATTGTACGACTTGGTCAAACCAGTGTTCAGATTAACTCTGAAATGTTACTGTATCTGTTTTTCTCTGTCAAATGTTTCATCTGTAGTCAGATCAATCATGAATCACCTTTTGAATTCATCTGAAAAACAACGTCAAGCTTCAAAGGTGACATTTCTGCGTAATGATTACACTCATGGTTCATAATGACTTAACAAAGATTGCAAGTCAATCCTAGTATTACACTTCATACACACATGTATATCTTTGGAAACGCCTCCAGGAAACGCCAGAAAATTAAAACACGTCATGCATTTCGTTTGCAATTAGTCTCTTATCTGTTCTGTTGTGTTAAGTAACTCAAGGCTTGGCCTCTATTATGGTCTAAACTGAGAGTTTATGGTCATTTTCTTACATCATTTACATGTTAAACACGCATCCGCTCCGTTCAGAATGGTGGAGTTTAAGATCTTTGGTATGACAATTATCTATGACTGGATAAACAAGTCCTTCAGGGTTAAATGTCTCGAGGTTTGTCCTGTATCATGTGTTCGCTGTGAGATATAAGCAGCGATGATTGGATTTGTCTTGAGGTTGAAATGTTACCCTACGAGAGCAGATATATATACGTGTTGTGATTTACATTTATGGAAATCAGTTGGGTTTGGTTGCTAAAATTGTGAACGAGAAAGAGAGAGTAAAAGGAACTGAAATAGAGAAACAGGACAATGAATTGCGGAGACACATTGAATCAGACTCGTGAATATGTGACAGTGGTATTGAACCTGTATGGACGCTTGTTTCTGCCACGCCCACGGGATAAAAAAAAAAGGAATTTCAACTTTTGATGTCACAATTTAGGCTTTTTTTCTTCTTTTTGGGGGGAAATTCAGAGTTTTGTGTGTCGCAATTCTGCAAAAAGAAGTCCGTATTCCAAGAAAAAGTCACAGTTCACTTTTATTATTATTATTTTTTAATCCGTGGCAGTGAAAACAAAACATTTAAACACAGAATAAAAAAGTAAAAATTGCATAAACATTTATTGATATAAATAAAAAAAGAAAACTATGTCTTTGAAACTCATCTGTCACGTGTGTGTGTGTGTGTGTGTGTGTGTGTGTGTGTGTGTGTGTGTGTGTGTGTGTGTGTGTGTGTGTGTGTGGTGTGTGTGTGTGTGTGTGTGTGTGTGTGTGTGTGCTGTCAATCGATAAAAAAGATTAACAAATATTTTTTTTCTGCGATTAATCACACCTAACAAAGTTTTAAAATATACTTTTATATTGAAATAATTTCACATTCAATCTTCAAATGTACAAACAGCATAAAGACAGAATAGTTTGTAATATTTATTTAATGGCGTTTTTTATGATTGAAGACCAGCATCACTGATATCAATATGTCTTAATATTTAACCATTGACTAGCCATTCAGCATTACAGTATAATTGAGATCTATCGATTTTAACATTTATTAGACTTGGCTTCTAATTTAAGTGAACTTAAAACAATCTTCACATGAACCAATTATAATAAATGACATATTTAGTAACCTGTGCCCTTCAGCATAAATATACAGAAAATGAAGTTACAAAACACTAAATTCTAAATGAAATATAGATGAACCCCTTAAAGCTATAAAACATTGCTATGATATGTGTGCGTGCTGGTAAGAGTGTAGGAGAGATTGCTTGGAGAAGGTGTGAGGTATTGATCTAGAGGAATAAACCCAAAGGTTGTATACCTAAATATATTCTATTCTATTCTATTCTATGGTGGAAACAAGCTTCCATGAAATCCGTACCCAGATCTGAAGACAAGCTTTTATTTTGTCTTAAAAGTTTCAAATGTATTTATCTGTTGTTCCAGCCTCGTTATTCAGAAAGCTCCTGAGAAACTAGTCTGCATTATTTCACAATTAACCAGCTTTAAACTTACTGAAGAGCCTTGGGTTACATGAGAAGCCATTTTCAGTTAAAAAGTCTTTAGTTTTTCTGTGAAATATTGATATATTATTTCACATTCTGCAGGTAATATTTTATGTAAAGCATATCTTAATTATGATCGTTAACAATTCAGTAGTTTTGGGATGAGAACTTGCAAAAATTAAGACTTA
The DNA here is from genome assembly GCA_027422405.1 of Ptychobarbus kaznakovi. Taxonomy (NCBI): domain Eukaryota; kingdom Metazoa; phylum Chordata; class Actinopteri; order Cypriniformes; family Cyprinidae; genus Ptychobarbus; species Ptychobarbus kaznakovi. The sequence continues at coordinate 695,254 of CM049812.1, read as the reverse complement.
ATGTTTTATATCAAAAGTGAAAGTGACGTGGCCAAGTATGCTAACTCATACTTGGAATTCATGCTCTGCATTTAACCCATCCTAGTGCACACACACACAGCAGTGAAACACACACACACACACACAGTGAACACACACACACACAGCAGTGACACACACACACACAGTGAACACACACAGCAGTGAAACACACACACACAACACACAGCAGTGAACACACACACACACACACAGCAGTGAACACACACACACACAGCAGTGAACACACACACACACACACACACACACACACAGCAGTGACACACAACACACACACAGCAGTGAACACACACACACACAGTGAACACACACAAACACCGCAGTGAACACACACACACCGCAGTGAACACACACACACACCGCAGTGAACACACACACACACCGCAGTGAACACACACACACACAGCAGTGAACACACACACACACCGCAGTGAACACACACACACACAGCAGTGACACACACACACACACAGCAGTGAACACAACACACACACACAGCACACACACACACACAACACACACACACACACACACACCGCAGTGAACACACACACACACACACACACACACAGCAGTGAAACACACACACACTGTGAACACACACACACACACACACACACACACTGTGAACACACACACACAGTGAACACACACACACACACAGTGAACACACACACACACAGCAGTGAACACACACACACACACAGCAGTGAACACACACACACACAGCAGTGAACACACACACACCGCAGTGAACACACACACACAGCAGTGAACACACACACACAGCAGTGAACACACACACACGCAGTGAACACACACACACACAGCAGTGAACACACACACACACACAGCAGTGAACACACACACACACACAGTGAACACACACACAGTGAACACACACAGCAGTGAACACACACACAGTGAACACACACACACACACAGTGAACACACACACACACACAGTGAACAACACACACAGTGAACACACACACACACAGCAGTGAACACACACA